>JAGFNQ010002579.1:305754-324760 GCA_024364735.1 Boesenbergia rotunda | reverse complement strand
CTGGTCAAAGCTGTTATCAGCTGCGGCGAGTAGGCGCAGGGATAAAGTTTGACCGAGTCTTCCGGGGCGCCCCCAACGTTCAGGGCGCCCCCAGGAGTGCTATATAAGGGGCTTCGACCCCTCTGCTTCAACAACAACTGCCAAGTACCATTCCAAGCATTCTGACCGACGACAACGCACTAGAGACGAGGCTCTACGACCGGGAGGCTCCAGGAGGAAGTGCGCGGCACTTCGGAGGTCCAGATCGGCCGAGTTTTAGATTTTTGTTCGGTTCGCTTTTACTTATTCCGCACTTCATTTTCTATTATTGCTTGTAAATCTTGCACTGTAAGTCAGGTTTCTTCACCTCTGGAAAGTCCGGGAAGGAGACCAATAGTGGATGGGCGTTCCCGTGCATAGCCCTTGGATGTACTGACCCTGGGGGGTCGGGAACCAAGTAAAAATCCGCTGTGTCCTTTACTTTGCTTTTTCGTTCTATTTATTTTCCGCTGCGCTACTAATATTCTAAGTCCAGAATGAACGAAAGTTTTACGAAGAATTCCGAAAGATTTTTCACGATCGATATTCACCCCCCCCTCTATCGACGGCACCGGTCCTACAATTGGTATAAGAGCCGAGCCGCTCTTCACCGGACTAACCGCCGACGGAGCAACGACGCCAGGAGTTGAGGGGGAGCCCAGGGGTGAATCAGGTATATTTTATTTAAAATGTCCATTTGTAAATTCCATATTATTTGTTTCACGTGCAGGGAGAGAGGGCACTATAAAAATCAGTGCCCTACTCGTAAGATTCGGTCTACATCACCGGTGGCGAAGGAGGCACCAGCGCCAGTAAACCGGAGGGACAAAAGTCACGTACAATGCTTCAAATGCAAGAAATACGGACATTACAAAAACAAGTGTCCGGCGAAGGTACACAAGATTTATGTTCCAAAAATTTTACAAGTTCCTGCACTGCCATGTGATAAAGTAATTAATTCTTCTAATAAAGTAGATTTACTGCACAGTAAAATTAACTTTTTGCATATTAAATTACAAAACGTGAATATGATCAAAATATCAGAAATTAATTGTTTAATTCAGAATATCAATTCAGAAATTAATAAAATTAATTCTGATAATTTATCTGATAAAATTAATTCTGATAAAATTAATTCTAATAATTTATCTGATAAAATTAATTCTGATAATTTATCTGATAAAATTAATTCTGATAATTTATCTGATAAAATTAACTCTGATAATTTATCAGATAAAATTAACTCTGATAATTTATATGATAAAATTAATTCTGATAATTTATTTGATAAAATTAATTCTGATAATTTATCTGATAAAATTAATTTTGATAACTATTCTGAGAAAATTAATTCTGATAATTTTTCTGATAAAATTAGTTCTGATAATTTTAATTCAGACAAAATTAATCCTAAGGATAATTCGAAATTCAAATTTGAAAATCCTAAGGATAATTCGGAATTCAAATTTGAAAACCTTAAAGATAATTCTAAAGATGACCCTAAAATTATTGAAAATCTTGAGGATAAAGAAGATTTTGTTGAAAATATTCTTGAAGATAAAATCCTCCTAGATGATAACTTAATTATAGATAATATTGAATATTATTATAAAACTTTAACTACTGGCCCATTCTACTCCACCTACTGTGAGGATATAGAAAGATCTAATCTTGAGGAAGATATGGAACTTTCTAAGATTAAGGTCATAATCAATAAAAATTACAAAAATTCAAATAAATCAAAATTATTAGATAAACTTGAAAAGAAAGATAAAAATGAAAAAGTCATTTTCGAAATAATGAAAATGATGAATTTAAACCCACAATTATTAATTAAATTTTAAATTAAATCTTAATTAAATCTTAATTAAATCTTAATTAAAATTTAAACTAAATCTTAATTAAATCTTAATTAAATTTCAAATTAAATCTTAATTAAATCTTATTTAAATTTCAAATTAAATCTTAATTAAAATCTTAATTAAATTTCAAATTAAATCTTAATTAAAATCTTAATTAAATTTCAAATAAAATCTTAATTAAATCTTATTTAAATTTCAAATTAAATCATAATTAAATTTCAAATTAAATCTTAACTAAAATCTTAATTAAATTTCAAATTAAATCTTAATTAAATATTAAATAAATTTCAAATTAAATCTTAATTAAATCTTAATTAAATTTCAAATTAAATCTTAATTAAATCTTAATTAAATTTCAAATTAAATCTTAATTAAATCTTATTTAAATTTCAAATTAAATCTTAATTAAAATCTTAATTAAATTTCAAATTAAATCTTAATTAAATCTTAATTAGACTCAAATTAAATCTAAGTTAAATTAAATTAAAATTAAAACTTACTTAATTATTCAAATTCTAATTAAATTCGAAATTCAAATTTATATTAAATTAAATTTTAAATTAAATTCAAATTCAAACTTAAATTAAATTCAAATTTAAATTTAAATTAAATTGAAATTCAAACTTAAATTAAATTCAAATTCAAATTTAAATTAAATTCAAATTAAAATTTAATTTAATCCAAATTAATTGAAACATAAATTCATTTATTCTCAATTGATTAATTAATTTTCTAATCCAATCAATTCTTAATTAACCTGAATTCAACTAAAATCTTAAATAACTTAAACTCGAACTAAACTAAAATCTTACCCAAACCGCAACAATCAAAATTAATAACATTAAATATGTCAAAGTGGGTTGACATATTCGCGGGTTCACTCGACATGTATCAAATCGGGAATTTGATACATTCTTAGAAACTTAAATAAAATGACTTGAATTGTTTGACTCATGCATAATTGCCATGCCATGCATCTGTTACTTCTTTTAATATATGACATGTCATTCATATTTAAAGTTTATGCATGTATTAGAACGGCCATAGGAAAAAGAATAATTGAAACTTGATCAACCTAGTATTGGGTGGAGGTGAGATGATAGTACGTTAGGGAAGCCAATTCTAATAAGGTCAAGTATACTCTACTTGGTCTCTTTAAACTGGTGAAACTAGCCGAAGCTACCGATCCAAGACCCAAACTAGTTAGACCAGAATTTTTCAAAAAGTAATTTTGAAAATGAAATTTCATTAAAAGGCTTTGTCAAGGAAAGGGTTGATGATCCAATAAGGCTACGGCCAAAGAAGGCCTAGTGCCTCGCCAAGACCTGGAAGCCAATTTTTGAAATTCAAATTTAAGTTACTTCTTGTCAAATTCAAATCTAACACAAGCTTCAATTAAATCTTAGAATTAATAATAAATTAAGAAAAATGATTCAAGCATCTCACAATACACCTATAAGGCAACCATGCTTGTTGTATTGATACATCTAAAATGGGTGAGATGTTAAGGACTAATGAATTGAAAAATATTTTTCAAAATTGTTTTTCAAAATTGTTAGAATATTTTTCTAAAAATATATTTTCAAAATAGTGTTTCAACATAATAATGTTTTTATGGAATTCATGCTTGTCTGATTGAATATACATATTATACGTTTTTCAAAAATTATATCTTTTCAAAAATTGTTTGACTCACGCAATTAGACACAAGCCTCTTAGGACAACACTAAAGTTCCTTAAGGCACTTAGATAGAGTCAAACGGTATCGGATACAGGGGGAGTGATTTTCATTGGCTTTCGAAAACTACACTGTAAAAATTACTATTATTTGAAAATACTTTTCGAAAACTGAGCTTTAAATCGTTATCACTTGTATCTTTCGAAAAAGGTTTATGTTGTAAAATTTATCTGTCTTGTTTGATTTTGATAAACCCTAAAGACACAGTGGAAAGTCCACTTCATAATCTACAAGGACTCCTAGGATGTGTCAACTTTAGGGGGAGTATAAATCAAACTTCTGAAATAATTTTGTTTAATTAATTGTCTTGAAATTATTAGATAATTTCTTTAATTTGAATCAAACCTTAAGACTTAGAGGAAGAGTACTTGTGGTCAACAAGCTTCCCAGGACTGGGTCAAGTTTAGGGGGAGATCAAATTAAAAGAATTATTGAATATCTCAAATGTTTTCATGCGCTGTATTTTCAAATCTTGCTAGAAACATAAGTAGTTTTTCAAAATACTATTAGTCTATTGTTTTCGTGTGACCTATGAAATTATCTTTGAAACAATATTTACTTGAGTTTGAAGAAATTCCAGGACACTTAGGAAAATGTCCTTGTAGTCAACAAGGTTTCCCAGAATTGTGTCAGACTGGAAAAGAAACTTAGTCAAGTAAAATATTATGTTTCAAAAATTACTTATATTCCTCAAAGTCTCATCTCTTTCAAAAATAGTTAGTACTTGCAAAATAGGCTTAATATTTATATTTTCCAAAATAACATTTTTTTTCAAAAGTTATGCATTTTCCAAAAAGTACTTTATATTTTTTTTAAAAAAAATTACAAATTCTTTCAAAAGTACTTGCATGTTGTTAAAGATCATTTTCAAAGTACTTGTACTTTTCAAAGCGCATAACATCTTTTTCAAAAATTATGCACTTTTTTAAAAAAATGCAATATATCATTCAAAATACAATGCTTTCAAAATTTCTGCACCAAGTATTTTCAAAAAGAACCAAAATTTTTCATTGTTGGTGCAAGTATTTTCTTGTGTTTTTTGCTGTATGACAAAGGGGGAGAGATATGCTTAAGTTAGAAATTTTTTCTTATTTTTCCTAGAGGATCAAAAATATTTTCAAAACAAAAATCAATTCTTCCCCAAGGATAGTAAGTTAGCCCCTTAAACCAATCTAACTTAAGTTATTGTCAAACATCAAAAAGGGGGAGATTGTTGGTGCAAGTTGCATCAATGATGTTTCTCTTTAAGTGTTTTAATGTTTGAAAATACACTTAAGTCAGTGATACATTGAACAAACAAAGGGGAGTAAGAGAGAAGTAACCAAAGCTGAAGAAAAGTCCTAGTTAATCTAGGCATCGAAAGCCTAAGTCCCAGCGAAGGGCTGCTGGCCACCTAGCGAAGGGCTGTTAGGTATCGAAACCTTAAGACCTAGCGAAGGGCTGCTAGGTATCGTAACCTTAAGACCTAGCGAAGGGCTGCTAGGCACCTAGCGAAGGGTTACTAGGAATCAAAACCCCAAGACCTAGCGAAGGGCTGCTAGGCACCTAGCGAAGGGCTGCTAGGCATAGAAGACCTAGCGAAGGGCTGCTAGGCACCTAGCGAAGGGCTGCTAGGCACCTAGCGAAGGGCTGCTAGGCACCTAGCGAAGGGCTGCTAGGCATAGAAGACCTAGCGAAGGGCTGCTAGGCACCTGGCGAAGGACTGCTAGGGAAAGAAGACCTAGCGAAGGGCTGCTAGGCACCTGGCGAATGACTGCTAGGGAATGAAGACCTGGCGAAGGACTGCTAGGCACCTGGCAAAGGATTGCTAGGGAATGAAGTCTTGGTCCAAGGGACTGAGCAACTTAGCTGAGCGATGACTAAGGACAGGAGTAGAGACGGGTCAGGGTTTGGGCGTCTCGAGGTCCGGAGGTATCGGAAGCTAAGCAAAAGTCCACTCGAAGGGCTGGGTGGCAACCGTCTCTTGAATGGAGTAGGTGAAGGGCAAGTTCTCGGGGATGGGAACTTGTGCCGGTTCGACCTAGGGTTTCGTGCAAATCCGAAGTCAGAACCAAGTCCTTAAGGCTAACATTATATGTATCTATGCTTTGTGTTTGTGTATCTTGCAAGTATAAATAACCGGAGACAAAGCAGGTAAACCAGGCAAAAACCTATGCTGCCAGCCTTGAAGCAGGGCGCCCCCAGCAGTTGGGGCGCCCCCATGCAACCAGGGCACCCCCAATAGTGGGGGCGCCCCCAGCCAAAGCTAAAAACAGTGTTATAATGAAGCAGGCAGAACAGGTGTCAAGCGGGGCGCCCGGAGCGTCCGGGGCGCCCTGGTCAAAGCTGTTTTTGCAGTTTCGAGTCCGAAACTCAGATAAGCCCTCATGAGGGTGCCCGGGAGGTCCGGGGCGCCCTGTTCAAAGCTGTTATCAGCTGCGGCGAGGTAGGCGCAGGGATAAAGTTTGACCGAGTCTTCCGGGGCGCCCCCAACGTTCAGGGCGCCCCCAGGAGTGCTATATAAGGGGCTTCGACCCCTCTGCTTCAACAACAACTGCCAAGTACCATTCCAAGCATTCTAACTGACGAAAACGCACTAGAGACGAGGCTCTACGACCGGGAGGCTCCAGGAGGAAGTGCGCGGCACTTCGGAGGTCCAGATCGGCCGAGTTTCAGATTTTTGTTCGGTTCACTTTTACTTATTCCGCACTTCATTTTCTATTATTGCTTGTAAATCTTGCACTGTAAGTCGGGTTTCTCCGCCTCCGGAAAGTCCGGGAAGGAGACCAATAGTGGACGGGCATTCCCGTGCATAGGCCTTGGATGTACTGACCCTGGGGGGTCGGGAACCAAGTAAAAATCCGCTGTGTCCTTTACTTTGCTTTTTCGTTCTATTTATTTTCCGCTGCGCTACTAATATTCTATGTCCAGAATGAACGAATGTTTTACGAAGAATTCTGAAAGATTTTTCACGATCGATATTCACCCCCCCCCCTCTATTGACGGCACCGGTCCTACACAGTCATGTTTTGTACAAAATTGTTGTAGAGTGTCTTCTACCCATCGTCACTAAGGGAAGGGCAAAGATCTGATTGCCTCACCTAGTGATGATATATGCCCTTGAGAGAAGGTTGGATATAGATGTCTCCCTTCATGTATTTACCTCCATTTGCCATTTTTCCCAAAGTGTAAATGGGAAAATATACATGCCCTTTTGCCACGTTTTGACCGAGTTTTTCCAGTTGCGGTTTGGTATCTGCGTCACCATCGGTCAGGTCAAGCACCTGTCCAAGGATTATGACCAGATCGGTACACGTCAACTATCCTTGGCAGACATAGAGAGTCGACAGGGGGCATTTGTCTGGAGGGAGCGTCCAGAGTCGTCCAGCTCAGACGAGGAGCCTGCTGAGATGGTTACACGTGCGGAGTTTACTCAGCTCCAATCAGATGTTCACGGGCTCTAGGAGGGCATGTATAGCATCCGGGAGGACCTCTAGAGCCTTCAGCAGCAGCAGTTGGGCTTTCAGCAGAGGATTGAGGCGGCGGTTCATGGGTTTACCAGCCGGCAGGACGAGATGCATGAGATGCTTCGGCAGTTACATCTGGCCTCTCAGGCACCTCCTCCTCCTCCTCCAGGCGACGACGACATGATCTGATGGGATGGCAGCTTTTAGAGCAGTTTAGTGTTGAGAGTGTTATTTTTTGATGTATTATTATTATACCTCTCAAACACTTCTTATTCTGGAGTTGTATCATTTGGATGACTTCAGGGTTTTAGCCCCTGCTACTTTATCATGTTTTATGAGTGTTTTTATGTTTTATGTATGATACATTTATGTCATGCTTTATTATGTAGTTTTATGTCATGTGTGATTTTGAATTGCATTAGTGGTTTTCTATTATGATACATGATTTTAGTTTTGATTGAAGATAAATTGTGTTAATGATATGCTACATGTTTTGGTTAAGATCTTTATCTATGCTTTCATGATGTGTCTTGAAAGTTCATATAAATTGTTTTGCCTAAATCTATTGATTGTATTGAATGAACAAAGATTTCTATAGATAAGGGCATGGGAAAGAATTTTTCATGATCATCTAGAGATAAGAGACAAAGAGGGGGAGTTTTTGTCAAAACAAGAAATGTATATGGAGAAGGGGAGAGTTAAGAACCATTCTATGTGTAACATTAAGGTGAGTGGAATTGGTAAAATTAAGGAAACATATATGGATGTTAAAGTTGATACAAAAATGACAAGTTTAGAGGATTTTTGAGTTTGTACCAAAAGTCAAGCACGGTTGATGTTTTTCATGGAAATATATTTTTCTAGGGGTAGGGTATCTCTAACAAACGCGCTTGCAAAATTTTACATTTTTTTGGATTTTCTGGAATTTTATACGCGTTTCTGAATTTCGGCTGAAAATTCAGAAACTGCCGTATCAGTCGACTGCCCTGGGGGCAATCAACTGGTAGTTTGGGCAGAGTGCTATTTTGTGATTTCTGAGAGGTTTTTCAGAAATTTGATTAAGTTCTATTTGGCACCAGGGGTAAGGTTGCTTGGGGCAATCTTTTTGATAGTGTCAAAGGGGGAGAACTTGGGTGTTAAGTTAGGTTTGGGTTGAAACTTAACTTTGATTGAATTGTGAATCTTTGGAGTTAAGTTGGGGTAACTTAATCGGTTGTTGTAAGTAGAGTTAAGTTGGGAGAACTTAACTTGGGATTAGCAATGAGAATTGAAAATTGGGAGAAAACATAGGTTAAGGGGGAGGTTGCCTCTTGTGTGTTATGCTTCGATTTTCAATTGCTTTTGCTATTGTTATTGTTATATGTTTAACTAACTTATCATATTGCCACACATCAAAAAGGGGGAGATTGTTGAGGCAATCAACCCTGAGATGATCTGGAGGATCATGGGATTTTGATGTGTGTGGGAAATATGGTTAAGTTAGGATTTGTTGTTAGACTAATATGTGTACATGAGTGTGCAGGTGTACATGTACACATGGACTTGGTTGATGTCTTCGGGTGAAGGATGGCATGGAGGCAAGCTGGAGGCTTGCGTGCGCATCCGAGGGACCGTTGGATAACAGGAACGATGAGCCGAGGGACGCGAACTTCGAGGCGTACGTGAAGGGTGGCATGGAAGCAAGCTGGAGGCTTGCGTGCGCATCCGAGGGACGAGGGCCGAAGATGAAGAGGGCGTGAAGGCAACAGTCGAGGCTGCTGGTGAAGAGTCAACCGGGTTGTAAGGGTCTGAGTATGTGTGCTTGTACTCAGGGGCTAAGCCGGTGGGGTTCGAGTGCGGAGTGACATGTACTCGAGGAGTGAAACCCTAGGCTTAGGTGTGTACCAGTCGACTGACCCATGGGCAGTCGACTAATGTTAACTGGGACAACTGTCAAATTCGAACGTTGTACGGTAACGGTCGAATCTGAGTGGGACCAGGGGCAGTCGACTAGTAGCGGCTGTTTCAGATTCGAGCCCTATTGAAAGGGGCTCATTTCATGCTTTATTTTCTTGACGAAACTCGCTTGGGTAAAGTGAGTTAGTAGTCTTTTGTGCTCAGATAGCGTTTGAAGTGTTGTGACGAGGTTTCTCCACCCACAAGGAGCGACAAGGGCTAGCCGGAGGTTATCCGGGGATTGATCCACCGACGGATTCTTAGATTAGTCACCCGTCCGGGGTGGATACCAAGTAAATCCTCATGTTAGCATTGGTTAATATTTGTTTGATTGTTTTTATTGTATATTCCGCTTGCGCAACTAACCGTGTAGGAAGAAAGATTCGAAGAAACGCTATTCACCCCCCCTCTAGCGGACACAAACGATCTATCACCACTCAACCTTATCATCATGTCGGATCAAATCCACCTGCAGGGTTTAACATGATGAACCTTATGAGCTCATCAAGGGGGCATCATTATCTCGACTCACCAGGACACAGATTCCGCCAATAATCTATGGCACGCAATATAATTAATAATATTTCCCAACTTACCGGGCCTATCGATTTAGCAGAATAAATCTCGCCCATTGGTAAATCAATGAAATAAAATATTAACTATACGTGTCTGTTATTATATCGGAATTTAGAGATTATACTCTATAATAATCCGAGATCCGATCCAATTATTAAGTCAGTACAAATTGGATGACCTCTATTTTGGTCCTGCTCAATGAACACGAAGCGCACTAGTGTAATTCTATGGTCAAGACAAACCACATCTAATTACGCTACAACCATCCCGATGGTTTGTCCAACTCCATCTTAGTTGTGAGCCTCTACTTATTCAATGCAAGGGATTGATAACATAATCTTCTGTGTGTCACCACACACCATGTTATCTACAATGCAAAGTATTGGACTTTTATGCATATACTAATATAAATACGCATCTGTATTATTGTGATTCTCTTTCAAAATGTGGATGTCCTTACAGAAAAGGCAAGACTTTTAGTATACATCGTAACAGCCTCCCCCGTGATCATCATCCACGACGGGGCAGAGACAACTCAATACGACGAGAGATACCTGTTAACAAAACCAACACGCATTACTTAGATATAATTTTATCAAAACTATAAAACCAACTTACTTCTTATTTGCCGAGAGAGATCTCATCACTGTCAAGTCCCAAAACACAACCATGTTAAGAAAATGACTCCGTAAAAATATAAAAAATCATAAAATATAGATAGACCTCATAAAATAACTCCGTAAACCCACAGACACCAAATTACATCGCAAAATAAGGCTCTGATACCAAAAATTGTCATGCCCTCAGAGGCCCATGCTTACTCGAAAATCGGGCAGTATTTCCTCTATACGGTGGACAAGTTGGGAAAAATATACATAACTCTCACAACAATATAGCTCAGCCTCACACGGCTGACATCTTAATAACAGAATAAACTCACAACCACGCAGTTTATATTGATATAAAAGATAGATATAAAGATAGCTGACAGTTTATATCATTAAGAAAAAATAAAAATAGCAAAGAGTTCATATTCTAAAGAAAACTCCAATGTAACCCCAAAACGAATATACCAGACCAATAAGGTATAAATAAAAGTCTGATAAGACGATACCAATAAATAACAATAAATGCGAGTCTAGGAATTAAATGCGGAAATAAACCAGACACTAAACCAAACTCCAAATCAAATCGATATGGTGGGACTGACAACTAGATCCTCTCTTAGCTCCAAGCAACGCATCTATCTGCTACCTGAAACAAAAGTGGACGGTGGGGGTGGTGAGTCCGGGCGGACTCTATGGGTATAAGAGTAGACAAATGCATGACATAACAAAAAGATATAACAAGCAACAGAAACAACTGTGTACAGTCTCTAAGAAACAGAAGAACAACTAACCATGTATGAATACCGAGTGATAACATAATATCAAAAACATACATGCATGTTAACCAAATGCAGCAATCATAGCTTATATAAATGCAGCAAACACATGAAAATGTATAATGCAATTAATGCATATGATGCAACGACATGTGTCACCCCTGACACCAGTCAAGCTGCCAACACATCACATCTGTATGGCCGAGTGGATAGGGTTGTGACAACTATACATACTCCAACAAATACCACTAGAATGTGTGGTTGAGTAGACAGGATGCTGGGGAGATAACTACTCCAAAACTCTTGAGAAAAAGGAGAAGCCACTAACAGCTCAAATATCCCTTGGAAACAACAGTGAGGGTGTCAACTGTTTGCCTTCAACTCCAACATCCACTGTACATAAGTGGTCGAGTGTGGCGTAACAGGACAGCTGCTCGCACTCTAGCAACTACCACGATGAGTGGTTGAGTGGCGAAGCAACTAAATGACCGACGATGACTTAACCATATGAAAGCCAACAGTCATCAGTATGCAATGGTGCAGATATGATGCATGATACAAAATGCACAAATACTCAAATAACAATGATGCAACAATATAAGTAACAAGTACCAGAAACCAACAAATATGCAACTAAACTACTAGGTCTACTAGATAGAGTATCTCTAATGCCAACAAACGTTGTGTTTAATGAATATTTTCAAGTACTCGCGTACAAGCGGTACTTTACATAATAGAAAATCAACGATGAGATTGTACGGATATAAAATACGATTAACTCGAAGATCAAACGACGAAAGTATCAACGGACGATATTAAAATAAATAACAACAATGAACAGGATTAAGCAGTCCTACTCAGACATAAAAAATCATGCATTTAAGATAAATGATCTACAAGAATATAAAAGGAGAAGTACCCGCCTTTATAAAAATGCAGAACGTTTCCAAATAAATCTCTCGTCTAAAACCTTATATCAAATCAAGGTCCTGTACCAAAAACATAATGTAGTTATTTATAAAATTAATAAAATAACTAAATTAAATACTAAGAGTAATTAGGGTCTAACCCTAATTCAACATCCGTTTAATTATAGAACCTCAAATAGAAACTCATGGTAGCTCATCCCAAGAACAGAATAGCAAGAACTCAAACTGAACTATGAGTAAAACTCCAATATAGAAAGTCCACCCATAATTATCAGAACCAAATGCTCTGCTGCCAAAGATTAATGAACTTAACCTAGAACACCGTAGAATGGTAAAATGTATTCATTCCTATAATTGCAATGCTTGAACAAGATTTCTACATAAAATTACTATTGAACATGCATCCTAAATGGACATCTCATGAACCCATTAGACAAGTAACCCTTAAGATCATCTAATTTCAATAAAATCTGCCACTTGTGCTCAGGCCTATAGCTTTAAGAACACACAGTGTCACAATTTAACGATGCACAAAAGAACTTGAATACAATAATCACAGAATGATTCCTTCTTGATGGATAGCCAAAATAGACTCTGATCCTTACCTACACTTGGCACAAAGAGGTAATCGAAGAGGGAAGAGGCGCCTGACGTCTCCTTTGTGTGTGCCGAAAAGGAGGAAGGAGAAGAAGAAGAAGAGGATGATGAAGAAGACAACAAAACCTGGCAACATTCCCTTCACAGGCGTCAGTGACGACTTCGCGTGGAGGGGAATTGGCCAGATATGTTGTTGCCATATGAATGGAAAAATATAAAACCTATAAAATGAAGACATCAAGGACATAATATGCTAATCTAAGGTCTTCCTCATATCTGTAATGCATATCATGGTTGTTCCTACCACATTATATCTTAATATGCGTAAAGCCATAACATGATATCAAAATTGTTATTCACTTAATTGAAACATAGGCATCCAACCACATGGAAATAGACATTTGATGTCCCAAAGTTATCATAATAAGCATGCAAAAGTTTAACTTGACTTTTCAAATAATTTTAAAGCCGAACAAGATAGAGAAATGGAGAACCAAATATATGGACAAATAAACTCAAAATAGGCAGCATTTGTACCATTCTACAACTTTTAGCACAAAAGAAAACGGTAGGAGTATTCGAAGTGGCAGAAACAGATTCAGTGCAGGGAGTACAGTCTTTATGAGTTACAAAATCGATTACAAGTGACTCCATATTTTATTGATTATATAAGAACATCTTATTCAAGAAAACATAACATGAGAAAATTCATACATTTTGCCTCACATTGATGGCATGAAAATAATAAGGAAACTGCCCCCATCACTTTCTCCACTGGGAATGGAAAGGATAGCCCCACAGTACTTACAGAAGCAGTTTGTGCACTTCTAATCTTCAGGAGGCGGCTTCTGGATATTCATGGCAATTGAACCAAAATACAAAGTTTGCCATTGAACCAAAATACAAAGTTACTACCAGGACTGACTTTATAGATGAAAATGAGGCAAACAATATGGCAATCAAGAGCATGGAATTTCAGTAAAATTTAAGCATAAAATGAATATTAGCTGCAGTTTTTTCCCACCGAGGTTGTATTCAGATTCTACCAACAAAAATGGAACAGGAGAATAATGTTATATATAGAGGATAAAGATAACAAGAGAATTATGTTATATATAGAGGAGGATAAAGATAATATTGCATATGATTCTCTAGCTGCTGCTTTGATAATTGCAATAGCAAATATATCAACAAGTTCGAAAAAAGAAGAGAAATGTTCTGCTATTTGATGCACCTCAATGCCGAAGCAGCTCAGATGAAATGATGACGGACAACCATCGACTTAGGGAGTGTTTGGGAGAACTTTTGCTTCTTGAAAAGTAATTCTTATAGAGATTATCTCGAAAGCTAAAACATGGAATGTTTGAAAATAGAAGTCAAAAGCTGATATAAGGTAAAGATTGAGTGTTTGGTGAATAATTGCTTTCAAACTTAATTTTTAGTTAAATGACAACAATATCCTTAAATTATATAAATTACTTTTTTTCAATTATCTAAATATAATTTTGATACACCATCCATAATATTTTATATATTTATTATTATATTTTGAATATTATATCAAAATTAATTTTTTAAATAATATATATGTTTAAAAAAGATATAAAATTAATAAATATAAAAATATAAAAAATGAAAAAATTTATATAAATTTATAAAAATATGTATAAAAAATTCTAAACATATAAATTATATAACAATATAAAATTTTATTTAAAAGTGTGGTGGCAATTATGTAAAATTATAAATTTCTTAAGGGTATAAATGTCAACTTTTAATTCTGGACTATAAGCAAAAAAACAGAAGCAGAAAAAAAAAATCAAATTCTTACTTCCAGCTTTTGAGAAAAGTTACAGAAGTTAAAGCAGAATTTGACATTCACAAATACTCAAAAGTGCTTCTGTGTAACTAGAATTTAAAAAGCAATTATTGGAACTCTCCCAAACTGTCTTAGTGATTTCGGCTACCTCCTTTTTCTTTTCCATAGCCGCTGTCTCATTTCGACTGCCTTCACCACAGAATGAGCTGTCTCCAACTCCACTGTCCACCTAATCTAGGTCCAGCTGAGGAGCACTCAAACCTAACTTCCGTTTCATTTCCCTCCTCGTGTCTTTAACATCCCTTGGCGCAGAGATCATTCTACCCAGAGTAATGGTACAACAATGAAAGAGCCATTAGTTGTCTCTCAAGTATCTGCGATTCAATTGCCAATTATGACGAATTTTGTAGATTTTATTTTCAAATAGGACTTGCAACTGTCTCACGTTGGACTTTTGGACGGCCCAACCAGTGGGAAACTTTCTTCGGTTGCAAATTCGATATTACTCAACTTGGTTAATAATTCTTCACGGCCCACCTCTTCCTCCCCGTCAAGAAAATCGAAGAGGAACCTACTCATCCACCAAATAGAACTCGCTTTGAATCCAACGCAAACAGACAGGCCAACGGAGCCGACGAATAATAAGGGATTCTTATCTCAAAACAAGAACGAAGAAACAAAGAGAAACATAAGATCACAAGTCCGACAGAAGCAGTGTATAAAAGAGCGGAGCCAGACATACGTCAAACTAAGGAGACTCCTCGGGAAATTGGTCAGAATGGGGAAACAAAAACGAAGACGATGAATATATCTACGGGATCGGATAGAAGGTTTTGCTGACCCGAAACCGCGCGACAAAGGAGTGCTCATAATGGCCGCCGACGAGGTTAAGGTGGCATGTTGCATGTTACCGTGCTCTGCAATGGCTAGGGAGTTGGGACAGGCACAACGATTTCTCCCTTGTTTCATAGAGCATAACACCCACCCTCTCGAGATCTATATGTTACGTACACATTATATTAAAACCTTCATTCTATCATATTCGTTTTAACATTAACACTCATTATTTATGGGATCCATATGACTGTTAGTAGGAGCCCTAGAGCCAATTATATGATAATTGACTAGGGACATTTTGTATCATATTCTATTATTAATAAAGACATGTTTGGTTATTATACTTACTTTGTATTTGTGCCAAATAACTAAGTATAATAATGTCCTTGGGTAGTAGGTTCTTATCTACATTATATCGATTGGTTGAATCGATAGTGAGATGATGTAGAGAACACTACTCTAAATCATTCCTAGTCAAGTATTAATATTCAAGAACAATATTAATACATGGAGACTAGCATGTAGGTCAACTGATGACTTGAGCTCACAAGTCATGGATATGTGATATCAAGTTGACACATGGGTATACATTGGAGAATGTGTACTGAATGACCCACCATGAGAAAGTTTCATAGATTGTCATATGAGTGTCATAAACTTTCTCATGTGATTATTGGTATGAATAGTCCTTAGACCTGAAGTCACTACGGTTCCCTACATAAGGAGTTATGTACTTTGGTATCGTCAAACGTCACCCGTAACAGGGTGGACTATAAAGGCGATCACTGGGTATGTAATAAATTATGTGGAGGGATGTGAGTGATGTAGATGAGATCTATCCCTCCCATATGATGGGAGTAATATCTGTGGGCTCCTTGATCGAGTAGGACTGCTAAAACGCATGGCCATGCTCGAATGAGTCAATATGAGATATTGAACTCAATTGTTTGAGTGAGTCTACTCGGGGATCAAGAAACACAAAGATTAATCGAGGATGACACGGTCTATGCCTCATTAGTCAATCTCGATATCGAGGATAGAAGGACAAGGTCATACATTGCCATAGTCACGGAGGTTAAGTCGGATCTCGACTTTCTTGTTACTTGGGTAGCATTGATGCATTGCTAGATGCCACTCATTACTTTTGTGTCTAAATTGGTTTAGACACATTGCCAACGTTACAAGAGCCTATTGGGTCACACACTAAGGACACGATGCTTCGGAGATTAATTTATCTTGGTTTGGCTAAGATTTAATCGGAATTGGATTAATTGAGTTAGACTCAAGTGAACCCAATTGGATTATGGATTGAGATCTAATTTGAGTTAAACTCATTTAGATTAGACTCAACCACATTTGGATGAAATATTAATTCATTAAAATGTTTAATGAATTAATAAGAGAAGAAGATGGAGAGTTTCTCACCATTAGAGAGTTACATGAAAAGTTAGAGAGTTACATTAAAATGTTTAATGAAGGAAAGTTTAAAAGGCAAAAACTCCTCTTGATATGAGTATAAAAGAGTTTGTCCCTTGTCATTTGGATGACAACTTCTCATTTTCTTTCCCCTCTTCCTTCTCTTCTCCATCTTGGCCGAAACCCACATCTTGGGTTCTTGGTGTTTTGTGAACTACCTCAAGTTGTTAGCACAACTAAGGTAGTTCTTCTCCGAAGTAGAGATATCGTGTTCGTGTGGATACGAATAGAGGCACGGACACTTGAACGTGCAAGAGATCCGGCGACGCTTGGACGAGCGGGATAAACGTAAGGGCACGCTCCAAAGGTATACGCTTTAGATAGATCTATTAGATAGATGATTTCGTACGAGTTTTTCTTTCGCATGGATCGCTCGAGGGATCTTGTTTCCGCTGCGTTTTTGTGTTTATGTCACCTGAAGATCCCAACAGTGGTATCAGAGCCACTTGCGAAAGATCGTATGAAGTTTTATGCACTTTTATATGTGATATAGAAGTAGGACAAATTTTTTTATGGGTTGCATATAATAGTGTGAATATTTTGTCATTACGCAAAAGTTTGTGTTGATCAAACTAAAAGGCTATAACATCATCATTCATATGATAGCGTGCTATAGTCTGATCGCTCTTGACAAAATATTATAACCTTTGGTGTTAATGTGATGAAGTTGTGTCAATCTGTTATGAACAGATTGTGCAATTTTGTTGCAAGAATGCACCAACGGAGTTTCTACTCTTGAGCGATTTTAAATTGCACTCATAATAAAATCAATGTCCTAAATCTATTATGTATAAATGATGACATGGTGAATGGTTATGGCCTTAACCCCAATGTGATTGGATGTATGTGTGTGTGTGCATGTTGTAATTCATAATACGGCCTGTGTGACGTGCCTTGTATCTATTCTTCCTAATTGTAAAATTAGATTTAGACTCGAATGTAACTCGAGTTTCCAACATTGTAATGTACAAAAGAGGAATGGAGTGTCCATTGAAGAATGAAGTTACAAGGAAGATGCCAACCACACATGATGTCCGGAGGATGCTCTTGGAGAAGAAGTTATCCTTAGGTTGACCATCGATCTTCTCATTGGCTTGAGAGATCGTAGTATACTGGCCATAACCATGTCACATTTCCTTGCTTATATATTGATATATGCTATGTGTGTGTATGTGATGCATGCTTAGATGTTAATCTTAATTAAGTCAAACTCAATATGCCTACCAAGGTTCGGTACTCATAAACTACCTCGATCATTTGTTATTGGGTTTTCCAAAGCAAAGCAACGCATTTTATCTTGGTAGAGTGCGAGTGACAATTGTGATGTCCCGCTATCGAACTTTGGGTGAGACTTAACTAAGTCACCTCAATTGGATTGAGAAACATAGAGGCATATCCCAAAAGTTGGGAAAATTGGGTAAGAAGAAAAATTATACTAAGTCTTGGGCGATTAGCCAAGCTAACTCAAGATGATGTGTAATGTGAATCTTAACCCTTTTTCAAGAGTTGCATACGATGTAATTGGTAAAATATTACCTACCTAATTGTACCGAGTCTTGGGCGATTAACCAAAGCTAACTCAAGATGAAGTATAATTTGGATCTTGTCCCACATAAATGTAGTCGCTGTTTGGTTTGGAGCTAGTAGTGTGAGCAAAGTAAGTTTGCCTACATCCATGACTAGCGCCTACAAAAGCTCTACGATTTAGTGGAAGCATCATTTAATTAAAGGCCTAATTAAATGATCTAGATATGATACTTATTTCTGCATGTTGTGTTGTTGTAGATCACCATGTCATCTAATACATCGAACACACTCTCTCTGCGATCTGTCCTTGAGAAGGACAACTCAACGGAGCTAATTTCCTGGACTGGTACAGGAACTTGAGGATAGTCCTCAAACAAGAACGTAAACTGTACGTTCTAGAGCAACCCCTTCCAGAAGCACCCGTTGCTACTGCCACCGTGCTGAAAAAGATGCTTACAAGAAGCATCAGGATGATGCATGGATGTATCATGCCTAATGCTTGCCACCATGAACTCTGAGCTTCAGAAGCAACACGAGAACATGAATGCACATGATATGGTTGAGCATCTAAAACAACTATATCAAGGGCAAGCTAGGCACGAGCGCTTTGAGGTGTCCAAAGCCCTATTTGCATGCAAGATGCAAGAGGGAACTCCTGTAGGAACTCACGTACTCAAGATGATTGGGTATGTGGAAATCTTGAAAAACTAGGATTCCCACTGGGCCAAGAATTGGCAACAGACCTTATCCTGCAATCGTTGCCAGAGGTTATAATCAATTTGTCATGAACTACAACATGAATGAAATTGATAAGCCTTTACCTGAGATGCTCAACATGTTGAGAACTGCTGAGCCCAATCTC
>JAGFNQ010002579.1:85310-304026 GCA_024364735.1 Boesenbergia rotunda | reverse complement strand
GTAGATGGGATGTCAAAACGGGCATTCCTAAATGGGATCTACTCGAGGATGTGTACATGACACAACCAGAGGGTTTTCTAGATCCAGAGCATGCTGGAAAGGTATGTAAGTTGCAAAGGTCCATTTACGGGCTAAAGCAAGCTTCTCGAAGCTGGAATCTTCGATTCGATGATGCAATCAAAGCATTTGGTTTCATCAAGAATGAAGATGAACCCTGTGTCTATAAGAGGGTTAGTGGGAGCACAGTTATCTTCCTAATCTTGTATGTAGATGACATACTCCTCATTGGGAATGATATCCCTTCACTACAGTCTGTGAAGACGTGGCTCGGGAATTATTTCTCAATGAAAGACTTAGGTGAAGCAGCCTACATCCTAGGCATTAAGATCTATAGAGATAGATCTAAGAGATTGCTTGGCTTAAGTCAGAGTACATATGTTGACAAGGTGCTTAATCGTTTTTCCATGCAGAATTCCAAAAAGGGATTTCTGCCAATGTCACATGGTGTGAGTCTTTCGAAGACTCAATGCCCCTCTTCTAAGGAGGAGAGAGACCGTATGGATCAGATCCCTTATGCATCCGCTATAGGGTCTATCATGTACACCATGCTATGTACTCGTCCAGATGTTTCGTATGCTTTGAGCATGACGAGCAGGTACCAGTCAGATCTTGGTGAATGTCACTGGACAGCTGTCAAGAATATTCATAAGTACTTACGAAGGACGAAAGAATATTTCTTGATATTTGGAGGCGATGAGGAGCTAGCTGTAAAGGGTTACAGTGACGCAAGCTTCCAAACAGACAGGGATGACTATAGATCGCAATCAGGGTATGTATTTTGCCTGAATGGTGGCGCTGTGAGCTGGAAGAGTTCGAAGCAGGACACAGTCGCAGATTCTACAACAGAGACCGAGTATATTGCCGCGTCAGAGGCGGCAAAAGAGGCTGTTTGGATCCGGAAGTTCATTACAGAGCTTGATGTGGTTCCTAGCATAGCAGACCCGATAGACCTCTATTGTGACAACAATGGGGCTATTGCGCAGGCTAAGGAACCTCGCTCCCATCAGCGGACCAAACACATACTACGACACTTCCATCTCATTCGAGAGATCATCGATAGAGGAGATGTGAGGATATGCAGAGTACACACTGATTCTAACATCGCAGATCCTTTGACCAAGGCTTTGGCACAAAAGAAGCATGATGGTCATACCAGGTCACTCGGTATTAGATACTACAGTGATTGGCACTAGTGCTAGTGGGAGATTGTTAGTAGGAGCCCTAGAGCCAATTATATGATGATTGACTAGGGACATTGTGTATCATATTCTATTATTAATAAAGGCATGTTTGGTTATTATACTTACTTTGTATTTGTGCCAAATAACTAAGTATAATAATATCCTTGGGTAGTAGGTTCTTATCTACATTATATCGATTGGTTGAATCGATAGTGAGATGATGTAGAGAACACTACTCTAAACCATTCCTAGTCAAGTATTAATATTCAAGAACAATATTAATACATGGAGACTAGCATGTAGGTCAACTGATGACTTGAGATCACAAGTCATGGATATGTGATATCAAGTTGACACATGGGTATACATTGGAGAATGTGTACTGAATGACCCTCCATGAGAAAGTTTCATAGATTGTCATATGAGTGTCATAAACTTTTTCATGTGACTATTGGTATGAATAGTCCTTAGACTTGAAGTCACTACGGTTCCCTACATAAGGAGTTATGTACTTTGGTATCGTCAAACGTCACCCGTAATAGTGTGGACTATAAAGGCGATCACTAGGTATGTAATAAATTATGTGGAGGAATGTGAGTGATGTAGATGGGATCTATCCCTCCCATATGACGGGAGTGATATCTGTGGGCCCCTTGATCGAGTAGGACTGCTAAAACGCATGGCCATGCTCGAATGAGTCAATATGAGATATTGAGCTCAATTGTTTGAGTGAGTCTACTCGGGTATCAAGAAACACAAAGATTGATCGAGGATAACACGGTCTATGCCTCATTGGTCAATGTAGATATCGAGGATAGAAGGACAAGGTCATACATTGCTATAGTCACGGAGGTTAAGTCGGATCTCGACTTTCTTGTTACTTGGGTAGCATTAATGCATTGCTAGATGCCGCTCATTGCTTTTGTATCTAAATTGGTTTAGACACATTGCCAACGTTACGAGAGCCTATTGGGTCACAAACTAAGGACACGATGCTTTGGAGATTAATTTATCTTGGTTTGGCTAAGATTTAATCGGAATTGGATTAATTAAATTAGACTCAAGTGAACCCAATTGGATTATGGATTGAGATCTAATTTGAGTTAAACTCATTTAGATTAGACTCAACCACATTTGGATGAAATATTAATTCATTAAAATGTTTAATGAATTAATAAGAGAAGAAGATGGAGAGTTTCTCACCATTAGAGAGTTACATGAAAAGTTAGAGAGTTACATTAAAATGTTTAATGAAGGGAAGTTTAAAAGGCAAAAACTCCTCTTGATATGAGTATAAAAGAGTTTGTCCCTTGTCATTTGGATGACAACTTCTCATTTTCTTTCCCCTCTTCCTTCTCTTCTCCATCTTGGCCGAAACCCACATCTTGGGTTCTTGGTGTTTTGTGAACTACCTCAAGTTGCTAGCACAACTAAGGTAGTTCTTCTCCAAAGTAGAGATATCATGTTCGTGTGGATACTAATAG
Source organism: Boesenbergia rotunda (assembly GCA_024364735.1). Taxonomy (NCBI): domain Eukaryota; kingdom Viridiplantae; phylum Streptophyta; class Magnoliopsida; order Zingiberales; family Zingiberaceae; genus Boesenbergia; species Boesenbergia rotunda. The sequence continues at coordinate 301,301 of JAGFNQ010002579.1, read as the reverse complement.
AGGCATGGACACTTGAACGTGCAAGAGATCCGGCGGCGCTTGGACGAGCGGGATAAACGTAAGGGCATGCTCCAAAGGTATACACTTTAGATAGATCTATTAGATAGATGATTTCGTACGAGTTTTTCTTTCGCATGGATCGCTCGAGGGATCTTGTTTCCGCTGCGTTTTTGTGTTTATGTCACCTGAAGTTCCCAACACTCTTCCACCGGCTATCGTCCCTTGGATGTGCACACAAGCCTTCCCTTGGCTTGCCTCCATGCCACCCTTCACGTGTGCCCTTTGAAGTCCACTTCCCGGTTTGCCCTTAGAGTCCTCCTCCCTCGACTCTCGTCCCTTCATGACTTAGCTGACTCTTCACCAGCAGCCTTGACTGTTGCCTTCGTGCCCTCTTCGTCTTCTTCTTCGTCTCCCGTCCCTAGGATGCACACAATCCTACAACTTGTCTCCATGTCATCCTTCACGCATGCCTCGAAGTCCACAGCCCTCGGCTCATCATCCCTGCTATCCAAGGTCCCTCGGGTGCACACAAGCCTCCAGCTTGTCTCCATGCCACCCTTCACCGTATCGAAGCCGTCCAGCTAGGTCAATATGTGTAACCTGCACACTCACATACACATATCAAATACAAGGGAAAACCTAACTTAAATCCTTTGCTCAAACATCCAAAACACATGGTCACTCCGGACCATAGATTGCCTCAGCAATCTCCCTCTTTTTAATGTTTGGCAATACGTTTAAGTTAGGGAGAACAAATAGCAATAAATGTTAAACAACCATTTGGACTTTACGTTGCCAAGTCTCCACCTTGGACTTACACCGCCAAGGTCCTTAAATGATTGGAAGATCATGGTTTTGATGTGTGGGCGAATATGTTTAAGGTTAGAGTGTTATATTGTATTTAATATGTGTGATTGAGTTTGCAGGACTTGGAGAATCACACATGGTGGACATATCCGAGGGACGAGAGCCGAGGGAGGAGAGCTCCAAGGGCAAGCCGGGAAGTGGACTTCAAGGGCACACATGAAGGGTGGCATGGAGGCAAGCTAAGGGAAGGCTTGCGTGCGCATCGAGGGACGATAGGCAGAGGAAGAGGACTTCAAGGGGCGAGCCAAGGGAGCAGACCTGAAGGCACATGTCAAGGAGAAGGTCCGGAGTGGCTGGAGCTGAGCTGGGAAGCAGGGCAGTCGACTGGCCCGGAGGCAGTCGACTGCCAAAACCCACAGAAAGTTCGCAGCCTCGGACCAGTCGACTGCCCCATAGGCAGTCGACTGGTATACCCCGAAACTAGCCGTTGGCTAGCTATCGGCTAGCCGTTGGCTAGCAGTTAATGTTGGGCCAGTCGACTGCCCTTGGGGCAGTCGACTGGTACGGGGCTGGACAGACTGCGAGTCTGTCCTTTTCACCTATAAAAGGAGCACCTTTTTGCACATGTACGGTACGGTTCCGTACAGTAACGAGGTGCTGCCCAACTGAAAAGTATTCTTGCTTCCTCTCACTCATTCTACTGCATTCTGTAAAGAGGAAGAATCACCGTTGTAAAGGTTTCTCCACCTGAAGGAGGTTTTCATAGTGAAAGTGGTGCTCGCGGTGTGGATCCTTGGATTAGTCACCCATCTGGGTGGATACCAAGTAAAATACTCTTGTTAGCATTGTTTTAAATTTCCTTTGCATATTATTTCCGCTGTGCTAACAATTCTGTAGAGATCAAAACGATCCGAAAAAGTGCATTCACCCCCCCCCCTCTGCACGCCTTAGACGATCCTTCAGTTGGTATCAGAGCCGGTGCGTTTTGGAAGATCTAACAATCAACCGGAACAATTGTGATGGCGTATCAAGAGGGATACTGCATTGCACGACCACCCTTCTTTAACGGGAACGACTTCGCCTATTAGAAAGGTAGGATGCAATACTACCTCATGAATGACATTGAAAATTGGATAAGTATTGCAGATGGCTTCGAGGCACCCGTTGATGAAAGAGGAGACCCTACACCGATGAGATCATGGTCAAAGGAGGTGATGAAAAGGGCGCAATCTAATGCCAAGGCCACCACCACACTGCAATGTGGGCTCTCGAAGGAGCAACTAAACAAAGTGGGGCCTTTCAAGAGCGCCAAGGAACTATGGGACAAGTTGGTTGAACTGAACGAGGGGTCAAACGAGTCTAGAAGAGCCAAGAAGGACTTACTAGTGGCCCAACTGCAATCTCTTTCCATGAAGAGCAACAAAACCGTCAGCCAGCTACATGGAAGGGTAAAAGAAGTGATAAATGAGCTCCATGTGATTGGAGAGAAGATCGAGAACCGGGACATCGTCAGGTACGTCTTGCAAGCCTTCCCGAGAACCACCTTGTGGGCATTGATAGATATCATTTTGTTGATTATTTTAATTGCTAAAATCCATGTTTGACCTATGTTTTTATTGCTTAATTGTGAAATTGTCCTAGGTTTTAGAACTTCCTCTTATTTTGGACTTAATTGCAAATTTGCATTAAATTGGATTATTTGGCCACTAAATTTTTGATCTATTTTTTGTAGGCATGAAAGGTTCATGGACTTAGAGCATATTGGGCCGAACTTGAGTCGGAAGTAACCCGGATCGAGTTATCAAGATTATGATTAAATCCGGGCCGTCCGATTCAAGAGCGGCTAGATCTGAGCCATGCGGGACCATCTGAAGCAATCCGAGCTAGGGTTAGGGTTGATCAAGCATTCTGATCAAGATCTGAAGGTTTCATCCCAATCAGAGCTCAATCAACCGTTGGATCAAGCTCGAAGGGCTCTAGATCGTCCATTCAAAGACTAAGTTGATCTGGACCATCCGTTGCAAATCTGGAGGATCCGAGCTACCACAAGGCAGATCCTGACCCCTGATCAATATCCTCAAAGTTTGGCTCAAATCATAGCAAGATCAGCCATTGGATTGATGTGGAGAAATCTGGGTCGTCCAATGCTTATGTATTTAATCAAATTTCCACAGCAGCTTCTCCTTGTCGCGTCTTCTTCGCCGCAACCGAGTTCTTCAGCTAGTTCTTAGTTTTCTTCAGCAAATTCTTCAATCCAAGGGGCGCGACCCTTCATTTCTTGCTTAGATCGAATCCTAGGTCATTGGGAAGGGTTCTCGGTGAATTTCCTGCTCTCAATTGCCCAAGAACAGAGCTTTTGTGAGGTCTCCGGAGCTCTGCCATTTGATTTCATCAACATCGGCTGCGCATCATTTCATCACCCTGAGTAGTTCAGAGGGGTTCCCTGAAGTGCTCGGATCAATCTCAATCCATCATCGCAGCTGAGTTGAAGGAATTGGATGGGTATTCGGATTTGAGCAGAGATGAGCTGGTTTTGAATTGCAGATGTTGTTCTCCATCGATTTGCTGAGCTTGCTGGTTCGAGGCTCACACTTGCGTGACGAACAAGGAGGATTTGAGCTAGGAAAGGATTGAGGCTTAGATTTCTTGATGTTTTTCAGTTAATTAGCTGTAATCTTTATTTCCGCACCTTGATTCGTTACTGTCTTTGCAGTAGATTAGTTAACTTCGTTTCTTAATTGTTTCAACTTAATATCGGTTTTAGTTCTGCAAGTAAATTAGCTAGGTATTTTATTCAGTGATCAACCGAATTCAATTTCAGTTTAGTGTTTGTTTTAGCTTGCGTATCAGTTTGTATCAGCTTTTCCCTGTTTTTCTTCATTGCGTATCAGTCATGTTCCTGCAATTTAATTCTTGTCTTTAGTTGCTTAAGTTTGTATCAAGCTAGCTTAGTTTTAATCCTCTGAATTCATTTTGAAGTTTGTTTCATTTACAGCATTCTCGAATTCAATTTCTGCACTTGTTTGCAATGAGCTGTGTATCAATTCTGATTTTTGTTTTTCAGCTCCTTGCCCTGCGTATCAACTTCCATGTCTGCCACTTCAGTTTTAGTTTTGAAATGTCTCAGTTTTTAGTTCCCGACTTTGCATCAAGGTTAATTTAATTCTTAGGAATCTTATGTGACATTAGCTTGGAGCAATCAATTACAGCTGTTGTTTGGTTTAACATCCCAATCGGTTTCTGAAATTTCTGCAAAACTGCAAGTTATTTCTGCAATTCTGAATCAATTCTGAAATTCTGCTTCTATTTCTGATTTCTTTCACTCATCTATTCATTGCACTTCTTGAGTGGATTTGTCTACCAAGTTGTAGTGATCAGCTGGAATTAGAAACTTGTCAGTTTGCAATTTCTGCAATTGGAATCAAATTTGCAGCACATTAGTTCTTGAATCAGTTTTGGAGCAGCTCTCTTTTGCGTGCCAAGTATTGGAATTCTGCACTTGTATCAAGTGCAGTTTAGGAAGTGTTTTGTAGCAAGTTATAGGGTACTTATAGTGTGCTGTAATGTTTGAAATCAATTAGTATTGCATTCAGCCAATTCTGAACTTTCAGTGCATTATTTGCTTACTGATTTTGTAGCTAGCTGGAGTTGTATTTGTCTAAAGTTGATTGCTGAATTTTATAAATAGCATTTGACTCAAGCTTGCTTGCTGCTGAAAATTTCCTGCACTGCTTTTATTTATTTGCCTAGCAATTTGTTTTGCAAATTAGTATCAGAATTGGGTTCCAAATTTGGTTAAGTTCCCTTGGTTGATTCGATTTCCCATTAATTGAGTTATCAATTGCATTCACTTTGGTTGGTTCATGAGTTTAGTTTTCTTTATTCTCATTGTGTTTTCATTCTAAATTGAAACCCAAAACCCATATCTTATTTGAAACCCAAATTTCATAAACGACACACAAATACAAGCACGAATCAAACAACCTCAACTAGTCCCGAGGAAAAATACGACCTGTGGCCCCTTTACTACTCTTTTGTTCTTGATTGCAAAAAGGGTTTCCAGCACATTTATAAATTCTAAATTCTGATGGATCCACACATTTCGTGACACATATCTCGGGCTTATTAAATTTTTGGCGTCGTTGCCGGGGAAGCAACTAGTTGATTTGTTTGATTTTTGCTTGTATGCTTATGGGTATATCATTTGATTCTATTTTTTGTTGTTTTATCTTTTGTATACGGTTGCTGCCATTTTTCTTGTTTGTTGTGTGACAGGGCTGTAAAATCCAAATGTTTTCACCAGAGGACTATACAGAGCTCAAAGATGCACTGGGGGGGTTAAAAAATGTGTTTAAGGTGTTGGAATACCAACAAAGACATAAAGCTCATTGATCTACTTACCAGCGGCCGATTCAGCCTACATTTCAGCCACCTCAACCACAATTTCAGCCTTTCCAGCAATTTTAGCAATCATATCAAGATTTTCAACAGTCCTACTCGAATTTTCAGCAACCAAATCAGTTTTTTCAGCCTTTCCAAAATTTTTAGCAAAATCAACCAAATTTCCAGCCACCTTATCAGAATGGGCAGCCACAATTCCAGGGTTTTGAGCAACCAATTCAGCAATTTCAGCCCAACTTTCAGCCACCTTATCAACAAGATCAATCATTTTTCAAGGAATTCAGCAAGGGTACCAAGATAATTTGAATTTCCAGCAACTATTTCAATTTCCACAGCAATTTCACCCTTGCAACCAGAATTTTCAGTCCACTCAATTTCAGTGTTCACCACCACAATTTCAACCTCAAATCCAAGAATTTCAGAATCAGAATTTTCAGCCATCTCCACCAAGTTGTGAGCCAAGTTTTCAGCAATTTAATCAGCCTATTCAACCATTTTATCAGCCCCCACAGTCTCAATTTCAAACTTCACAGCCTACTTACAGTTTTGAGCAGCCTTGTGCTCCATTTCAAGACCAACAAGAGTTCCACACTAACCAAGGAGGCTTTGAGAATCCTGATTGGAGTGAGGCTCAACAACAAAGGATGATGGAGATGTTGCAACAAGTTCTACAACAACAGCAAAATTTTCAACAACAACAACAACAACAACAACAGCAAAATTTTCAACAACAACAACAACTTGCAAAATTGGTAGATCAATGGAATCAGATAAAAGCCCAAAGATCAGAACAATTATCTTCTCAAGTTCCTTTTAATTCTGAGGGCTACGGAGTTGAGTTCATATCAGTTCAAGGTGACCCTAGTGCATGGCCAAGTCCTTCTTCAACTGATCTTGCAAAATTAGTAGAAGAAGAAGAAGTAATCATCAAATATAGGGCACCTACAGCATGCATCCCTCCGGAGATTCCTATTCAAAATCCATTGCCAAATTTTTCAGCTCCACAGGACCATTCTCATCTTTTATTTTGTGATGATAGTGTTATTGATGGTCCTAATTTTTCTAATATTGTTGTTGCAGATATTACTGAGGAAACATACACGGGAGATGATTCCACAGGTGTAGGGGATTACACTAAGCCCCAGGGACCACCACAATTTACTGGTACATTAGAAGATTCAGAAGATGAACCAGAAAGTGTAGAGACTTGCATGGTGGAAGCAAGTACCCAAGGATCACCTATTCCAGTTGAGTGTCCACCAGAGCTTGAGGCTGAAGAGGAGCATGTACTTGATCAGGAGGAGGCTATGGATACATCTACTCTTGTAGAACCTCCAGGTATTTTCCAGCACGCTCAGGTAAGTATTTCTCCTCTTTGTTCAGAAAAATCCAGCGAGGTACCTAATGCTGACTTTATTGGTTATGATGAATTTATTAATATACCTTGTGTAGAAATTGCTTTTGCAAATCCAATAGAGGTACCAAAAATTGATTTCCTTGGTGGTAGTGCATTATCTGATACATCTCTTGTAGATATGGGTTGCGAACAAATTTTAGAAGCACCTATGATTGATGTTGTTTGTTATGATGAATATCTTGATACATCTTTTGTGGACATGGATAGTGAAAATTTTTTAGACGTGCCTGAAGTTGATGTTTTTTATTTTGATGAATCTCTTGCTATATCTTATGCTGAGGTTGAATGTGAAAAACTTATGGAGATATCTGATATTGATTTGATTGGCTGTGACACATTACTTGATACACCCTGGATGGAAAATAATTGCGAAATTTCTATTGATGTGCCAGAAATTGATTTCTTTATTTGTGATGAGTATCTGGATGCAAATTTTGTAGGAAATAATTGTGAAAATTTTATTGAGGCACCAAGAATTGATTTAATTGGATATGATGTAATTTTGGATACATTTCATGCAGAGATTGAATTTATATCATTTCTTTCTGACCCTGAACACTTGAGAGAGGTATTACATGGTTTTGCAGGGTCTAGAAGACTTCAGGAGTGGGTGCTCCATCTGAACAGACTCCAGCCTCCTGGAAGGACTTCTGAAAGGCATGAAGAAGGAGGAGAAGATCTTACTTTAATCCATAGCCCTCCATTCCTTCAATGGCTATTGAACCTGAATCGCCTTAAGCCACCAGAGCAAATTTTTGTGAAGTTCAAGTGTGGGGGAGTCCTAATTCTCTCAGACACCCAGACTCCTCCACTACCACGATGGAGGCTACTTCTGGATAGGCTCCGTCCACCAGAATAAAGGGGAGATTGTTCTTTCTTGCATTTTCTTTTATTGCATTTTTCACTTTTATGTTTTCTAGAAGTAGAACTTTCTTTTAAATTGAATCCTTGTCAATAATGTTAGTTCTTTTGGCACGTTTTCTTCATATTTAGGAATAAATGTATCCCTCTAGGTTATCTCCATAGCATTTTAGAGTCTTTTGAAAATAAATTAAATTTGGTTGTTAAAACTTAGGGTTTGAGCTCATGGATGAATTCTTGGATGCTTGAGTACTACTTGGCTTTAGATTTTTAATTGAGGACTTGAGATGAATTATTTTTGCCTAGTGAGAATTAGCCTTATATTTGTGATACACATATGTTATTGTGCTCTAGAACTTGCGTAGGTTCTTTCAAAACCATATTTCAATGATCGGATCACATCTATAGAGGCTAATCCATTTGTTTACCTATCCATATCAATTTTGGCAAAAATCATGTCTATTCTATTTGTCTTTCATTATTCCTAATCTTAACCCCAATTTTTCTATGGATTTGTTTGCTTAGGATGTTTTCTTGATGCTATTTTGCCCGAGACGGACAAAGATTTAAGTGTGGGGGAGTGATTAGTGATTTGGAATTAATTTTTATCAAGGATGCACTTCATGTAGAAAAAAAAAATTGTGAAATTGAAGCCAAAAGGTGCCAAGTGAGTGAGTTTGGTGCCAAGAATGAACAAGAGAGATGGAAGCAATTGGAGATCGAGCTTCCTTATCATATTTTGAAGATTTAAGTGGCAAGCAATGGAAAAATCTGTGTCATTTCAAAGGAAGAAAAAGTTTGTGCCAAAGTGGAAAGAAGTGGCAAGTTGAGTATCAAGAGATGGAATCCAAAAGCAAAAGAATTCAAAGAGGAACAAATTCATTCAATAGCACTAGTTTGCAATGGAGGTCTATTGCCACTTATCGAATGTAAAAAGAGAAGTGAAACAAAAGAAAAAGAAGCTGAGCAGAAGTGGAACAAAAGCTGAACAAAAGCTGAAAACAAAGAAAAATTCTGCACCAAGAAGAAAAAAAAATTTGGAGCATGTTTTGGCCACTTTGCTTTATCTGAATTGAATGTTGGAAATCAGTGTAGAATCTCTGCAATCGAGTTTAAGAAGAGGTTGACAAGGATTAAAAGCAAAACCAATTGGAAATTACCAGGAATTGAAGGCTGAAAGGTTGAGAATGAGAGCTGAATTGCAGCTGGACAAATCTGAGTTCAAGGAGAATCTGTGCATAAATTTTCATACAAGCAGTTTTTGCACAAGTTGGTATCAAAATGAATCTGAATTTGATTTTTCAAGGCTGTGAATCAAAGAATGAAGCACCGGAATATATCAAAAAGTGTCGAGTGCATCTTTGCTGATCAGAATTGGACAGGAAAATGGCTGCTAAGAGTTCAGATCAGAGTCAGAATTCAAAAGGCTGACCAAAGGCTGAAAAGAAGCTGAATTCCTGCTTCCTAAGTTAGAAATGTGTAGCTGAGTTTGATCAGAATTTGTAAAGCAGTTTATTTAAAAGTTTGGCAGCCAAATTACAAAGGAAGAGTGAACAAGATGAAGAGAAACTTGAGTAGAGACTTAGCTGCAACTTAAATCTGCAGCTGATATAAAAATCAGTGTGATACTATGAGGCAAATTCAAAAACAAGAAGTGGCAATTCCTTTAAAGCTCACGGCAAGGGCTGAGTTGAAGCTGATATCTGATAGGAATTTGAGTACATAAGGACTGAACAAGCAGCTGACTATTTAAAGTAGAGAAAGAAGAAAAACAGTTTGGAAGCAAAGTTGAAGTTTTTGACCATTTTAAAGAAAAGACAAGGAGTCAAAATGGCACGCAATTGAAGACTTGCTATAATTGAATTCAGTGGAGCTAATCTCATCCAAATCCAAGCCTTGCATCACTACATTCTGACCTGACTAGGGAGAAAGAAAGAAGAGAAAAAAATATGATGAAAAGAGGAAAAGAGAAACAAGTGGCACGCAAAAGAGAACTTGGCACATTAGACCAAGGAAGGGTTTTTCATTCAATTCAAAGGCAATTATTTAAGTTTGACTTCACCACACTTTGTATTTCACTAGAGGACTGAAAGGAGGGGCAAAGCACATTGGAAACATCTTTGAGCAACCAAGTCTCCCATTTAGCCAATTTTTCCATTTTCTTGATTTTTACTCCATTTCTTACCATTTTCCATGCTTTTATTTGTTTTTGTAGATGTTGATCCTAATCATGACTAATGGTGGAGAGTAGGTAATAAGCAAGCCTATGGTAGTACAAGAAGCATGTGTGTATGAGTGAGCTCCACTTCCATCATCAAGTTAGAACTTAAGGAGAGAGCCACCAAAACTTCCCTTGAAAGGCTAGTGATTTAAATTCATCTCAATAACTCATGATGGATAAAAAGGCTAAGTTGTTGATTTAAAGACAAGATACTAATCCATAGAGCTTAGATTTATGAGAATTGACAACCTTAGGTAATTTCTTTTCATTTGTTTCTAATTATGCTTAAGAAATCTAGGGGATACATACTTAGTGGTTTCGTGAGACGCTCAAGGTCAAGTGTAGGGGAGTTGATAGATACCATTTTGTTGATTATTTTAATTGCTAAAATCCATGTTTGACCTATGTTTTTATTGCTTAATTGTGAAATTGCCCTAGGTTTTAGAACTTCCTCTTATTTTGGACTTAATTGCAAATTTGCATTAAATTGGATTATTTGGCCACTAAATTTTTTATCTATTTTTTGTAGGCATGAAAGGTTCATGGACTTAGAGCATATTGGGTCGAACTTGAGTCGGAAGTGACCCGGATCGAGTTATCAAGATTATGATTAAATCCGGGCCGTCCGATTCAAGAGCGGCTAGATCTGAGCCATCCAGGACCATCTGAAGCAATCCGAGCTAGGGTTAGGGTTGATCAAGCATTCTGATCAAGATCTGAAGGTTTCATCCCAATCAGAGCTCAATCAACCGTTGGATCAAGCTCGGAGGGCTCTAGATCGTCCATTCAAAGACTAAGTTGATCTGGACCATCCGTTGCAAATATGGAGGATCCGAGCTACCACAAGGCAGATCCTGACCCCTGATCAACATCCTCAAAGTTTGGCTCAAATCAGAGCAAGATCAGCCGTTGGATTGATGTGGAGAAATCTGGGCCGTCCAATGCTTATGTATTTAATCAAATTTCCACAGCAGCTTCTCCTTGTCGCGTCTTCTTCGCCGCAACTGAGTTCTTCAGCTAGTTCTTAGTTTTCTTCAGCAAATTCTTCAATCCAAGGGGTGCGACCCTTGATTTCTTGCTTAGATCGAATCCTAGGTCATTGGGAAGGGTTCTCGGTGAATTTCCAGCTCTCAATTGCCCAGGAACAGAGCTTTTATGAGGTCTCCGGAGCTCTGCCGTTTGATTTTGTCAACATCGGCTGCGCATCATTTCATCACCCTGAGTAGTTCAGAGGGGTTCCCTGAAGTGCTCGGATCAATCTCAATCCATCATCGCAACTGAGTTGTAGGAATTGGATGGGTACTCGGATTTGAGCAAAGATGAGCTGGTTTTAAATTGCAGATGTTGTTCTCCATCGATTTGCTGAGCTTGAGGGGTCAAGGCTCACACTTGCGTGACGAACAAGGAGGATTCGAGCTAGGGAAGGATTGAGGCTTAGATTTCTTGATGTTTTTCAGTTAATTAGCTGTAATCTTTATTTCCGCACCTTGATTCGTTACTGTCTTTGCAGTAGATTAGTTAACTTCGTTTCTTAATTGTTTCAACTTAATTTTGGTTTTAGTTCTGCAAGAAAATTAGCTAGGTATTTTATTCAGTGATCAACCGAATTCAATTTCAGTTTAGTGTTTGTTTTAGCTTGCGTATCAGTTTGTATCAGCTTTTCCCTGTTTTTCTTCATTGCGTATCAGTCATGTTCCTGCAATTTAATTCTTGTCTTTAGTTGCTTAAGTTTGTATCAAGCTAGCTTAGTTTTAATCCTCTGAATTCATTTTGAAGTTTGTTTCATTTACATCATTCTCGAATTCAATTTCTGCACTTGTTTGCAATGAGCTGTGTATCAATTCTGATTTTTGTTTTTCAGCTCCTTGCCCTGCGTATCAACTTCCATGTCTGCCACTTCAGTTTTAGTTTTGAAATGTCTCAGTTTTTAGTTCCCGACTTTGCATCAAGTGAATTTAATTCTTAGGAATCTTATGTGACATTAGCTTGGAGCAATCAATTACAGCTGTTGTTTGGTTTAACATCCCAATCGGTTTCTGAAATTTCTGCAAAACTGCAAGTTATTTCTGCAATTCTGAATCAATTCTGAAATTCTGCTTCTATTTCTGATTTCTTTCACTCATCTATGCATTGCACTTCTTGAGTGGATTTGTCTACCAAGTTGTAGTGATCAGCTGGAATTAGAAACTTGTCGGTTTGCAATTTCTGCAATTGGAATCAAATTTGCAGCACATTAGTTCTTGAATCAGTTTTGGAGCAGCTCTCTTTTGCGTGCCAAGTATTGGAATTCTGCACTTGTATCAAGTGCAGTTTAGGAAGTGTTTTGTAGCAAGTTATAGGGTACTTATAGTGTGCTGTGATGTTTGAAATCAATTAGTATTGCATTCAGCCAGTTCTGAACTTTCAGTGCATTGTTTGCTTACTGATTTTGTAGCTAGCTGGAGTTGTATTTGTCTAAAGTTGATTGCTGAATTTTATAAATAGCATTTGACTCAAGCTTGCTTGCTGCTGAAAATTTCCTGCAATACTTTTATTTATATGCCTAGCAATTTGTTTTGCAAATTAGTATCAGAATTGGGTTCCAAATTTGGTTAAGTTCCCTTGGTTGATTCGGTTTCCCATTGATTGAGCTATCAATTGCATTCACTTTGGTTGGTTCATGAGTTTAGTTTTCTTTATTCTTATTGTATTTTCATTCTAAATTGAAACCCAAAACCCATATCTTATTTGAAACACAAATTTCATAAACGACACACAAATACAAGCACGAATCAAACAACCTCAACTGGTCCCGAGGAAAAATACGACATGTGGCCCCTTTACTACGCTTTTGTTCTTGATTGCAAAAAGGGTTTCCAGTACATTTATAAATTCTAAATTTGAGACCCACATTCGTGGCAGTCATTTTGGGTCTGTTAGGCATCCATGGTTGATGCATACAAGATATCGAGGGATTTGTCAATTGTTAAATTAGACGATCTTTTCTGTGAATTTGAGCTACACGAGCAAGCTAATGTCTCGGCAAAAGAGAAAGGTATTGCTTTTATAGTAGAAAAGGAGAAGAAGAAGAGGAAGGAGAAGAAGAAGGTGGTTTACTCATCCTCGTCAGACTCAGAAGAATCCAGCACCTCCTTGGATAGCGATCAAGAGGCGTTCATGGTAAGAAAATTTCGTAGAGCATTTAAAAGTTTGTCTAACAAATCCCATTTCGCCCTCACATCAAAACCTAACCCTCCCAAGTTAGGAATTTTCACCAAAACAGACTTTTTAAAACCTATCCCAAGGCTCCCCCTACATTGGACTTACAAAAGCTTTTTAAGAACCTCTTCGAGGATCCCCTTATGCCGAGAATGGAGCAACACTGCTCCCCCTTTACCTAGTCTCCCCCTAGACCTAGGATTTCCTTGCAAAGTCGTGTTTGGTCTCCCAAATTATACCCAACACTTCTCCCCCTTTCCCTAACATCAAAAAGACACCAACAATATCTCAATTATTGGATCTTTTAATCCCTAATGATCCTAAACACAGTGTACTAGTCCCCCATACACTTGTTTTACATCATTTGGGTACCAATCAGCTGCTGGATACAAAATCCAGCTCAGACCAGTCGACTGCCCCCAGGGCAGTGGACTGATAATCTGAAAATCAGAATTTCAACTTTTCTGGCCAATATTCAGAAATGCGCCAGAAATTCCATAAATCTCCAAAAAATTCTCAAATTTTGTGGAGAAGTTTGTGGTACCCATACCTACTTGGGAAAAATACACTCAACCATGTATCTATCACCATTCCCAAGTTTGACACAAAATCCAAAACTTCTTATGAAAATTAAGGCAAACAAGAGGCAACCTCCCCTTTAACCTATGCCTTCTCCCAATTTTCAATTTTCCAAGGTTAAGTTCTACACAACTTAACACCATAACACTAAGTTAAGTTCTACCCCAACTTAACACCATCTATTCTTTTGTCAAGTTAATCCTAACTTAACACCCCAAGTTTTCTACCCTATAAACTTCTAGAAAATCCTAGAAAACCTGGAAAGATCTAAAAATTTACAAACACATTTATTAGGATATACCCTATCCTAGAAAAATATGGTTCCATGAAAAATATCAAATGTTCTTGACTTTTGGTACATCCTCTAATTTCCTCATAAATAGTCATTTTGTATTAACTTTGAAATCCATCTATAATGCTATGTGTTTGCCAAGGCTAACCATTATAATTTGACACATTGAATTGTCCTCAACTCTCCCCTTTTTCTTATGAATTCTTAATATGATAAAAGTCTTCCCCTTTTTATCTCATAATCCTAGCTATATGGGCGAAACTTCCAAATCCTTTCATTCATCAAGAACTTATCATTCAATATCATCCAATGAATTTTAAGCAATCATCAATCCTCCTTAAACTTCGTGATATCAATAAAGTCTTATTCCATACAATCATCATTAAATCACGAAGCAAGACTTCACCTAATGACTGTGAAAGCATATCCAAGATTTTAATTCAAAGTCATATCCTATCATCCAATAGTAATTTAGGACCTTCAAATCATATAATATCAGTCATGACATAAAATCTCATAAGGTAACATGACCCTTTCCTATGCTTCGAATTTTACAAGTTCTTACTATCCAATATGCCTTTTTTTTGCTTAAACCTATGGATCAGTCGACTGCCCCCAGAGTAGTCGACTGCTAAAACGAATAGAAGGTTCTCATTGCTGATTTTTCCTGGATCAGTCGACTGGCTCTAAGCCAGTCAACTAATACCTGAATTTCAAGTTTTCAGCTTAATTTCAGAAATGTCTAATTAATTCCACAAATCTCCAAAAAAATCTAAAATTTCGTAGAGAGATTTGTGGAGCCTATGTCTACTTGGGAAAAATATGTTTTCAACCAAAACTACTCCAGATCCCAAGATTGGCATAAAATTCACTCCTTCCTAAATTGTATCATTAAAACTTATCCAAAAGTTCTAATTTTGGCCTCTCCTTGATGTATCTTCTTATACCTGACCATAATACATTCCTAGCACTAAGTTATATGGCATTTACACTTTAAACCCCAATTTTCTCTCAATATGATCATATTTGCCTCTTTTTCTCCATGAAACTCCTTTTAATGTGCCAATTCCTTAGGATTAAGACTAACCTTAGCCTTCCAAACCCTTTGGCACATTTCCTAGTCCACCTAGACTTCCTAGAAAAACAATTTCTTGAGATCCATTTACCATGGATCCCAGAGGCTCCTAGAGCTCCCCCTTGAGCTTTTGGTCCTAGCCACCTCCCTAGATGACTCAATCCACACTAGACTACACCGGTGTGCCCCCAGTGATTCTTGGCCTACAAAATTAACCTTCTTAACCTCAGACACTTTATCTTTGGTTAGGTCCTTCTTTTTCCCTTTACATGGCATCCCCTTGTCATTTTTGGATTTTTCCTTCTTGCCATAATCATATGCTATCCCAACACATTTCTTTCCCTTGGCATTGGAGACCTTAGATCGGTATCCCAACCCCGATCTATCATGGTTGGGTTTTAGACTACCCAACACCATATCTAAACCCTTAGATCCAACCTTGAATCTTTCTAGGATTTTCTCCAATGTATCAAGCCTTGCCCTCAAGGCTTGATTTTCCTTTTCTAGACTTCTAAACCTAGAGTCCATATGTCCACTTTGGACATTCCTAGACCTACCCATCTTCCTAGGTATATGTCTCCCCTTCTTGGGATTTATGCCTTGATCCTTAGGTACAAAGGTCTTAGGTTTATCATGATGCATGTTTTTCCTAGGGTTTTGATCTACCTTGTTAACCTTATTCCTATTATGATATTTAAATCCATGATTATGCACAAACAAACCTTTTTCATTAATTCTAGCATGCATAGAGGAATAATTGACACTATTTTTATGCATGGAGGAGCTTAAATTCGAATTACATTTTACCTTAAGGTTAGGAATTACCTCCCTTACCCTTGGAGTTCCTCCTTGATGTGAGCTTCTTTTCTTTCTTTCCTCCTTCTCCCATCTTCTCAAATGCCCCGATTTCTTGAGCTCTTTCTTCCTTGGACATTTTGTGTGATAGTATCCTAGTTCTCCACATGTGAAGCATCTAATTTTCTTTCTTCTCTCTTGGGCTTCTCCATTCCTACAACCCATGTTAGATTTTAAAAAAATTAAAATGGGTTTAGTGGTTACCTCCTTTTTCTTACCCTTTGGACACTTGTCCTTATAGTGGCCCTTTTCATTGCATCCAAAGCATGTAATGTAGTCTTTTGATTTGACTTTGGTGGAGGTTTGAGCTTCTTCTAGTTCTTATGTGGATGAGGGTCTCTCCTCCCCCTAAACTCTTGAATTTGACACCTCCTCTTCTTCTCTTGATGAGGTAGATGATCTTTCATTTAATTCATCCTCCTCTTGGGCTATTGAACTTACTTCCTCGGGCTCTTTCACTAATGAAACTCGTGTAGAATTTTTATGAAATTCTCCTATCTTTTTCCATAGCTCATGTGCACTTTCGTACTTACCTACACCACTAACTATTTCATTAGGCAAAACACTAAATAAAATTGCAATTACCTTTTCATTTGCCTTCGATTGATTGTTTTGCTCTTGATTCTAATATCTTGGTTGGAGCTTCTTCCCTTGCTTATCTCTAGGAATTTCAAATGGTTCTTCAATCGCAATCCTAAAGTCCCACTCCATTCTGAACCATGACTCTATCCACATCCTCCAATAGTTGAAATCCTTGGAATCATAGAGAGGTGGGACATTGATGTCATCCCCCCAACTTATCTTCAATTTTCATCTTCTCTAGCGTGTGTCCTCTCGGCGATTAGTCCAACAAGAGCGGTCCTTCGCTCTAATACCACTTGTTAGATCGATGTCGGTTTGCTAGAGGGGATGAATAAAAATTTTCGATTTGTTCTTCCTACGTTGTTAGTGCGTAAGCAGAAATACAATAAAAACTAAACTAAAACAAACAAACAACGCTAACAAACCTATTTACGTGGTTCGGAGATGAAGACTCCTACTCCATGATAGCCCGTGAGGTGGACGATCCCTCGATCCTTCCGCGGATAACTCCCCGGATCTCCTCCGGCTAGCTCGCGTAGCTCCTTGTGGGTGGAGAAACCTCGCCACAATCTTGAGTACACCTCTGAGCTCTAGAGACTACTAACAAATCTTAACCAAGCTTGTTTCGTCAAGGATTTCTAGCCAAACCCGAGCCTCTTTAAATAAAGCTAAAGGTTGGAAAGTACCCTACCAGTCGACTGCTCCCAGGGCAGTCGACTGCCCCTCTCAGAATTCGATCGTTGCAGCTCAACATTCGAATTCTGTCTACTTACCAGTCGACTGTGTTGATGCAGTCTAAACTTGATTATTGTTTTGGTGTTGACACCGATTTAAGTTTGATTTAAGCTAGGTTGAAATCTTAGTGAATGAAGTCGGGTCCTGGTGAGTGAAGCCAGGTCTTTAAAAATCCCGGTGAGTGAAGCCGGGTCCTGGTGAGTGAAGCCAGGTGATTGAAATCCCGGTGAGTGAAGCCGGGTCCTGGTGAGTGAAGCCAAGTGATTGAAATCCTAGTGAGTGAAGCTAGGTTGAAATCCCGATGAGTGAAGCCGAGTCCTGGTGAGTGAAGCCAGGTGATTGAAATCCTAGTGAGTGAAGCTAGGTTGAAATCCCGGTGAGTGAAGTCAGGTCCTGGTGAGTGAAGCCGGGTCCTGGTGAGTGAAGCCAGGTGATTGAAACTCTAGTGAGTGAAGCTAGGTTGAAATCCTGGTGAGTGAAGCCGGGTCCCGGTGAGTGAAGCTGGGTGACTAAAACCCTGGTGAGTGAAGCCAGGTCCTAGCTTGGGAAGCTTGGTTGAACGAAGTCCCGGTGAGTGAAGCTTGGCATGGAGTCTTGGTCCGGGGGACCAGGACGAGTCAGAGAGGGCTAGGAAGCTCGTTCTCTTGACTTTGGGTTGAATTGGAAGGCCCTAGATCGGTCTGGTGACCGATCAGGTGAAGTTGGCACGGAGTTCCTGTTGAGGCAATCCGCCCTTAAATGATTGGAAGATCATGGTTTTGATGTGTGGGCGAATATGTTTAAGGTTAGAGTGTTATGTTGTATTTAATATGTGTGATTGAGTTTGCAGGACTTGGAGAATCACATATGGTGGACATATCCGAGGGACGAGAGCCGAGGGAGGAGAGCTCCAAGGGCAAGCCGGGAAGTGGACTTCAAGGGCACACGTGAAGGGTGGCATGGAGGCAAGCCAAGGGAAGGCTTGCGTGCGCATCCGAGGGACGATAGCCAGAGGAAGAGGACTTCAAGGGGCGAGCCAAGGGAACAGACCTGAAGGCACACGTGAAGGAGAAGGTCCGGAGCGGCTGGAGCTGAGCTGGGAAGCAGGGCAGTCGATTGGCCCGGAGGCAGTCGACTGCCAAAACCCACAGAAAGTTCGCAGCCTCGGACCAGTCGACTGCCCCATGGGCAGTCGACTAGTATACCCCGAAACTAGCCATTGGCTTGCCGTTGGCCAGCAGTTAATGCTGGGCCTGTCGACTGCCCTTGGGGCAGTCGACTGGTGCGGGGCTGGACAGACTGCGAGTCTGTCCTTTTCACCTATAAAAGGAGCACCTTTTTGCACATGTATGGTACGGTTCCGTACAATAACGAGGTGATGCTCGACTGAAAAGTATTCTTGCTTCCTCTTACTCATTCTACTGCATTCTGTAAAGAGGAAGAATCGCCGTTGTAAAGGTTACTCCACCTGAAGGAGGTTTTCATAGTGAAAGTGGTGCTCGCGGCGTGGATCCTTGGATTAGTCACCCATCTGGGTGGATACCAATTAAAATACTCTTGTTAGCATTGTTTTAAATTTCCTTTGCATATTATTTCTGCTGTGTTAACAATTCTGTAGAGATCAAAACAATCCAAAAAAGTGCATTCACCCCCCCCCTCTGCACGCCTTAGACGATCCTTCAGTTCCTTCGTGGATCGGTCTGGTGACCGATCCAGTGATGTCTGATCGGTCTGGTGACCGATCAGGGAGCTTCCAGTGACTTTGGCAAACCTACTGTAACGACCCAAAAAATTCTCTTAATATTTTCTTAAAATATTGAGCATGTTTAGATAATTTTCCGAGGGACCTAGAAATATTAATACAAAATGTGGCCTAGAAATCCATATTTTCTCATTTAAATTGAGAAAACTGAGTACTAAAGGGCCTTATATGGGCTTTTTAGTACTATAATTATTGGAGAATTTTAGGGGGAAATTAATATAAATATAAAGGGGTTTTAATGAGAAATATTAACATAATTATGGGAGAATTTTTATAGGATTTTCGGAATTTTGGGGAAAAATCATAGAAAATAAAAGGAAAAATAAAATAAAATAATAAGGTGCATGGACCAAGGATTGAACCTTGGACCTCTTGTACAACCATGCATGCTCTAACCAACTCACCTAGCAAGGGAATGTTATGAGGGAATGAAGTGGATATTGGTTAAGGCTTAGAAGAAGATGAAGGGTCATGGAGAGACTCTTCATTTACCTCCTTAATGGGTTATAAAGAGGGGGGTTTGGGAGTTACCTTCTTCCTTCCATCAATTGCACTTTCTTTCCTCCTCCTCCCTCATCCTAGCCGAAACCTCAAGGAGAGGTTCTCCCTTGGAAAAGCTCCACAAGAAGGTCACATCCCCAAGATCTAAGGGTTTTCCAAGGATACAAAGGCAAGGGGGTTCAAGTGTCCAAAGGATTTGCAATCTTCTTCTCTTTTAAGGTTTAAAAATCAAGATCAACCAAGATAAGACTCCCTCACCTGTGGTATAATAGTTCCTTATGTTTTTAGCATGATATATTGGTTGGTTTTTGGGATTTGATGTTGAAAGAAAGAAAAACCAAGGACCCTAGTTTTATGGGTTTCGGCCACTAGGTTTTTGGGTCCATGATGATGCTAAAAATCTTCATAATGTTGTCTAATGTACTCTCATGATGTTTAGAGATTAAATATAATTTTTGAGAATTTTTGGGGTACCCTAGGACCCCCTAAAGTTTCGGCCAACTTCAAGAACCCTTGGGTAGGGTTGGGTCTAAAACTTCAAGTATGTGTTTTATGTATTATCATGATATAAGGGAGATGGAGGATGATTATGTGAATTTTCACATGGCCTAGAGACCCTATGAGTTTCGGCCAAGATGTGCTAATAGGGTAAAAGTTAGGACTTATTTCAAGTAAGGGCCCCAATGGCCCCTATGGTAAGATATGGTTGATGTTTAATGATTGATTGGGGATTTTAATGGAATTTTTCCATGCCCCCATGGCCTTACATGTTTCGGCCAGCCCTAGGAAGGAGGGCTAAAGGTTAGGGTTAACCCTAATCATGAGCCCCAATGGCTTCCTATGGACTCATAGATGATGTATGGTTGTTCCTTTACCTTATGCTATCTTACATGTTTATGGAATTAATGAAACTCCTCCCTATAGGTTTCGGCCCAGCCATGTATCTAGGGTTTGGGGTGGAGTTAGGGTTCAAAGAATGATGGTTTATGTTTACCATGAAGTGTATATACATATATATAGGTTCAAGCATGTGGTAGAAATCATGTTACCTATAACCCTAACCTCAAGCACCATGTTTTATGTTTGTATGGTTATGATTGGGTGCCATGCTTAATAGGGTTATTTATGAATGTCTTATGTTTTAAGACATGCACTTGGATGGTAGGTAGCATGTTTATGGAAGTCCTACCTATGTATGCTTATGTTATGTAGAGAACCATGCTATGTTATATGCTCATGTTATGTTAAGAACCATGCTAGGTTATTGTGTATGTTCATGATATGAATGATGTCATGATAAGTATGTTAGGTTTATGTTCATGATAAGAATGATGCCACGATAAGTATGTTAGGTTTATGTTCATGATAAGAATGATGCCACGATAAGTATGTTAGGTTTATGTTCATGATAAGAATGATGCCACGATAAGTATGTTAGGTTTATATTCACGATAAGAATGATGCCATGATAGGTATGTTATGTTTATGTTCATGATAAGAATGATGCCATGATAAGAATGTTATGTTTATGTTCATGATAAGAATGATGTATGCCATGTTTTACGAATGATGATGCATGCCATGTTTTATGAAAGAAGATGCATGCCATGTTATGAATGAAAGATGATGCTTATGTCTTTAGGGCATAAATATGCTAAACGGCACGGTCGATGGTCGACGGTACAACGGTCGTGAGGACCGGTAAATGGGCCGGTAGACGGGCCGAGCCGTAACAAGTTATGCTATGTTAAAGATGCCATGAATGTCTTATGAATGATGAAGCATGTAAAGTATTTTACTTTATGAATGGGCTTGTACCGGACCGAAGTATGGGTCCAAGGGATGGGCACCTTAAGAACGCCCCGGTTCTGGACTACCGACTATGTTGTCCACGGTTCTGGCACTACCGAAGCTGTGCAACAGGGATGGGCACCTTATGAACGCCTCGGTTCGGGGACTATCGACTATGCTGTCCTTACCCTAGTAGGTCGAGGCTAGCTACCTCGTATTTACTTAGGGATGCGCGCTTATGATGTATGTATGTGGTACAAGCCAGGGCCTAATGATATGATGATTATGGTTAAGCATTTAAAAGTATGTTTTTAAAAGTTAAGCATCCTTATGTATATGCATTCCCCTCATGCATTCATTCATGTTATGCATTATGCTATGTTAACAAGATTTTTATGCTTACTCTTCATGTTAAGAAAGATGCATGAGAAGAATTGATCTACGTCATGATTATGCTAAGAGGATGCTCATATGCTATGATAAGAAGTATGCCTATGTATTATGACATGCTAGGAACGTTTATTATGTTTATGTTTATACCATGTAGCATGCCATGCTTAGAATGTGATCATGTTTATGTTTATACCATGTAGCATGTCATGCTTAGAATGTTTACTATGTTTACGTTTATGCCATGTCTCATGCCATGATAGGAATGTTCACTTAAGTTTATGTTCATGCCATGTCCAGTATATGATAAGTGATTCAAGTTGTTATGTTCTAAATAGAGCACCAAGTATGTTAATGTTTCATGTGCTCATTATGAAATGACGAATGGTTTTGTGAGTAGGAAAGAGTCTTACTAAGCCTGTGTNAACTTTACTTTGGTCACTTATATGCTTGAATGCTTGAATAATGACTTATGGAACTCTATGACATGATGTTAAATATGACATGATATGATGTTTAAGTATGAAGTCAATATGCCGAGTTTCCATGTCATTATGTTAAGAATGGTAGTAGGGCATGTATGTGTAAGAATAAAGTTATTTCGCTGCCTTATGATGTCTACATGCCCTAAGTATGTTAACGTAACGCCGCTTAATGGAAAGAAAAAAAAAAGCGGGCGTTACACCTACTATTCGGCTCCTGATCGGTCTGATGACCGATCAGGGAGAGAACAGAAACCTTGGTTGGATTCTGTTCAGCCCCAGATCGGTCTGGTGACCGATCCAGAATGCCAGAACGGTTCGGTGACCGATCCACGACCTAGGATCAGATGTCCGCGATTACGGTTTTCTCACAGTGGATCGATCAGGCGTGAGCCTGATCAGTCTGTGTCTATCCTGATCGGTCTGGTGACCGATCAGGCTTCACTCTGATCGGTCCGGTGACCGATCAGTAGCTGAACTTTAATTTGAAATCGCAGTCAGATGCTCTGATCGCGTCTATTTTCTCTGCCGATTCACTGATATTGTGTGATATTGTTTGATATTCATTTGCTAAGCTTCTGTTGGAGTGTGCAGGCTTTACAGGGATGATTCAAACATTGGAGGAGAGTCAATGGGAGGCTTTTGTTAGATGTGTATACTGAAAGACATGCTTCTTTTGTATATATGAACATCTTGATTTTGAAAAGAGAATCACAACCACACTAGGTGCCTGTTTATTTTAGTACATGCATGAAGTCCAATTACTTTGCATTTTAGATAACATGGTGTGTGGTGTCACACGGAAGATCATGTTATCAGTTCCTTGCTTAGTATAAATAGAGGCCCACAACCGAGATGGAATTGGACAACCCATCGGGATGGTTGTAGTACAATTAGGTGTGGTTGGTCTTGACCATAGAATTACACTAGTGTGCTTTGAGTACATTGGGTAGGACCAAAACCCGAGGTTATCCAATTTGTACTGACTCGATAATTGGATAGGACCTCAAGATATTATTATGAAGTACGATCCCTTAATCCCGATATAATAACGGACATATATTATTAACTATTATTTCTTTAATTTACCAATGGGAGAGATCTATTCTGTTAGATCGATAGGCTCGGTATGTTGAGAGATAATATTAATAATATGATGTGTCGTTGATTATTGACAGAATCCGTGTCCTGGTGAGTCGGGTTGATGATGCCCCATTGATGAGCTCGAAAGGTTCATCATGCTAAACCCTGCAGGTGGATTTGATCCGGCATGATGATGAGGTCGAGTGGTACTAATCAAGGATCCAGAAGTTAATTAATTTAAATTATCAGTAATTTAATTAATTAATGGGCATTCGAAATCTTAAACACGGGGGGATGGACGACTTGTAATAAGTGGAGCCCATATGTAAATATGGGGGTTGGTGAGGTAAGTCAATGAGGGCCCTTTAGTGGAATGGATCCTTATTAATGAACCGGGTCCATTAGCAGGCCAAGATCCAACTCCTCCTTATGGTCCCTACTGTAGCCCTATAAATACCCCATGGTGGTGTGGAACCAAGTTGATGGTTAATCTAATAGATCACAAGAAACCTAGTCTCTCCTCTCTCTATCTCCCGTCGTTTCACTCGGCGGCGCCGAACAGAAGAGAAAAGTTCTCTTCTCTCAATTAATTGCAATGGATGCAATTAATTTTGTTTTTCTCCAATAAATTGCAAGCGTTGCTTCTCCACGATGCAATTCCAATGAATTGCTTCTTCTCCAATGAATTGCAACGCATGCAATTCCAATTAATTGCAACGCATGCAATTAACTGCGTTTCTTCTCCAATTAATTGCATGCGCGTGATTAATTGCATGCAAGCAATTAACTGCTCACTCCGATTAATTGCATTTGCATGCAATTAAGTTCCCTCACGGCAATTTCTTATAAATTGCCTCGAAGCAGTGGGAAAAAAAAGTTTTTTTGAGAGCGGTTTTTACCTTCGGTGGAGAAAACGTGCGGAAGCAAGTGGGTTGCCCATGCAATCCTCTGGTGCTTCGGCTGCTGTTCGGAGGAGAAGACGTGCAAGGGAGCAAGAAGATTGCTCACGTAATCTTCTGGTGCTTCACTTGTCTTGGAGGAGGAGGGGCGTTGGAGCAGTGCTTATGAGAGGATGATCAGTGGATTAATCCCAGCGTGAGCAAGAAAGCTTTCGGTGGCTTTCAGAGAGAGAGTGGCGATTTTTCTCAAGGGAGAAAAATTATTTATGCAATTTTTCTCAAGGGAAGAAAATTTTTCCGAGTAGGTTTTGTGTTTGGATTATCTCCTTGGAGCGGCCGGCGGCATCCCTTTGGTAAGAGATTGGTTGGCGCAAGGAGAAGGAATCAACTTGGTGGCCACAGGTCTTGGTAGATCGTCGCCCACACGACGTCCAAGAGGGGAGGGTCATACGGTAGAAGATCGTAAGGTAACGGAAGGTATATTCTTCCTTGGCTCCTTTCATTCTTATTTGTATCTTATTCAATTGTCTCGTCATTTCATGTTTGTTATTTAATTATTTTGATTGCGAATCATAGTCAATAATAATTTAACTGGACCCCGACCATAAACACAAAAGCCGGCGATCAACTCGTCGTCTTTTCCGCGGTCGAACGGTCAAGCAAATTGCAAGACCTATTTTGGTAATTGGCTAAGTTGCAATTTGAATCGTTCGATACGGCACGAGA
Source organism: Boesenbergia rotunda (assembly GCA_024364735.1). Taxonomy (NCBI): domain Eukaryota; kingdom Viridiplantae; phylum Streptophyta; class Magnoliopsida; order Zingiberales; family Zingiberaceae; genus Boesenbergia; species Boesenbergia rotunda. Next base: position 276,665 of record JAGFNQ010002579.1, on the reverse strand, counting down.
CGGTCGATGGGAAACGACTCTCTATTCAGATTAAATTTTTTAATCCATAGGCATAGAGAGGTCTCTCGGATCGAACAGGTATCCGCTTAGTAAATCCACCAAGCCATACCCAACAATTGGTATCAGAGCAGAGGTTTCCGGCTTTGTGTGTTTGAGGATTGGTTAATTTTTTGCATTTTCATACATTTTATTTAGTTGGATGATATGTGGATGTGCGTAGGCTAACTTTGTGTTGCAAGCACGAGATTCCAACTTGTCATGGCCAAATAATGATTGTGTGAATGGTTTTGCAAATTATTCTAATTAATAAATCCTCGGGGTTGACGAGGTGACGATACGACTGGAGGCGCATTAGAGACCAAGGCCATGAAGGTTGGAAAATCTAGGATTTTCTATTTTTCATATGTTGGTTATGTGCTTGGTTGTATGGTTGTACTAGTAAAATTCCTCGAGATAAATTACTAAGTGGGAGAGGGACTCGAAGGGTCCCACGGCTTCCATTACAATTCGATAAGTGATGCGAACAAGTCTGTGTGTCGGCTCTGAGTGCCTTCCTCCCCATCGGATGGACTTGTTCTGCGGATCACTGGGTCGAAAAAGACTATAGAAAATTGTTAAAGAGCGTGTGTACTTCCCCATCGGAAGGCACATAATCAGAGATAATTTTCTTAGTGTCGTGTAATGGTGAACACTTAGATGCGAATAATAGTATCCTCCCCATCGGAGTCACTGCTATTAGCCGAAGTGAACCAACTATTAATCATACTTGTCAAAAAGCTAGGTTGACAAGATAGTAAGATTAATGGGTAAAACCTCCTCTTACGAATGTGGAAATTCGTATATGTCCATACCATCGTGGCATGTGAATTTCTCGGTGTTTAGAGGTATTGGTTGATTTCAAAAATTTATTGTTGTGAGGAATCAATTTATTTTTGATTTCTAAAGTAGTGTGAGTTGTGATTCTCAGGATTTTCAAAATGGCTTTTAACCCACTAGCTACAATACTTAAGGAGAATAAACTTACTGGACCCAACTATATTGACTGGAAGAGAAACCTTGACATAGTCCTTACGGTTGAAGAGTACAAATTTGTGCTCACTGAAAAATGTCCTGATAAGCCTAGCGACAATTCTGGTGAAGGGTAGAAGGAGCATTACAAGAAATGGGTTAAGGTAGATGAGATGACGCGGTGTTACATTCTGGCATCCATGTCGAATGTATTGCAACATCAGCATCAGGCCATGCCCACTGCTTGTGATATGATGTTGAACCTTCAGGAGCTCTTCGGGCACCAGAGTCGTGCCGCAAGGCTGCTGGCGATGAAGAATCTGATGACGACCACTATGGTCGAAGGGACACCCGTGAGAGATCATGTCCTAAAGATAATGTCCCACCTCAATGAGATTGAGATTCTTGGAGGATCTATCGACGGGGAATCCCAGGTCGATATAATACTCCAATATATGCCTAAGAGTTTTGAGCAGTTCCGGCTCAACTATAACATGGATAAGTATGAGTATACGTTGGGGGAACTCCTGGGAGAACTCTAGGCCGTAGAAGGGCTCTTTCATCAGAACCTGCAAACCTTGGGAACTTAAAAGGTTTCTACTTCTGTGCCGAAAGGCAGGAAGAAGAAGAAACAAGGTGGGTTCAAGAAGGTAGCAGCATAGTAGGGACCAAGGATTAGAGAGAAGAAGCCGAAAGGCAGGTACTTCATTGGACATTAGAAGGCGAACTGTCCCCGTCATCAAGACAAAAGTATATCTTTTTCTTTTGTCGTTGTAACATGCTTAGCGGAGTTATCTACCGGTACCTGGTGGGTAGATACGAATGTCACTACGCATGTTTGCAATTCTTTGCAGGGGTTCCAGGAAGCCCCACGACTAGCTAAAGAAAAAAAAACCGTCTACATGGGAAATGCTACGAAGGTGGCTACTATTGCAGTGGGAGTTATTTATTTGTCTTTAGAAAATAAAGTTTTGGTTTTAAGATTGCTTTTATGTACCTAATATTTAGAAAGAACTCTGGTTCAATTTCTGAAATAAATGATATTTTATTGCTTTTTATGAAAAGTGGAATAGAAAGATTATCTATTCAGGTACATTGATAGACAATTGGTACACATTAGAACCAAAGTCTTCCATGATGAAAATAGTAACTAATAGCTCATCATCTAACCAAAGTATGAGAAAAGTTCCTGAGAGGGTTAGGACAATGATGAGCTGCTTCGAGTTGCCGGATTCGTTCTAGGGATATACTCTGGAAACGGCAGTGTATATACTTGATACCATCCAGGTCAGTACTTTCTACTCCCGTAGAAGTGTGGACTGAGTGAAAGTCAAGTCTAAGACATATTCAGATATGGGGTTGCTCAGCACATGTGCTGAGGAGGGATACTGATAAGATGGAATCTCGTGCGCTTGTTCGTAGGGTATCCTAGAGGAACAAAAGGTGGTTCTATAGTCTTAAGGATCATAGGGTAATCGTTAGGACGAATACCTGAATCTTAGAAGAAGACTATGTAATTAATCACAAACCCATGAGTAGACTAGTTCTTGAAGAATTAAAAAAAAAGGGGGATGTTCCGACCTTAGTACCAACTGTACAAGAAGAAATACCACAAGTCACTGCACCGCGTGTCACAAAAGATACACAGGTGGTGCTTCGTCGTAGTGGGAGGGTTGTTGGTCAACCAGAAGGATTCATGTTCTTGAGAGAATATTCAGACTCGGTCCCTGGCGACCATGAATCAAGATCCCTGGACCTATGATGAGGAACATCTGCTTTGAAGAAATAATCCAGTTATATGGATTTGTTCAAAGGACGGATGAGATTTGTGTATGTAAGAATTGTGACAGAAACGTAGTGGTATTCTTATACTATACGTAGAAAATATTTTGTTAGTTGGCAACAATAACAAAGTATTATCAGTCGTAAGAGTATGGTTGTCCAAACAGATGGTATGAAGGACTTAGGAGAAGCAGGACACATCCTTGGCGATCAAAGTTCTAAGGGATCACTAGAGAAGGATGTAGTGCTTATCCTAAGCTTCATACAGAGACAGTGTCTTAACTCGTTTTAGCATGGAATCCTCCAAGAAAAGTTTTGTACCTTTCAGTTGTGGAGCTACTCTATCTAAGGAGATATGTTTAGATTATCAAAGGAGATAGAACATGTAATGGCGGTTCCTTTAGCATCGGTTATAGGAAGCCTCTTGTATGCTAAAAATGAGACCGGATATCTGCTTTGCCGTGGGCAAGTTAGCAGATATCAGAGTAACCCAGGTCAAGGAAATTGGATTGTGGTAAAAGCCTATATTAGTGCCTAAGAAGGACTAAGGATTATAAGCTGGTTTACCGAGTAGACCAATTCCCTATGGGTTATACGGATACAGACCTCCAGTCGGATAGGGGAAAACGTAAGTATTCCTCGGGGTTTTGTGTTTACTTTTAGGAGGTAGAACCGTAGTTGGAGGAGTGTCGCGCAGCGATTGCGTGATGGACTCCACCATGGAAGCTAAGGATGTGGCAGTCTTTGTGATAGCCAAAAGGAAACTATATGGTTCAGGAACCTCAAGATGGACTTCGATATGATTCCTGGTTTGCTCAAAGCTATCACATTCTGTTGTGATAAACAAATGGTGCAGTTGCAAACTTGAAGGAATCACGAGCCCATGAGGCGAGTAAACACATAGAGCGCAAGTACCTCCCAGGAGAGGAAAAGCTGTAGTTGCCTAGATTACATCAGAAGAAAACCTGGGATATCTTTTCACTGAGGCCTTGATAGTGAAAGCTTTAGGCATGTGGAGGATCAGGGAGTCAGATGTATGGCATTTTGAGGGCAGTAAAGTCTTTAAGTATAAGTGGGAGATTGTTAGATGTGTATACTGAAAGACATGCTTCTTTTATATATATGAACATCTTTATTTTGAAAAGAGAATCACAACCACACTAGGTGCCTGTTTATTTTAGTACATGCATGAAGTCCAATTACTTTGTATTGTAGATAACATGGTGTGTGGTGTCACACAGAAGATCATGTTATCAGTTCCTTGCTTAGTATAAATAGAGGCCCACAACCGAGATGGAATTGGACAACCCATCGGGATGGTTGTAGTGTAATTAGGTGTGGTTGGTCTTAACCATAGAATTACACTAGTGTGCTTTGAGTACATTGGGTAGGACCAAAACCCGAGGTTATCCAATTTGTACTAACTCAATAATTGGATAGAACCTCAAGATATTATTATGAAGTACGATCCCTTAATCCCGATATAATAACGGATATATATTATTAACTATTATTTCTTTAATTTACCAATGAGCGAGATCTATTCTGTTAGATCGATAGGCTCGGTAAGTTGGGAGATAATATTAATAATATGATGTGTCGTTGATTATTGACGGAATTCGTGTCCTGGTGAGTCGAGTTGATGATGCCCCATTGATGAGCTCGAAAGGTTCATCATGCTAAACCCTGCAGGTGGATTTGATCCGGCATGATGATGAGGTCGAGTGGTACTAATCAAGGATCCAGAAGTTAATTAATTTAAATTGTCAGTAATTTAATTAATTAACGGGCATTCGAAATCATAAACACGGGGGGATAGACGACTTGTAATAAGTGGAGCCCATATGTAAATATGGGAGTTGGTGAGGTAAGTCAATGAGGGCCCTTTAGTGGAATGGATCCTCATTAATGGACCGGGTCCATTAGCAGGTCCAGATCCAACTCCTCCTCATGGTCCCTACTGTAGCCCTATAAATACCCTATGGTGGTGTGGAACCAAGTTGATGGTTAATCTAATAGATCACAAGAAACCTAGTCTCTCCTCTCTCTATCTCCCGTCGTTTCACTCGGCGGCGCCGAACAGAAGAGAAAAGTTCTCTTCTCTCAATTAATTACAATGGATGCAATTAATTTTGTTTTTCTCCAATAAATTGCAAGCGTTGCTTCTCCACGATGCAATTCCAATGAATTGCTTCTTCTCCAATGAATTGCAACGCATGCAATTCCAATTAATTGCAACGCATGCAATTCCAATTAATTGCAACGCATGCAACTAAGTGTGTTTCTTCTCCAATTAATTGCATGCGCGTGATTAATTGCATGCAAGCAATTAACTGCTCACTCCGATTAATTGCATTTGCATGCAATTAAGTTCCCTCACGGCAATTTCTTATAAATTGCCTCGAAGCAGTGGAAAAAAAAAGTTTTTATGAGAGCGGTTTTTACCTTCGGTGGAGAAAATGTGCGGAAGCATGTGGGTTGCCCATGCAATCCTCTGGTGCTTCGGCTGCTGTTCGGAGGAGAAGACGTGCAAGGGAGCAAGAAGATTGCTCACGTAATCTTCTGGTGCTTCACTTGTCTTGGAGGAGGAGGGGCGTTGGAGCAGTTCTTATGAGAGGATGATCAGTGGATTAATCCCAGCATGAGCAAGAAAGCTTTCGGTGGCTTTCAGAGAGAGAGTGGCGATTTTTCTCAAGGGAGAAAAATTATTTATGCAATTTTTCTCAAGGGAAGAAAAATTTGCCGAGTAGGTTTTGTGTTTGGATTATCTCCTTGGAGCGGCCGGCGGCATCCCTTTGGTAAGAGATTGGTTGGCGCAAGGAGAAGGAATCAACTTGGTGGCCACAGGTCTTGGTAGATCGTCGCCCACACGACGTCTAAGAGGGGAGGGTCATACGGTAGAAGATCGTAAGGTAACGGAAGGTATATTCTTCCTTGGCTCCTTTCATTCTTATTTGTATCTTATTCAATTGTCTCGTCATTTCATGTTTGTTATTTAATTATTTTGATTGAGAATCATAGTCAATAATTATTTAACTGGACCCCGACCATAAACACAAAAGCCGGCGATCAACTCGTCGCCTTTTCCGCGGTCGAACAGTCGAGCAAATTGCAAGACCAATTTTGGTAATTGGCTAAGTTGCAATTTGAATCGTTCGATACGGCACGAGACGGTCGATGGGAAACGACTCTCTATTCAGATTAAATTTTTTAATCCATAGGCATAGAGAGGTCTCTCGGATCGAACAGGTATCCGCTTAGTAAACCCACCAAGCCATACCCAACAGCTTTCCATCTAGCAGGTTTGTCTGTTTCCTTGCTTCAGGTCTCAACGGCTTTTGGAGAGCAGCTGGCAACTGACGGAGGCTCAGCTGGAGAGGGTCTTCAGTGGACTGAGTGCTCAGGGAGTCAGGGGGTCAGGCTGTGGCTTCAGTGGATGATGATGGAGAGCCTGATGAGGGGAGTAGAGGTAAAAGACAAAGCTGAGGCAGAGGAGCAACAACAACGAAGACAGACAGAAAACTTGAGGAGTTTGGCTGGGCTGGGTTGTGTGCTCTCTGTGCTTTGTGCTTAAGTGCTCTACTACATCCTTGTCAGATCTAAGTGAGCGTTCCTTCTTGTGTGATCTCTTGTACTGAAGTTCAATCATCCGTGAGATCTGGTGAGAGGTTTCTCCACCGAGAAGGAGGCTCTATCTTATCCGGGTTCACCGGGGCTTGATCTGTCGACAATGAAGGGATCACCCACTTTACGGGCACGCCAAGGAGTAGGGGCAAGTTATCCCCGAACCTTGTATATCGCTGTGTTAGCATTGGTTTGATTCCTTTCTCTGTTTTATTGTTTTTGTTGCATTTTGTTTCCACTGCTACTAATCTGATCACAGAAAGAAAGTTCAAAGAAGAGGGAGCGATTTGAGTATCTGGCTATATTCACCCCCCCCTCTCTAGCCATCCAAGGTCCAACAAGTGGTATCAGAGCTTGGGGCTCTGTACAAGTGGCTTAACATCCGAGAGTTATCAACAAGATGGCTGGAAGAGAAGGAATGAGCACAAACCGACCTCCACTTTTCGACGGCACAGATTTTCAATATTGGAAATCAAAGATGGTGTTTTATTTGAAGACAAACATGAGCATATGGTTCTCGGTCAAAGAAGGTTTCATCCCTCCAAGAGATGTTGAAGGAAAAGATCTCGATTTCTCAAGTTGGTCGGCTGAGCAAATAAGAAAGAGTGAAGCAAATGCCAAAGCGGTGGTCACTTTGCAATGCGGGTTGACCAAGGAAGAGTTGATCAAGGTGGGTCCTTTTACAAGTGCTAAAGATCTTTGGAACAAAATCATTGAGCTCCACGAAGGAACTCAAGACACCCGAATAGCCAAGAAGGACCTCCTTCACAGTCAACTCCAAAATTTGTCCATGGAAGAAAATGAAAAGGTAAGTGAACTCCATGGAAGATTCAAAGAGATCCTCAATGGCCTCCACTCCTTCAATGAAATGGTAGAAAACCGGGATCTAGTAAGGTTAGTTCTAAAAGCTTTTCCAAGGAATACTTTATGGTCATCCATGGTGGATGTCTACAAGGTTTCCAAGGATCTTTCCTTAGTTAAGTTAGAAGATCTATTTTATGAAATGGAATTACATGAGATCTCTAACCAAGGCTCCGAAGAGAAAGGGGTTGCTTTTGTGGCAGGAAAGGAGGAGAAGCACACCCATCACTTTGCTTTCATGGCACTAGAGGAGTCAAAGGAGGAAAGTGATGATGAAGCAAGTAGCTCCTCAACCGCGCCTTCATCATCTTCGGATGATGAAGAGGTAATCACTCCCAAGTTAGATAAGTGCTATAGAGCTATCGCATGTTTAAACAAATTGTTAAAGAAATCTAAGAATAAGGTTAAGTCATTGAAGTTGGAAGTAAAAGAATTAAAATCCTCTAAGGTTGAGGATATTAATGACTTCCATAATGAATCCCTTAAGGATGAAAATAAGAACTTGAAGAGCGAAGTTGAAAACCTCAAGAATGTTCTTGAGAAGTTTTCAACAAGCTCTAAAATATTAGATATGATACTCAACTCACAAAGGGCGATGTATAACAAGGTTGGTTTGGGTTACCAACCTAAAGAACCTAGTATCATATCTTTAATGTCAAGAACTCATTTTAGATCATCAAATGATTCTAGGATTCAAAAAGTCAAAAAGAAAGTGACTAAGGCATGGGTGCCTAAGTCCTTCATTATTGATGTCTTATGTCCCAAAATTTGGGTACCTAAAACCTCCATATTTCGAATTGTATAAGCATTATTTGAGGGGGAGCATCTATCAACATGGGAGGTTGGTATTTGGTGCTCCAAACCCATGACCAAGAAAAAATTGTCATTCACATGGTTGGTTATGAAAAATTTGACTTAAATGCTTTGATCTCTATTGTTTTAATTTTTATAACGATATGATCCCTTGGCTAGTGAGTTATGAAATCTCATTTGGGCAATAAGGAAATTTTCATACAATGAATGACAGTATATTCATGCTTCAAAATAAATAAACAAGTTTTGAAAAAAAATATTTACATGAATGGTTTAGGTTGACACATAACTTGTTTTACCTTAGATTACTTAGGATAATAAGCTTTGTTATTGCAATTTATGTTTTCATGCAAGTTATGGTTTATGGTATGCCATGATTTTCTTGTACTTGTTATACAACATGAATGCATGCTAAGGAAGTATCAACACATAGTTTGTACTAATAAGGCATCACCAAACAAAGAACATGAGCTTAAGGTTTAGGCTTAAGTTTTGCTTAAGATATTTTATTTGGTGAACATGATTAAGTATGCCATGATTTACTGTATGTGTTGATAACGTTAATGTATTGCATGCAATTTTTTTTAGGAATATATAGTTTGTGATGATCATCATAAAACCTCACAAGGCATCATCAATGCATGCTTTTGAAATGTTTTTAAAACTGGTTAAATGAGATAAAAGTATGTCAGACAATCATGTGTTAGAAAGCTTGATCATGTTTTGATACTAATTTGATACAAGCATGTTTTTGAAAATTTGATCATATTTTTGTTTATATCATGAAATCTGATCATGTTTTGGAAATTTAATATTAGTATCATATTTCGATAATTGTTTGAAGAAATGTATTTTGATTAAGGAAACCCTTAGGATCAAATGGATTAAAACTATTTGAATTAGGGTTTAGGAATGGTTTAGAGTTGAAGCAAACCTGGTTTCAACCTGATGAAGAGTTTCTGAAATTTTCTAGAATAAACCGATCAGAAACCTCTCTGTATCAAACCAGATCGGTCCACGGACCGATCAGGACTCACCCTGATCGGTCCACCGACCAATCCAGGAAAGTCTGATCAGTCTGGTGACCGATCAGATCAATACTGATTCTCAGATCATTCCAAATTGTATCAGACCACTCCTCAGACCAATCCCCCTTCATCAATTTTGATGAAGTATCAATAGAACTGAGTAGTAGGATGATGGTCAAGATACTTGGAACAAAACCTAATACTGATTTGATACAAACCTATGTTGGAATGTTCAAATTCATAAGAAAGGGTTTGTTGAGTCATGACTCTTGTTCTTAATGTCGTGTTTCGGAAATTTTTCTGAAATATCGAATATCAATAGAGTCTACTCCCCTGTTATGGAATGTCAATTGTTAATGCAGTCTGGTCAGGAACGTATCAGAGTTTCAGAAATTTTTCTGAAATCTGATTGGTCCTCAGACTAATCAAAAATATTTCTGTATCAAATTATCAACATACCTGATCGGTCATGGAGACCAATCAGGACTATATGTCGGATACAAATGCATTCCTTACCTGTCATATGAAACATATACATGTTTTGACCTTGATATAATTCTGTATATGTTTTCATGTGAAATTCATACTTTTTGGCGTATGATGCATATACATTGTTGTCATGATACATTTATGGTATATGCCGTTCATATGAAATTTAAAAATTGTCCTTTGATTATTTTGGGTTTGGGGAGAGACCCGTGTTTGAGGGGGAGGTATGTTCAAACTTAATAACCATACCCTTTTCGATGTTTGACAAGGGGGAGAAAATGGTTGATTAAGTTTAGGGTTATTGTAAGGGGAGGATTTTGATTCCCTTACAATAATTGAACTGCCTTCAATTGATCATTAATGCCTAAACTTAAATCGGGTTGTCAAACAACAAAAAGGAGGAGATTGTTGATGCAGTCTAACCTTGATTATTGTTTTGGTGTTAACACCGATTTAAGTTTGATTTATGCTAGGTTGAAATCCTGGTGAGTGAAGCCGGGTCCTGGTGAGTGAAGCCAGGTCTTTGGAAATCCCGGTGAGTGAAGTCGGGTCCTGGTGAGTGAAGCCAGGTGATTGAAATCCCGGTGAGTGAAGCCGGGTCCTAGTGAGTGAAGCCAGGTGATTGAAATCCTAGTGAGTGAAGCTAGGTTGAAATCCCGGTGAGTGAAGTCGGGTCCTGGTGAGTGAAGCCAGGTGATTGAAATCCTAGTAAGTGAAGCTAGGTTGAAATCCCGGTGAATGAAGCTGGGTCCTGGTGAGTGAAGCCAGGTGATTGAAATCCTAGTGAGTGAAGCTAGGTTGAAATCCCGGTGAGTGAAGCCGGGTCCCGGTGAGTGAAGGCGGGTGACTGAAACCCTGGTGAGTGAAGCCAGGTCCTAGCTTGGGAAGCTAGGTTGAACGAAGTCCCGGTGAGTGAAGCTGAGCATGGAGTCTTGGTCCGGGGGACCACGACGAGCCAGAGAGGGCTAGGAAGCTCGTTCTCTTGACTTTGGGTTGAATTGGAAGGCCCTGGATCGGTCTAGTGACCGATCAGGCGAAGTTGGCATGGAGTTCCTTCGTGGATCAGTCTGGTGACCGATCCAGTGATGTTTGATCGGTCTGGTGACCGATCAGGGAGCTTCCAGTGACTTTGGCAAACCTACTGTTCGGCTCCTGATTGGTCTGGTGACCGATCAAGGAGAGAACATAAACCTTTGTTGGATTCTGTTCAGCCCCAGATCGGTCTGGTGACCGATCCACGACCTAGGATCAGATGTCCGCGATTACGGTTTTCTCACAGTGGACCAATCAAGCTTGAGCCTGATCGGTCTGTGCCTATCCTGATCGGTCTGGTGACCGATCAGGCTTCACTCTGATCGGTCCGGTGACCGATCAGTAGTTGAACTTTAATTTGAAATCGCTGTCAGATGCTCTGATCGCGTCTGTTTTCTCTGCCGATTCACTGATATTGTGTGATATTGTTTGATATTCATTTGCTAAGCTTCTGTTGGAGTGTGCAGGCTTTACAGGGATGATTCAAACATTGGAGGAGAGTCAATGGGAGGCTTTCCATCTGGCAGGTTTGTATGTTTCCTTGCTTCAGGTCTCAACGGCTTCTGGAGAGCAGCTGGCAACTGACGGAGGCTCAGTTGGAGAGGGTCTTCAGTGGACTGAGTGCTCAGGGAGTCAGGGGGTCAGGCTGTGGCTTCAGCGGATGATGATGGAGAGCCTGATGAGGGGAGTAGAGGTAAAAGACAAAGCTGAGGCAGAGGAGCAACAACAACGAAGACAGACAGAAAACTTGAGGAGTTTGGCTGGGCTGGGTTGTGTGCTCTCTGTGCTTTGTGCTTAAGTGCTCTACTACATCCTTGTCAGATCTGAGTGAGCGTTCCTTCTTGTGTGATCTCTTGTACTGAAGTTCAATCATCCGTGAGATCTGGTGAGAGGTTTCTCCACCGAGAAGGAGGCTCTATCTTATCCGGGTTCACCGTGGCTTGATCTGTCGACAATGAAGGGATCACCCACTTTACAGGCACGCCAAGGAGTAGGGGCAAGTTATCCCCGAACCTTGTATATCGCTATGTTAGCATTGGTTTGATTCCTTTCTCTGTTTTATTCTTTCTGTTGCATTTTGTTTCCGCTGCTACTAATCTGATCACAGAAAGAAAGTTCAAAGAAGAGGGAGCGATTTAAGTGTCTGGCTATATTCACCCCCGCCCCCCTCTCTAGCCATCCAAGCTCCAACAGACTGCTCCTAGGGAAGTCGATTGATCCAGGGTTAAAAACCTACTGTGAGTTTTTGTTTGTGGTGGCAGTCGACTGTTATATCTCTAGTCGACTGCCCAGCTTATACAAACACTCTTTCTCACTCCAATGACCCTCCTCCACGCGTGCCTTCTGGTACACTCCCTTGGCTTGCCCCTTGAAATCCTCTTCCACCTGCTATCGTCCCTCGGATGTGCACACTAGCCTTCCCTTGGCTTGCCCCTTGAAGCACTCTTCCACCGGCTATCGTCCCTCGGATGTGCATACAAGCCTTCCCTTAGCTTGCCTCCATGCCACCCTTCATGTGTGCCCTTTGAAGTCCACTTCCTGGCTTGCCCTTGGAGTCCTCCTCCCTCGGCTCTCGTCCCTTCATGACTCAGCTGACTCTTCACCAGCATCCTTAACTGTTGCCTTCGCGCCCTCTTCGTCTTCAGCTCCCGTCCCTCGGATGCACACAAGCCTTCAGCTTGTCTCCATGCCATCCTTCACGCATGCCTCGAAGTCCACACCCTCGGCTCATCGTCCCTGTTATCCAAGGTCCCTCAGATGCACACAAGCCTCCAGCTTGTCTCCATGCCACCCTTCACCGTATCGAAGTCGTCCAGCTAGGTCAATATGTGTAACCTACACATCCTGCACACTCACATACACATATCAAATACAAGGGAAAACCTAACTTAAACCCTTTGCCCAAACATCCAAAACACATGGTCACTCCGGACCATAGATTGCCTCAACAAGGGTTAGCCAAACCGAACTTGATATTTGGTAGGATAAACCCAAGTTTTATCAGTTTGACCAAAGGGTTAGCCAAACAGGACATGATATTTAGTAGAGTGATTAGCAAAGAACCCAGAGTTGGTCAGGTTGACCAAGGGTTAAGCTAAATAGGACCTGATGTTTGGTGGAGTGACTAAACCTAAATCTAGTCAGTTAGACCAAGGACTAAGCTAAACAAGACTTGATGTTTGATAGAGAGAAGTCTAGTCAAGATGACTAACAAAGAAGTCCTTGTCAAGGTACCGAAGACTTGGTGAGTGAAGCTGGGCATAAAGTCCTGGTTTAGGGAATTGGGCAAGAAGTCTTGGCTGAGGGTTGGGCACCGAAGTCGTGGTCGAGGATCGAGCATGAAATCCTGATGAGTGAAGCTAGGAAAGGTAAAGTCCTAGTGAGTGAAGTTAGGCAATGGGAAACCTTAAGTAGTAAAGTCTTTGAGAGTTAATTCCAAGCAAAGCCTAGTAGGTCAGGTAAACTTACAGAAGTTGGGCTAAGGATGTTTGTTTGCTTTGTGTGTTTGCTTGTCTTGCAGGAATCTAATGCTAGAGGCAAGAAAGGAGAGCAAAAGCAAAGCGGAAAGCAAACTGCAGCTTGGGACCACTCCTAAGCACCCGAAAGCTCTCGGGCACCGAGTGGCTCCCGGGCACCTAAGTGATGCCGAGAGCTTTTCCACTGGTCTTATCCCCTGTGATGTGCGCGCCGAGTTGATCAGAAGGGCGCCCCTATAAGCACACGTGCGCCCCAATGACCTATATATAAAGGGATTCGAGCCGAGGATTCAGATCATCAATTTCATCATTCTACTACTCACTCGCTGCGAAACAAAAGTGCTAAGGTGATGCTCTACGACCAAGGAGGCTTCATGAAGAAGTGCATTGCGTTTCGGACTTCCGAATTGACCGGGATCTTCTTTCTTTTTTGGTTTGCTTTTATTACAAACTGTATTTAAATTTCATTTACTGTTGCTTGTATTTCTCAAACTATAAGACGGATTTTCTACGTGTCTACTGACTTGATTCTTTATTTTATTTTGCTGTGCTACTAACGAATTTTACGCTGTTGAATGAACGAACGATAAGAAGATGAAAGTTCTCGAAAGTTGATTTTCATCCCCCCTTCTCCTATCGATGGCACTGATCCCACAAATATTTCCTTTGTGATCAACAAGGTCTCATAGTTTATATATGCCCTTTCAGAGATGCATTGAGTCACTATGAAGCGTCTACTTTGGTATCTCAATGGTATTAAGGATTTTGGCATTCATCTTCTTGTGGATACACCTCTCACCTTTCATGGTTTCTCTGATATGGACTGGATAGGAGATTTGGATGATCAGTGTTCTATAGGTACATTTATTATTTTTTGTAGCGCACGGTTATGTTGGAACCGGATGGCTAGAGAGGGGGGGTAAATATAGCCAATCTCTTGAACCTTTGGCACTTATCAAGATTTCTGCACTCAACTTATCAGTAGCACAGCGGAAGAAGCAAAGGAAACTGAAGCAGTGCAGTAAACTAAAAACAGAAATGAAAGCAAACAAAGACAGCTACCAAGATCGCTAACAAGAGGGTTTACAAGGTTCGGGGATAACTTGCCCCTACTCCTTGGCATGCCCTTAAGGTGGGTGATCCCTTGATCATCGGCAGATCAAGCCCCGGTGTTCACCGGATATAACGCAACCACTTTCTCGGTGGAGAAACCTCTCCACAGCGTTTCAAACAAGGATATAGATTTAAGTTTAATGAAACACAGAGAATACTCTTACTCAGCACCTAGCAAGGACAAGAACACAGCAAGCTTATCCCGAGTTCCACCCAGCGACGATCTCACGCAAGGACTCCCTCCTTCGTGTCTTCTCACTGTTGGACTCCAAGCTCCTTGTTCTTTCCTCCCAGCACTCACGTAAGAGTTGGTTGCTTCTCGATTGCAGTTGCTTGCTCAAAGTGATGAAGACTTCAGGAACACAGCAAGCAAGTTGTGGAGAAACACAAAGCGCAGCAAGAACTTCAGCAAGCTCAACACTGAAAACTGTCGAACACTTCTCTGCTTCAGCCGAAGTCTTCTTCTCCCTTTTGTTTCTCCATCAAGCATCAGATGACACCATCCCTACAGCTCCCAGCTACCCATCTGCCAACGCCAGCTACCACTGAGCTATCCCTGGACTCCCTGAGCTTCCCTCAGCCAAGCTCCAGACTCATCTCCAGTCTGCAGCTCGACCGTTGCAACCTAAGATGGAAAAACGGACAAACCTGCTCCAAGGAAAGCCTTCATTGACTTCTCCTTGAGTGTTTGAATCCTCCCCTGTCACCTGTAGCTTAATCAGACTGTTAGAGCAGTATATCACACAGTAAATCAAATATCAGAAGCAAACAGTAGCGAATTGGATATGGTCAGGCACGATCAGAGCGTCTGACAGTGCAATTTGAATTAAAGTGATCTGTCACCGGACCGATCAGAGAGCCTCCTGATCGGTCACCAGACCGATCAGGCTGGGTCTAGACCAATCAGGCTCCGTCCTGATCGATCCCCAACGCTCAATCAGAATTCATGATTTCTTTAAGATTCTCCTGGACCGATCACGAGACCGATCCCAGGTTGAGGATCGTTCACCGGACCGATCCACCCTTATATCGGGCGATTTCTGAGTTTCTCAGCCCAAGCCTTCTTATCGGTCAACTGACCGATCAGGGGGTCTCCTGATCGGTCACCAGTCCGATCAGATCATCACCAGATCGATCAGGCACCGTCCTGATCGATCTTAGTGAGGAACCCGCGAAGCTGGATCGTTCTCCAGAATGATCTGCACAGTGATCCTGATCGATCACCAGAACGATCAGGAGCAGTTCAGTAGGGGAACTCAACCTCACTGTTCGCTCCCTGATCGGTCACCAGACCGATCAAGAGCCAGTCAGTGGGTGAAACGCATACTCCCTGATCGGTCACCAGATCGATCAGGAGCAGCACAGTAGGTTCCCAACCTCACTGTGTGCTCCCTGATCGGTCACCAGACCGATCAGTCATTGCTGGATCGGTCACCAGACCGATCCAGGGACTCAAACCTAGCCCTCCAAGTTAAGTTTTCATCCACCTTAGCCCTCCAAGCTAAGGATTTTTCACCTAACTCTCCAAGTTGGGAATTTACACCTAACCCTCCAAGTTAGGACTTTTCACCTAGCCCTCCAAGTTAGGACTTTTCACCCAACCCTTCCGAATTAGGACTTTTCTAAACCTAGCCCTCCAAGCTAGGACCTGACCCTCCAAGCCAGGACTTTTTCACCCAATTCTCCAAGATGGGAATTTGCACCTAACCCTCCAAGTTAAGACTTTTCACCTAGCCCTCCAAGCTAGGACTTTTCACCCACCTCTTCCGAATAAGGACTTTTCACACACCTAGCCCTCCAAGCTAGGACTTTCAACACCTAACCTCCCAGATTAGGATTTTCCAACACCTAGCCCTCCAAGCTAGGATTTTCCATACCATACCTGATCCCCGATCAGGACTTAATCATCATCAATAATCATCCACCTAAACTAAAATCGGTGTCAACACCAAAACAACAATTAGGGCCAGACTGCATCAACAATCTCCCCCTTTTTGTTGTTTGACAACCCGATTTTAAGTTTAGAGATTCGCAATCAAATTTTTCAAATTTGGAATCATAGGGGAATTCAGATCCTCCCCCTACAACATGATCATCCTGAACTTAACCAACCAACACTCTCCCCCTTTGTCGAACACCGAAAAGGGGTCTAGAAGGGCTGTTAAGTTTAAACTATACTCCCCCTCAACCCCAGGGGTATCCTAAATCAACAATTTGATTTTTGATAAGCATATGAATACATATGACAAAACGATATAGGCAAGGCGAAACAGGCATATGTATCATATGAGCATGGCATCATAAGCATGAAGATAGCTATGGATCAAATATGTAGATAGTACTCATAGCATCAACAATAGGCAACTAAAATAGGATAAAGCATGCATCAAAGTCAGAAGAAATAAGTTATAAATCATCCAGAGAAATCAAATGATGCAAGACAGATGCATCAAAGTCAAGGTACAAGCACACATGTTGCGCATCATAGATATCAGCAACCCTCTGCGTGATCATCATCTGAGGAATCAGCAATGTAAATAACGTCCTCTGGCACAGGAATGCTGAGGGACCCACCACCAGGATATGCATGATGGTACCACTCCTCGTACCATGCATCCTCGAATGAGCTGATCCCGGAGACATCAGACGCTAAAACATCGAGACGGCGATCAAACGACTGATACTCTGAGTTGACCTCCTGTCGCCAGAGCTCAGAAATATGCAACTCGTGCTCTATCAGCCGCTCTATCTCCGCAACCTGCCAGCATAGGTCAGGAGCCGACCCACCGTAATCTGCAGTATCAGCTGGCGGCCCCTGGTCACGAGCTGCTCTCGGTAGTTCCTCCTCACGTCTGCGATTCTTCCACCTCAACCCCTGGGGCCCGAGGACAATGCCGGACTGAGCAAGCATGCGACGATCAAGACGGCAGTCCTGTCGAAGCATGGGTACAGTGCGGCCCTATGAAACGTCGATACCAACCGACTCCAGCCAGGCAGTGATGATATGGCCGAATGGCATGTAGACTGACTGGGTGGAGGACATGCAGTGGACGATAATGGAGAAATAGACCGAGGCCACTGGATCAAAATCTAACTGCTGATGCATCCCGTAGAGCATCAAGCAGTGGGACGGGCGAATCTCATCCAGATGTTTCGAAGTAGTAGGTAGAAGGCAATTGGTGATGATCTTGAACAGAACATAGTCAACAGGGGAAAGGCGAAGAGCCGGAAATGTGGGAAAATCACTGGTGCTCTCACCGGAACTCCTTGGCCTGGGATGGCCTAGGAAGTACTCGTAGATGGAATCAGGGGTTACTCCATCGAAGGGAAACGGAAGAGGATTAGGATGGTAAGGGAAGAGAAAGAAATCATTGTCGGACCGACGACAGCCGAGAAAATCAGTAAAAATGGACCGATTAAAATCAAGGTCGACACTGGCGACATGAGTCCTCCAACCCGTTCCCTCCCCACTCACCATGTTATTATAGAATTCAGAGACCAAGTCAAGATTGATCGGCCTCTCAAGAAAAGAATGGATTGAAGATTGTAATGTGTGATTATTTGTCAGATGATCGGGCAATGGTCATAGATAAAGGATTGGTCGATAGTTCGACATGACATTAATTTGAAATTGTGCCACTCGAAATTTAATGCAAGAGTGATACTCTGAAATCGAGTATGTAGAGGTGGTGGAGGCCTTGGAGAAGGTGTAGATATGGAAGGGCCTTTGCCCTTTGAGCTTTCCACCATAGGTTCCTTACCTTTAGAAGACTTCCTAAAGATTTGAATTTGTCATACACATAGTGTGAATCAGAAATTCATGAGTTTATCATACAAAGAGTAATCACATGAACCAAATTGATCAAGAAAAGTAAGACCCAATCAGAGAATGTAATCAAGACACAATGATCAAGGAACACATTTGGACCAAGATTTGATCATATAGTGAGAAAGTAAGGTCACGGTAAAGAAGGTCACGGCACCACACCAAGAACAACACACCAAACTTGGTTAGTCTCAAAACATAGTTTATGAACTGTTTTGAAAGAAAAAAAACGAAGCCAAAAACTTACTTAGGTGCCATTGGTGAGGTTCTTGAAGTTTGAAAGAAAAAGCTTGCGCAGGAGGAGGTCTCGGCGCAAGGCAGAGACGCAGAGAACTTGGTGCAAGTAGAGAACTTGCAGAGAACAAGGAACGCCCGTAGAGACCTTCGCACGAACTCGCACACACGGGAAGAAGGGAGACGCAGGAACACTCTCGCTCCGGATGAAAGGGCGCAAGTGGAGGGTTTCGGCGCTAGGGTTCTGCTCTGAAGGGTTTTGCACGGAGTAAATCGGTTGGTGTATCGGTCCACCAACCGCAATTTAATGCGTTTGAATGGATCACCGTTCGATCTGATAGCGCCTAGACCGATCAGGCTATAGCATGATTGGACTGACCTGGGCCTGATCGGTCGGGTGACCGATCAGGTGCGCTCCTGATCGGTTGGCTGATCGATCAGGACACGAACAGTAGGGTTCGGAGAGAAACCTGTGAGCCCCCTGATCGGTCTATGGACCGATCAACAGAGGGTGCCAGATCGGTCCGAGGACCGATCCAGGCTAGCTCAGTAAGGTTGATCAGAATTTCGTGAAGTCACTGAAGCCCCTCTGATCGGTCTGTGGACCGATCATTGTAGAGTGGAGCCAGATCAGTCCGTGGACCGATCAGCCCTACTCCTGATCGGTCGGGTGACCGATCAGGGTTCCTGTAACTCCCAAGTTCGATCTGAAACATTCAGTTTCAGATTTTCTGAAATTTTCCAACGTGATCTGATGAAGTTTATCGAACTTGGACATGATCTCATGACTAAAATTGATCCCTGAACAAGGATCAAGAGTCCTTATATGTTCAACAATCACTTTGCTCCATCCAAATGGAGTCAAACTCAATCAACAATCATTCTAGCAAAGTCAATCAAGTTTTGTTCCCAATCCAAGTTTCCAATCAAGTTTCCTTGATTGGAATGTCCAAGTACGTTTATGGAGCCATATACACATATGTTATGCAATGGTTTTCCCCATACTTGGTCACCGAAGTGATTATTATCTCGTCAACTCAATTTCTCAAGGGATGCATTGACATTTTTAGAAATTAAGTTGATCCTAACATCTCACCCCATATCTAGCAAACAAAAACGTTTTGTTAAACCTTATAGTTTGTGTGAGATGTTTCCAAAGTTACCCAATTATTTCCCAACAATTTCGAAATAATCATGAAGGGTTTGAAAGCATTTTGAAATTCATAAAGCGCGACACATTCCCAACTCCCATCTTAGGAAACTAAATTCATTTTCGGGGAGTGGTTTAGTGAAAATGTCAGCTAGGTTTAATTTGGATTCTACATGTGAGAGTACAATATCTCCCCTAGCTACATGATCCCTAATGAAGTGGTGACGCACCTCAATATGTTTGGTCCTAGAATGATGAACTGGATTCTTGGTTAGGTTAATTGTGCTAATGTTATCACATAACACTTGCACACCCTTGTAACTCAATCCATAGTCCTCTAGAGTATGTATGATCCACAGCAATTGTGATACGCTCTCTCCCATGGCGATATATTCTGCCTTGGTCGTGGAGAGAGCAACACAATGTTGCTTCCGACTTGACCAACTTACTAAGGACGAACCTGAGAATTGGCAACCCCCACTTGTGCTCTTCCGGTCAAACTTACATCCAGCGTAGTCGGAATCCGTATAGCCAATTAAATCAAATGATTCAGTACGGGGGTACCATAGACCGACTCCTATTGTGCCTTTGAAATATCTCAAAATTCTTTTAACAGCGATTAAATGAGACTCCTTGGCACATACTTGATACCTAGCGCACATACCCACAGCAAATAGAATATCTGGTCGACTAGCTATGAGGTATAGCAAACTACCTATCATGCTTCGATATTGAGTCAAATCAACGGGTTTACCACTCTCATCATTGTCTAATTTTGTGTTTGTAGCCATGGGAGTGGTTACCTCTTTTGAATCACTCATGTTAAATTTCCGAAGTAATTCTTGTGTGTATTTTGATTGGTGCACATGGATACCATCGCGAGTTTGCTTGATTTCAAGTCCAAGGAAGAAAGTCAACTCTCCCACTAGACTCATTTCAAATTCACTCTCCATGTGTCCAATGAACTCATTTAAATAGCCCCTATTGTTTGATCTACAAATTATGTCATCGACATATACTTGGGCTACAAAAATATTATCACTATCTCTGCGTAGAAATAGTGTGGGGTCTATTTGGCCTCTAACGAAGCCCTTCTCAATTAGGAACGTCGACAACCGCTCATACCAAGCCCGGGGTGCTTGTTTAAGGCCATAAAGTACCTTTTTGAGCTTGAACACGTGGTTTGGAAATTCGGAACTCTCAAACCCCGGTGGTTGTTCGACATAGACCTCTTCCTTAATTAGACCATTTAGAAAGGCCGATTTGATGTCCATTTGATATAATTTGAAACCACGATGTGCTGCAAATGCTAGCATCAATCGGATGGACTCTAATCGTACCACGGGAGCATAAGTCTCATCATAATTAAGGCCTTCAACTTGACTATAGCCCTTGGCTACTAAGCGTGCCTTGTTTCTAATGATTTCTCCCTTATGGTTCAATTTGTTCTTGAAGACCCATTTGGTTCCAATGATGGTGGTCTTCTTAGGTCTAGGGACTAAGTCCCAAACTTGACTCCTTTCGAATTAACCTAGTTCATCTTGCATTGCAATAATCCAATCGGGATCATTTAATGCTTCATCAATTTTTCTAGGTTCAATTTCGGAAATTAGAGCAACTTCATTAGTCTCATTCCGGAAGAATGATCTAGTTCACCCCATGATGGATGTCTCCAACAATTTGATCTTGGGGATGACTAGAGGCTAATCTAGTTTGCCTTGGTGTTGGTGGTGCTTCGTGAATAGGTTCACTAGACACAAGTTCAGCCTCAGGATCCGGCTGATCTATGGATTGTCTAGGCTCATCGTCATCAGATTCATCACCATCAACAACATTTGAACTTTCATTCAAACTTAGTCTCCTAAGTTCAAATTGGACTTCATCTTCTGGTTGACCATTGACTTTTGGAATTTCTTCAAAGACAACATCAGAAGATTCTTCAACTAGTCTAGACTTCTTGTTGTAGACTCGGTAGGCTGTGCTAACGAGGGAGTACCCGACTAGTATCCCTTCATCAGCCTTTGCCGTGAACTTTCCAAGATGATCCTTGGTGTTTAGAATGAACACCTTACAACCAAACACCCGAAGGTGTTTAACCGTAGGTGGTTTTCCAAACCAAAGTTCATGGGGAGTCTTACCTAGAAATCTATGGATGAGGACTCTATTTTGCACATAGCAAGTTGTACTTACAGCTTTGGCCCATAAGTAACTCGGGAGTGAGTACTCATTAAGCATGCTTCGTGCAGCCTCTTGTAGAACACGGTTCTTCCTTTCTACAACACCATTTTGTTGTGGTGTTCTAGGAGTAGAGAACTCATGTCTATAACCTCTATCTTGATAAAATTTCAAAAACCTTTGATATTGAAATTCACCTCCATGATCACTCCTAATTGTCTTAATTGTTAATGATTTTTCATTTTCTACTGAAAACATCTAAGGTTTGGTCCTTGTATTTTAAAAAGTAAGTCCATGTATATCTAGTGAAATCATCAATGATCACAAAGCAATATCTACTTCCATTCAATGATATGATAGTACTACAATCAAATAAATCCATGTGAAGTAAATCTAATGCAGTAGACGTACTTACAGCGCTTTTACCTTTATGTGCAGATTTTGTTTGCTTACCCATTTGACATGCATCACAAAGTTTGTCTTTCTCATACTTGATGCTTGGTAAGCCATGGACTAATCCCTTATTGGCCAACTTCCGGATGTTCTTCATGTTCACATGTGCTCACCTCCGGTGCCAAAGGGTGGACTCTTCTTCTTTTGACATGAAACACTTAGTAGAAACATTAGTGGCACTTTTAAATGAAACTTGATAAATATTGTCTACTCTTGCTCCTACTAGTATCGTGTCCAAGGTGTCATGTTGTCTAACTAGACATTGACTTGGTTGGAAATCAATTATGTAACCCGTGTCACACAATTGACTGACACTTAGGAGATTAAATTTCATCCCCTTGACTAGAAGGACATTTGAAATTCTAAGACATTCGGATATTTGAATGTCTCCTAATCCTATGACCTTAAGACTACTATTGTTACCAAATGATACATTACCTCTACTTTTCTTGTGAAGTGTGGTAAACAATGATCTATCCCGGGTCATGTGTTTGGAGCATCCACTATCAACGAACCAAGTTAATAGATGCTCCCCCTCAATCATAACCTACACAATTCGAAAAATAGAAGTTTTAGGTACCCAAACCTTGGGACCTAAAGCATCAACTAAACAAGACTTAGGCACCCATGCCTTGACAACTTTCTTTTGAATTTTGGGTGTCCTAGATTGTCTCATATCAGTCCTAGACATGAGAGACACAAATGAGAGTTCCTTAGGACGGTGACCAATACCGGCCCTATTGTAGACCGCCCTTTGGGCATTTAGGATCATGTCTAGGGTCTTAGAGCTAGTTGAGAACTTCTCAAGAATAATCTTGAGTTTCTCAACTTCACTCTTCAAAGATTTGTTCTCTTCTTCTAGCAAGTCATCATGCAAATCATCTACTTCCTCAACCTTAGAGGATTTTAAGTTTTCAACTTCAAGTTTCAAAGACTTAATTTCATCTTCTAACAATTCAACATGCAAATCATCAATGTTATTATCTCTAGATAATTTCAATTGATCAATTTCTAATTGCAATCACTACTAGAAAAAATGCATTCAACAACAGTGAATCACTGTTGTCGTATGCCAAATACCACTGTTGTTAAAGGTCATGTTGTTAAAGGGGGGGGTCTACGACAACAGTGAATCACTGTTGTCGTTTGGTCTACGACAACAGTTTGACAACAGTTTTCCACTGTTGTCGTATATCACATTCGACAACAGTTTTTCACTGTTGTCTTTTATTATATTCGACAACAGTTTTATAACCGTTGTCGTATATCAATAACAACAGTTTATCACTGTTGTCGTTTAGGGTTTTCACTGTTGTCGTTTAGATGAGTTTTAACAATGGTGTTTAACTGTTGTCATATACCGAATTCACCGTTGTCTTCTATTATATTCGATAACAGTTTTACCGATATAGCACTGTTGTCATTTATCTACAACAACAGTTTAGCTTTAAAAAAACCTATTGTGCGTTTGTACTGTTCCACAACAGTTTCATACCAATTTGACAACAAAGATATTTCCATTATATTTTCAATTAAAAGGCAATAATTCAACCTCGAAACAAAAACTATATATATCAAACATCATCAACATATTTACAATAAAGATCCACCACAACCTTTCTACAGACGAAACCACAAAAGTATCTTCTATCCAAAAACCTTTCTACAGACGAAACCACTAAAGTATCTTCTGACCCAAATTACAAGAGTTCAAATTATATATAATTCTGACCCAACTGAACTTACAATGAAGTTCAAATCACAAAAATTATAGCTTGGAAGGTCAGATTAATGGTCTTCGAACATGATCACGAACAAGTCCCTGCAGTTGGAAAAAAGAGAACAAACACTCTAATTAGTTATTCTATTAAATGCATATGTCTAATAAAAAATGATCCATGAAGATATGTATCAACAAACAACAAAAATAACAAACTAACAAACAAACAAACAAAAAAGATATGCATGTATCAGCACTTGCAATTATAAGGAAACTGCTAGCTTGGCTTATTTAGACATTTACAGCCTTGCAACCACTTTTCAAGGAAAATACTCAGACGACCATATTAAATATCTGACACATGTTCTTGATTGATTGTTTGTGATTCAGAATCATATTCTGAATCAAAAACTGTGTCTGTTTAGGCAAATAAAAAAATATATTGAAGAATTGCATCCAATCAGGGATGTTAGGCAGAACTGCTGAAGCTCCAAAATATATTGAAAAAAAAATGTATTGAAAGAATTTCTATTGGATGAATGTGTTTATATTTATGTTAATTTCATACGATCATACAATTAGTCATGCCAAATTCAATCTATCCACTACTATTTCGAGTAATATGATATTTGAGTTGAATCGTATCTAGTAGTAAATGCAGCTTGTTGAAAAGTTTAATTCCTAGTGATGAGTTCAGTGATCTGTAGTGGTGATTAGTTTATCCTCCTTAAATGAGAACACTTGAAAGGCTAGGCTGCAAATTCAAGTAGAGATGCAAGAAAGCAACTAAATATCAAGTTTCTGCAGGTTTTAGACCACAGCATTAAAAGGAATTTGGTCAAACTAGTACGACTCTATTGTTCAACGAATCTACTTGAACATCTAAGTAACTTTCATGTCCACTAAACTAATTGTTCTCCAACGTATAAAAATAATCTCAGGTTACAACATCTCTAAAAAAAATATTGTTGATGTATATTGTCTGATTCAGGGGAATATCACCCGAAAGCTTAGTAACTAACATTTACCAGGAAAAGTTTAAAGCTTAGTAACTAACATTTACATACCTATTATCAAATATAATCCTGTATACAATCAGCTATCGCGGAGCGCACTTCATCAATTTCATCTTGGGAGTACTCTGCTTTTGCAAACTATGAACAAAAACACATTATATGATTATACAGAATAAAACATAACAACTTGAAAAAATTTATAACTAGATAACTTTAAATATTTGAGATAATAAAGAAATTATTACTATCGTTCGGAATGCATCCCCCTCGATTGATGTAACTTCTTCAGTAATTTGCTTCATAAATCTCATCACATAATATCCACATTGTTTGGCATCCGGTTGCCTAGGAACCTAAGGCAAAGATAATTCATATTTTTTAATGCTTAAAATACCAATATTATACATAATAAAAATTTTTGATTTAAATAGAAGTACAAATACCTTAATCACTTCTCATTGTACTTGTTTTCTTCCTTTTTTTCCTTGGAACGAATTAAACAATTTTATTGCTTAACACTGTGCTTCTCCAATAACTTCACTTGCACATGAAAATTATGGAAATCCTACATCAGTAGTGCATCATATTTCATGAAACTGCACAACAAAAATTACTATATATTTTGCTTCCTCCATATAACTTAACAATAAATAGATTAATGCTTGGAATACAAAAACAAATTCAGTAATGATAGAGAATCTTCTATCTTGGAATCTTTTGATAGCAAGCTACCTAGTAGTCAAGTGGTCTAATTACACCATGCATTCACTATATACAAGTTCTAGCAAATTGCAACGGGAAGGAATACATGTATTGCATCAGTCACTAGATATAAATATGATGCCTCATAAAGAGCATTTTAAAACAGCATGGGAAAATCAATCAAAGCTAATGGAAGCATAGAGCACTGTATGTGAAAACTGCAATAAGTAGGAGACAACTCTGCAGGAAGCTTACGTCCATGGCATTGTGAAGAAGATGTGGAGAGGCACACCAAGAGCTTCAGCAACATGCAAATGTCCTGTAGGAATCAATTATGTCAGAAGAGACAAAAAAAAATTGAGCAGTTTTTTTCTATTGAGATCTATATAAATCAAACAAATTTAAATATTATACACTACTGAGTTAAAAACCCATAACCTCACTTTAACCACAACGTATGATAGAGACTCTAACACTACCGTTGCCTACGTTCAACGGCATTGCAACCATATAAAGCATAAGTTTAGAATCAACCAAAAGAACTCTCTTATTCAAGTGTCACAAACAAGCATGTCAAAAGAAACTTAAGACAGAAAACAGAGGGAGTTTTCTCATACATGTTTGATGTCATTTAGAGTAAATCTTCAAAATCAATTTATATTCATTTATAGAAAGTTTCGAATAATCGAAAAATTGAATAACAGAGGCAGAAAACACCATGTTATGCTTTTACTGGGTCATCTGGATGCTAAACATCTAAGATAACCCAACATTCTAGTGTTACTAAATTATTAATTGAAGTTCAAGCTCTGCATGTAGACTAATAATTAATGTGCATATCTTACCATAAGCAGGAGGATTCGCAATAATTGCTTGTGCTCTAAAAGGCATCCCAGTAACCAAATCAGGCTCTGTGCATGCTGGGAGTAGAGAATCAATTATCTCCTTCAGTTGTTTCCTTTGAACATTAATTTCTGCAGGTCCTGATAATATAAAACCCTTGTTTCGTGCCATATCTGTATTCGTAAACATTCTGAAATAATCAATTTGACAGATCTGTAACTTATTATCCTTTGCAAGTAGGCAATGTAATATTAAACCAAGTCCTGTTCAGATTGCAATGCTCAGTAATGCAAATAGTGTGTGGCTAAAGTATCAAGTTGTGTGCAATGTTTAAACTTATGTTAAATTCTTGACATTTAGGGTCTGGATACTTAGATGGAATATACAAGGGAGATGAGAAGTGATAAAAAAAAGTCCACAAATGATAGAGTTCCCCATGAAATTTTGTGATGTTTTCCCTTTTTTCCTTTATATCTTCCTTTCAAGTAATTGGGCCCTTAATGTTGAAATAAATTAGGCTAGACGGAAAGAATCTATAAGCCTATACAAGATATAGCATAAAACCTGTAGAAAAAATGTTAGGTGTATTTTAGACATATAGTAATTGTAATAGGTAATGTATAGTAAGAAACTAGACTAAGACTGGAACATAAGCTTACTGGTTCCCTTGTATGTCAAACAGTAAACACTCATTACTCAATTTCTGCTTCACTGTTTTTAATTTCTTTTTGTTATAGCAGTCATCAAATATCTATGTATGTCTTCATTCGTTATAGATATCACTCTAAAGAACAACTTAATATCATATACAAAGCATATGCAAAGGCATTTGATGCGTTTTTTAGTTTCTTGTTGAACCTATCCATATTGCCTGTGCTATTTCCTTTGAGAACCTAACTTCATTACAACAAACCAAAGAGCATAAGATGCTATAAATCTACTTGTAAACTATTAATAGGGTTGGCAGAAAATTATGCTCTACTGGACAATGTTCTTAGTTTCAAACTCATCAACAGTTAGTGAATGAATGAAGTTATCAAGGAATTAGTTGGGTCCTACATAAAAGAAATGATCAAAGCTCAACTAAACCTAGCTAATGCAATTTGGGAATCTAATAGAGCTCACGTACAAGTTTGGGAATCCAAAGGGAAACATCCAAGAATGAAGATCACAACCAAGCCTTACCTGAAAACCCACACACCAAGCTTTCCTCTACCCCTTTCTTTTTCGATCAGAAGAAACCCAGCCACATGCAAGAGCCCTAATTTCCAGAAATCCCTAGGAAGAGGACTAGGTTAGCTCCAACTCATGGTACCAAAAACAATCAATAGCGATCTCAACTCACTAGGAGGGCCGCTGGCAGTGGCACTCAGCCGGGAAGGAGCAATTCGCCTGTCGTAGCTAGCGATGAAGATGCGGTGTTGACGCAGGGTACTGCTTGCCTGGGCGTCAGTAGCTAGGGCACGCGATCGAGGAAGAAGAAAAGGTAAGTGAGGAGGCGTCGCCTCCTTGCTTGCGCGATGAAGAAGAAGAGAGCGAGAGGAGTCGGGGCTCACCTCGCGAGGGTGAAAGGAAGTGCCGCTCTCGGGGCTTCCTTGGACTCGGGCGATGAAGAAGGGGGAGAGGCGTCGACTCGTGGCTGCGAGGGGTTTGTGTGAGAGAAGATAAAAGATTAGGGGTTTGTGCGACGAGAAAAAAAGATGATTAAGGATCGAAAAATAAGAGAATGAGGATTCAATAGTTCGTTGTTTTTTTGCAGTTGGATATCCACCATTGATTTTGTTTATTGCTTGAACAGCACAACAATACAACAACAACAGTTTAATATAACTGTTGTATATTGTCATAATAGACAACAGTTTATCACATCAGTTGTTGTAAATCCCGCCTATAGACAACAGTTATTTTATAACTGTTGTCGTTGAGTATACATACGACAACATTTTGTTATTACTGTTGTCTTTTTACGTATACAGACCAACAACAACAACGGTTAATACTAAAACTGTTGTTAAATTGACATAAGACAACACTTTATCAAAAAACCGTTGTCGATTATGTGTTGTTGAATGCAAAAATTCTAGTAATGAATGCTTTAACCTTATTCTTTGATTTCTTAAGCATACTAGTTAAACATGCAATTGCTCTATAATATTTTTCAAGCTCAGGAGAAGTTACCTCTTCATCATCCGAGGATGATGAAGCCGCGTTTGAGGAACTTGAAGATTCATCACTGCTCTCCTCTCCAAGAGCCATAAGTGCCACATGCCTTGTGCTCTTCTCCTCCTTCTCTTCATCGGATGAGCTAGAGGATGACTCATCCCAAGTGGCTTTCAAGGCCTTCTTCTTCTTCTTGAATTTCTCTTCTTTCTTTTTGGATTTCTCCTCCTTCTTCTTGAGTTTTGGACATTCATTGTTGAAGTGTCCTTTCCTACCACACTCAAAGCAAGATGCATTAGTCTTATCAAGTTTGGATTCACTAGAGTTACCTCTACTCTTGAAGCGTCGACCCCTTCTCATCATCCTTCTCACAAAGTTCGCCATCTCGGATGAAGATGAGCCGATGTCATCTTCTTCGGAATCGGACTCGGATTCGGAAGAGGATGAAGACGAAGAAACCTCCTTCTTCTTCTCCTTCTTCTTGTTGGATTGGTCCCCTGCAACTAAAGCAATCCCCTTCTCCTTGGGGCCTTTGTTAATGCAATTCCATCTCACAAAATAAGTCATCTAACTTTACAATAGATAGATCCTTGGAAACTTTGTAGGCATCCACCATGGATGACCACAAAGCATTCCTTGGAAAGGCTTTCAAGATAGACCTCACAAGGTCGCGATTCTCGACCTTTTCATCAATCGAATGAAGTCCATTGAGAACTTCCTTGAACTGGCTATGGAGCTCACTTACCGATTCATTCTCCTTCATGGATAGATTTTGAAGTTGATTGAGGAACAAGTCCCTCTTAGCAATTCTTGAATCTCGGGCGCCCTCATGGAGTTTGATGAGCTTGTTCCACAAGTCCTTTGCACTTGTGAAAGGACCAACCTTGATGAGTTGGTCTTTGTTCATGCCACATTGTAGAGTGGCAACCGCCTTCGCGTCGGCTTCACTCTTCCGAGTTTGTTCAGCAGTCCACCTCCATGATTCGAGTTCTTTGCCTTCATCATCCTTAGGAGGGATGAATCCCTCCCTCACCGCGAACCAAGTATGGATGTCCATCTTCAAATAATATTCCATCTTCAATCTCCAATATTGGAAGTCGGCGCCATCGAAGAAAGGAGGTCGGGTGGAGGAGAAGCCTTCTCTCAATGTCATCTTGTTGATAACTCTCGGATGTTAAGCCGTGAACAGAGCCCCAAGCTCTGATACCACTTGTTGGAACCGGATGGCTAGAGAGGGGGGGTGAATATAGCCAATCTCTTGAACCTTTGGCACTTATCAAGATTTCTGCACTCAACTTATCAGTAGAACAGCGGAAGAAGCAAAGGAAACCGAAGCAGTGCAGTAAACTAAAAATAGAAATGAAAGCAAACAAAGACAGCTACCAAGATCATTAACAAGAGGATTTACAAGGTTCGGGGATAACTTGCCCCTACTCCTTGGCGTGCCCTTAAGGTGGGCGATCCCTTGATCGTCGGCAGATCAAGCCCCGGTGTTCACCGGATATAACGCAACCTCCTTCTCGGTGGAGAAACCTCTCCACAGCGTTTCAAACAAGGATATAGATTTAAGCTTAATGAAACACAGAGAATACTCTTACTCAGCACCTAGCAAGGACAAGAACACAGTGAGCTTATCCCAAGTTCCACCCAGTGACGATCTCATGCAAGGACTCCCTCCTTCGTGTCTTCTCACTGTTGGACTCCAAGCTCCTTGTTCTTTCCTCCCAGCACTCACGTAAGAGTTGGTTGCTTCTCGATTGTAGTTGCTTGCTCAAAGTGATGAAGNTCCTAGCTTGGAGGGCTAGGTTGGATGAAACCCTGGCTTGGAGGGTCAAGTCCTAGCTTGGGAAGCTAGGTGCATGAAATCCTGGCTTGGAGGGCCAGGTCCTAGCTTGGAGGGCTAGGTTGGATGAAATCCTGACTTGGAGGGTCAGATCCTAGCTTGGGAAGCTAGGTGGATGAAATCCTGGCTTGGAGGGTCAGGTCCTAGCTTGGAGGGCTAGGTTGGATGAAACCCTGGCTTGGAGAGCCAGGTCCTATCTTGGAGGGCTAGGTTGGATGAAACACTGACTTGGAGGGCCAGGTCCTAGCTTGGAGGGCTAGGTTTGATGAAATCCTGGTGAGTGAAGCCAGGTCCTAGCTTGGGAAGCTAGGTTGAAGTCCCGGTGAGTGAGACTGGGCATGGAGTCTTGGTCCATGGGACTGAGCACGAGTCAGAGAAGGTTGGGAGCTCGTTCTCTTGACTTAGAGTGGATTTGGCCTTGCCTGGATCGGTCTGGTGACCGATCAGGGAAGTTGGCACGATGTTCCCTCGTGGATCGGTCTGGTGACCGATCCAGCTATGTCTGATCGGTCTGGTGACCGATCAGGGAGCATACAGTGACTTTGTGAGGCTACTGATCGTCTCCTGATCGGTCTGGTGACCGATCAGGGAGGGCTCCTGATCGATCTGGTGAATGATCAGGGAGAGGTCAGTAGGTTTCGTGGGATTTCATGATCGGTCAGGCTGAACGATCAAATGTCGCGAGCTTCTCATTATAACCGATCATGATACATCCTGATCGTTCAGGGCATGCCTTGATCGGTCCCCAGACCGATCAGGACACAACTTGATCGGTCTGATGACCGATCAGTGAGGTCTGGCTGCGAAAGCTGGGAATCCCAGCAATGCTATGGATCGGTCCAGTGACCGATCCACGATCTGTGATCGGTCAGGGTGACCGATCACCAGAAGGTCACGATTTCTGGCTTCTCACTATGGACCGATCAGGCTGGAGCCTGATCGGACTGGGCCTATTCTGATCGGTCTGCTAACCAATCAGGGATCACTCTGATCGGTCCGGTGACCGATCAGTAGCTGACAACTTTAATTCAAATGCGCTGTCAGACTTCTGATCGCGTTTTGATTCACTCTGATTTCGTTCTGATAACTCTGATTTCCTCTGATCCACGTTTGATTTCATTTGCTAAGCTGCTGTTAAGTGTGCAGGTGACAGGTTTGATTTCAAATGGTGAAGGAGGGTCAACTGGGAGCTTTCGATGCTACAGGTTTGACGTTTTCCTCTTCTCAGGTTTCAACGGACGACTGCGCCACTGGGATGCTGACTAGGGCTCGGCTGAGGGGAGCTCAGGGAGTCCAGGAGAGGTCAGCTAGCTGGGCAGTTGCAGTTGAGCAGCTGGTGAGCTGCAGTGGAGCGTCTGGTGACTGGCGATGTGAGCTGCAGAGGCCAGATGCTTAAAAGTCCTGCGAAGTGGAAGAACTGAGAGAGAACTCTTCTTTGGCCACAACACTTGTGCTCTTGCGACAACTTTGATCCATCTCTTTGAGCAAGCAACTGTGAATCTTGAGCAACATACTGATACTTGAGCACTTGGAAGAAACAAGGAGCTTGGCGAGTCCATCAGCAAGAAGACACGAAGAGCAGGTAGTTCTTGCGTGAGATCTGGTCTGAGTGGAGCTCGGTGAGGAGCTTACTTATGTTCTTACTGTCCTAATTGCTCTGTAAGCTTCCTTTGTGTTTCATTGTGCTTAATATCTTCATCCTGTTGAAACACTGTGGAGAGGTTACTCCACCGAGAAGGAGGTGCATTCTATTCGGATTTTCGGGGCTTGATCTGCCGACGATCAAGGGATCGCCCACCTTAAGGGCACGCCAAGGAGTAGGGGCAAGTTATCCCCAAACCTTGTAAACGATCCTTGTTAGCGTTTTTGGTTTGCCTTTCATTTCTACAGTTATACTCTGTTTTGTGTTTCTTCCGCTGTGCTACTAACCCTAACTGCAGAGAAAGTTCAAAAGTGCAAGAGTTTTGTGTCTGGCTATATTCACCCCCCCCCCTCTCTAGCCATCCAAGTACCAACAAGTGGTATCAGAGCTTGGGGCTCTGTTCAAGCGGCTTAACATCCGAGAGTCAACAAGATGGCCATGAGAGGAGAAGGCTTCAGTACAAACATTCCTCCATTCCTCGACGGCACTGATTTTCCATATTGGAGGTCAAGGATGGAGTTTTACCTCAAAACCAACATCAGCATGTGGTTTGCTGTCAAGGAGGGTTTTTCCACTCCTAAAGATGCTGAGGGAAAAGAGTTAGATTTTTCAAAGTGGTCGGCTGATCAAATCAAAAAGGGAGAAGCCGATACCAAAGCTGTGGTCACCTTGCAATGCAGGATGACCAAGGAGGAGTGCAATGCGGGATGACCAAGGAGGAGCTAACCAAGGTTGGCCCTTTCACCTCTGCCAAAGACTTATGGAGCAAACTCATTGAGCTCCATGAAGGAACTCAAGACACCCGGACTGCCAAGAATGACCTCCTTCACAGCCAACTCCAAAATCTGTCCATGGAAGAGGATGAAACTGTAAGTATACTTCATGGTCATTTTAAAGAGATACTCAACGGTCTCCACTCTATTAATGAAAAGGTCGAGAACCGAGACCATATAAGGTATGTTCTCAAAGCTTTTCCTAGGAACGCCTTGTGGTCATCCATGGTGGATGCTTACAAAGTTTCCAAGGACTTATCTTTTGTTAAGTTAGAAGATCTATTTTGTGAGATGGAACTACATGAGATCTCTAACCAAAGCCCAAAGGAGAAAGGGTTAGCTTTTGTGGCAGATGACAGAAGAAACAAGAAGAAGGGAAAGGAGGAGGAAAAGAACCACTGTCACGTGACTCTCGTGGCCTTAGAAGAGTCATCCAAGGAGAGTGAAAACGAATCAATGAGCTTCTCAACCGCGCCTTCATCATCTTCGGATGATGAAGAGGTAATCTCTCCCGAGTTGGATAAGTGTTATAGAACCATTGCATGTCTAACTAGGTTGCTTAAAAAATCCAAGAACAAAGTTAAATTGTTAAAATTGGAAGTAGAAGAGTTAAAATCCTCTAGGGTTGAAGATATTAATGACTTTCATAATGAGACTCTTGAAAATGAAAATAAGGACTTGAAGAACGAAGTTGAAAATCTCAAGAATATTCTTGAGAAGTTTTCAACAAGCTCTATAACATTAGACATGATACTAAATTCACAAAGAGCGGTTTATAACAAGGCCGGTATAGGTTACCGACCTAAGGAACCAACCTTTTTTATCATTAATGTCTAGAACACATTTTGGATCGTCAAATAATTCTAAGGCTCAAAAAGCTAGAAAGAAATTGACTAAGGCATGGGTGCTAAGTCTCTCATTGTTGATGCATTAGGTCCCAAAATTTGGGTACCTAAAACCTCTATATTTAGAATTATATAGCTTTGATTGAGGGGGAGCATCTATCTACATGGGTGGTTGATATTTGGTGCTCCAAACATATAACCATTCCTAGTTAAGGAATGTGCTTGCCATTTCCTCAAATTAATTGATGACCATGTACACAATGTAGGCGATTAGATTTACATCAATTGAAAATTTGAATTTCCTACACAATGTAGATACATGTTTGTGAACTTGCTTATTAATAAAGTACAACTTTTTGATGATGAACTCATTGTGATCAAAGGAGCATGAGTAGTTTCCTGTCGACATTATCCTATGCTTTGTTTTGATACAAACTTGATTGGAACCATGAACTTGATACACACTTCCTACTATGGATTGCCTAGGATGGTTAGTTATCTTACTGCAATTTATAGTTCATTGTAAATCTAGAAGTTAGCCAAAATATCAAAACTACAGTTGATTTTTGCATTAACTTATGATATATCTAAGGCTTAAGTTTTTTTTAATGAACCTAGTTGAGTATGTCATGACTTTAATGTATGTGTTATTAATATTAGTCTATGGCATGAAAATTTTGAATAAGATGAACACATTACTTCTCAACTTCCTCATTGTTTTATTCGAACTGATCACTCATAAGGCTTTGATAAACAAAAACATGAACTTAAGGTCTAGGGTTATTGCTTCCTTTGTATCAAACTAAGGTTCCATGACTTGCTTGATTTCCCACTTGACTGATATCTAACCTGATATTTATGGACAAAGTTAGGGATTATGGAATTGATATAGATTTTGAACCAACTTGAGCATGTTTGTTCTTAAGATTTTTAAACAACATTCCTCTTTAAATGTCTTTGCTTTGTTGATGTGGGAAAATGCATGTTAGTTAAGGGAAACCCTTTTTAGGATTAAAGGGATCAAAACTAATTGTGTAAGGGTTTAGGAGTGGTTGGGAATTGGAAAAACTCGATTCTGAAATTTCTGGAATCTGAACGGCTTGTAAATAGCCTTTCTGTATCACACCTGATCGGTCCACCGACCGATCGGGACACACTCTGATCGGTCAGGTGACCGATCAGATCAGTTCTATTCAGGGAATTCCCTGTTTGGGTCAAAACTCCTCAGTCCGATCTCCTCTCGTCGAATTGTATCAGTTTAATGATCATACTACACACAAATCTGATACAAACCGATTCCGATTGGAACATACTCACCATACTTGGAACAAAACCTAATATTAATTTGATACAAATCTATGTTGGAATATTCAAATTTATAAGAAAGGGTTTGTTGAGTCATGACTCTTGTTCTTGATGTCGTGTTTCAGAAATTTTTCTGAAATGTCGTCTATTAATGGAGTCTACACCCCTGTTGTGGAATGCAAATTGTTAATGTAGTCTGATCAGGAACGTATCAGAGTCTCAGAGATTTTTCTGAAATCTGATCGCTCCCCAGACTAATAAGAAATATTTCTGTATCAAATAATCAACGAACCTGATCGGTCACGGAGTCCAATCAGGACTATGTGTCGGATACAGATGCATTCCTTGTCATATGAAACATATACATGTTTGACCATGATATAATTCTGTATATGTTTTTATGTGCGATTCACACTTATTGTCGTATGATGCATATACATTGTTGCCATGATACATTTATGGTATATGCCTCTCATATACAATTCAACTTTATCCTTTATTTTATTTTGGGTTTGGGGAGAGACCCATGGTTAAGGGGGAGTTATATTTAAACTTAATAACCATACCCTTTTCGATGTTTGATAAAGGGGGAGAGAATGGTTGATTAAGTTTAGGGCTGTGATTGTGTACGATAATTGAATGAACTTCAATTGATTTAATACCTAAACTTAAATCGGGATTGTCAAACAATAAAAATGGAGAGATTGTTGATGCAGTCTGGCCCGGTTGTTATTTTGGTGTTGACAACGATTTAAGTTTGGTTGAATGAATTCGGGTTAAGTCCAGGTGGATCGGGAGATCGCACGCTGGCATTGGAAAAGACCTAGTGGGACTAGGCACACCTAGTGGGAAGCTAGGTAGGATGAAACCCTGGTTTGGAGGGCCAGGTCCTAGCTTGGGAAGCTAGGTTTGATGAAACCCTGGCTTGGAGGGTTAGGTCCTAGCTTGGAGGGCTAGGTTGGATGAAACCCTGGCTTGGAGGGTCAGGTCCTAGCTTAGGAAGCTAGGTGGATGAAATCCTGGCTTGGAGGGTTAGGTCATAGCTTAGAGGGCTAGGTTGGATGAAATCCTGGCTTGGAGGGTCAGGTCCTAGCTTGGGAAGCTAGGTGGATGAAATCCTGGCTTGGAGGGTCAGGTCCTAGCCTAGAGGGCTAGGTTGGATGAAACCCTGGCTTGGAAGGTCAGGTCCTAGCTTGGAGGGCTAGGTTGGATGAAATCCTGGCTTGGAGGGCCAGATCCTAGCTTGGAGGGCTAGGTTGGATGAAACCCTGGCTTGGAGGGCCAGGTCCTAGCTTGGAGGGCTAGGTTTGATGAAATCCTGGTGAGTGAAGCCAGGTCCTAGCTTGGGAAGCTAGGTTGAAGTCCCGGTGAGTGAGACTGGGCATGGAGTCTTGGTCCGGGGGACTGAGCATGAGTCAGAGAAGGCTGGGAGCTCGTTCTCTTGACTTAGAGTGGATTTGGCCTTGCCTGGATCGGTCTGGTGACCGATCAGGGAAGTTGGCACGGTGTTCCCTCGTAGATCGGTCTGGTGATCGATCCAGCTATGTTTGATCGGTCTGGTGACCGATCAAGGGGCATACAGTGACTTTGTGAGGCTACTGATCGTCTCCTGATCGGTCTGGTGATCGATCAGGGAGGGCTCCTGATCAATCTGGTGAACGATCAGGGAGAGGTCAGTAGGTTTCGTGGGATTTCATGATCGGTCAGGCTGAATGATCAAATGTCGCGAGCTTCTCACTATAACCGATCTGGATGCATCCTGATCGGTCAGGGCATGCCCTGATCAGTCCCCGGATCGATTAGGACACAACCTGATCGGTCTGGTGACCGATCAGTGAGGTCTGGCTGAGAAAGCTGGGAATCCCAGCAATGCTATGGATCGGTCCGGTGACTGATCCACGATCTGTGATCGGTCAGGGTGACTGATCACCAGAAGGTCGCGATTTTTGGCTTCTCACTATGGA
This sequence comes from Boesenbergia rotunda, assembly GCA_024364735.1. Taxonomy (NCBI): domain Eukaryota; kingdom Viridiplantae; phylum Streptophyta; class Magnoliopsida; order Zingiberales; family Zingiberaceae; genus Boesenbergia; species Boesenbergia rotunda. The sequence continues at coordinate 239,787 of JAGFNQ010002579.1, read as the reverse complement.
CCGATCAGGCTGGAGCCTGATCGGACTGGGCCTATTCTGATCGGTCTGCTGACCGATCAGGGATCACTCTATCGGTCCGATGACCGATCAGTAGCTGACAGCTTTAATTCAAATGCGCTGTCAGACTTCTGATCGCGTTTTGATTCGCTCTGATTTCGTTCTAATAACTCTGATTTCCTCTGATCCACGTTTGATTTCATTTGCTAAGCTGCTGTTAAGTGTGCAGGTGATAGGTTTGATTTCAAATGGTGAAGGAGGGTCAACTGGGAGCTTTCGATGCTACAGGTTTGACGTTTTCCTCTTCCCAGGTTTCAACGGACGACTGCGCCACTGGGATGCTGACTAGGGCTCAGCTAAGGGGAGATCAAGGAGTCCAGGAGAGGTCAGCTAGCTGGGCAGTTGCAGTTGAGCAGCTGGTGAGCTGCAGTGGAGCGTCTGGTGACTGGCGATGTGAGTTGTAGAGGCCAGATGCTTAAAAGTCCTGCGAAGTGGAAGAACTGAGAGAGAACTCTTCTTTGGCCACAACACTTATGCTCTTGCGACAACTTTGATCCATCTCTTTGAGCAAGCAACTGTGAATCTTGAGCAACATACTGATACTTGAGCACTTGGAAGAAATAAGGAGCTTGACGAGTCCATCAGCAAGAAGACACGAAGAGCAGGTAATTCTTGCGTGAGATCTGGGTTGAGTGGAGCTCGGTGAGGAGCTCGCTTGTGTTCTTACTGTCCTATGTGCTCTGTAAGCTTCTTTTGTGTTTCATTGTGCTTAATATCTTCAACCTGTTGAAACGCTGTGGAGAGGTTACTCCACCGAGAAGGAGGTGCATTCTATCCGGATTTTCGGGGCTTGATCTGTCGACGATCAAGGGATCGCCCACCTTAAGGGCACGCCAACGAGTAGGGGCAAGTTATCCCCGAACCTTGTAAACGATCCTTGTTAGCGTTTTTGGTTTGCCTTTCATTTCTGCAGTTATACTCTGTTTTGTGTTTCTTCCGCTGTGCTACTAACCCTAACTGCAGAGAAAGTTCAAAAGTGCAAGAGTTTTGTGTCTGACTATATTCACCCCCCCCCCTCTCTAGCCATCCAAGTAGCAACATTTATGACCTTTCTACTATAGTTAATTTCAATGATTCAGTCATTCAGCTTTCTAGCCATAATTCTTGCTAATCGATCATACCAAACAATAAGTTAAATAAAATTATAAAGTGGATAAAAATAATTTAAAAAATTAAATATTATACCAAATGAGAAATTGGCAAACTATCACTCTAAAGAGAAATAAATAAATTATCTTACAAAATGAGAAATAAGTAAACAATCATATATCTTTTCTAATATATTAAATTAAACTTGATATGGAATAAAAAAAATAAATCAATTATTACATAATAAGACTTGCGGCAAAGAAATGTCTTTGATAATCCGGGAAATTTAAACAGTGATGTGTGTGTATCTCACCATTAATTTATGATTGAGTTCTTGAATTTACTTGAGGAAGCAAAAGCAATTCTTTGAGGTGTCAGATGGGCCATGGGCAGAAGAAGGCGAGCCAACAGTCACCGATGGGAGTAGGAGCAATAAGAGCAGAAGAGGAGTTTGAGAGTGGATAGGTGTGGACGGGTGGTCGGGTAGAGTGTAGTGACGCAGAGGCAGATCTGATGGCGAAACAGCAAAGGAGGCTCGCAACACTTTTGGCACTGCGAAGAGGAAAACGAACTATCGTAGCTTCTGGAGAGGAGAAGCAAATACGATTTAGGGTTAAAAAAATTTAAACTGTCAAATATATATTTTTTAAATATTTTAGTGCTCCTCAAATTTGTGGGCTCGAGGCACTTGCCTCACAACTTATATAAAAGGACCGGGATTGCTCCAGAGATTTTTACACCTGGATTCCTACCCACCGCATCCATTCTCCACAGCCATCTAGAGTGTCGTCCATCAAGAAAACATAAGTGAGATTCCTTCGCTAAGAAAGGGCAAATATTCTAATCTCCCCCTTGGGTCACCCTCCACTCCCAATAGAGTAGGGCATGGGGCACTCTAGGGTGAGGCCGCAAACACTGTAGGAGGATAAGCCAAAGACGCGGTGGTCGAGGGAGAAGTGGTTACTGAAGGATCCCTGAGGATATCGGATATAGTGACAAAAAGGCTAAATGTTCGCCCCCAGTGCCCCTGCTAGCCTGTCCCAGGATCAATATGGAAGAGGTAAATCACTATGACTAAGAAGGCAAGAGGATGGGGGAGAGACTTTTTACACAGGGTGCGGGGATTTACGCCGAGGATATCGGTTATAGACTCAATGGGGGATGGACAAGGGGGGAGCAGAACACCTTGAGAGAGGAGGAATGTTAGTGGCGGATGGTATGGTGGAGGAGGCGACGAAAGAGGATGAAGGAAGGGGGTCATCTCCGGGCATTGGTAGGGTCGGGTGTTGCGGTCGTCCGTGACGACGGCATGTGGAAAAGAGGGGAAGGGTTTAGGCAAATAATTAGGTTTGATTAATTATATAATAATTATTAATAGATTAATACTGGCATTTATAAATGTCAAGATAGAGGGTCTAATTTGATAGTTACTTTATCATGACACTATAAATTATGTGTCGTTGAAAAAAATATCACAATAATTAATTTTCTTTAGTGACTAGAGGTAATTACCGAACTGGTCCTATTTTAATCGTTATTATGGGTGTTCTCCTTGGGTTTAATCTTGGATGTTGTGAGCTGCTGTATTAGGATTGGAAGTGTTGCTTACTTCCTCTTGCTTTGCAACCTATTCCGTGATACCTCAAGGTACAGTTGTTGTGATAGGTTGACGGTGGGATGCATTTGTCTTGTGTGAGCAACATTTGGATGATGGGTTGTTTGGACTAGGTGGGTGACACCTACTTACTTTAGCTAGGCATTAATATTGAGTTTAATATGGGATTAAAACTATATTGAACCTAACTATAATGATATATGTTAATTAGGAGTTAAATCATTTAATTGATGTTAAATAATGAAGGTGATAATTAGGTTACTTATATACAGTTGGTAGTTAATTTAACTAATTATTATTTTTGTAAATAGCTAAACTTATGTCCTTTGATATAGGACATTGATTCGCTTCGGATATTGGACGGATGGGTTCTCTACGCATATGAGCTTCTTCTTGGAGGCAGGTATCATTACTTGTTTCCATAGATACTTTATTTCTATGCATGATTTATTATGGTTAGTAATATGTTTATTACCTTATATCTGCTCTTGATTATCCCTGTTTGATACTTAGCTATTTGGACTTGAAATAATCATGTTTATGTCAATATAGTCTCACTTTGATACTTACTTTGTAGAGTACACACGTATGAACAAGTGCGTAGGAGAGTTACATGCTATACTATACATGGCATTGAATCGATCACTAGTTATACTTACTTATATATCTAGTTACATGTTTGATTGGTATAGATACATGATTATAACCTATGCATGTCATACTAAGTTATGAATTATACTGTAATGGGTGATGGTTTACTTAATATCATGCACCATCCTTGCATTGTTTCATAATTGTCGATGCTTGACACCCTTGTGGTTGAGACGGGTCGATAGTCATATCAGGATTTATCCACTCGACCACTCAGGGGTTAATGGTTGTCGAAGTGTGGGTAGTTGCCACTGTCAGGACATGCTCAACTACTCAGGGGTAGTGATACATCGGAGCGATGTGTATTCGGTGGATCCCTTCTCATTCCTATGATACGAGAGGATGAGAGCAAGACTCCCCCATTCGCTTGGGGTATGAGTGCGGTACTTTGCTTGTATCCTGTCCATTCGGCCACTCCGGAGTAGTAGCGGCAGAGTGTGTACAGTTATCACAATCCTTCCCACTCGACATTTGCATACGACATGTGACAGTGGCTTGACTGGTTTCAGGAAATGACACTGTTGGGACCTTGACGTACGGCTAGAGGGAGGTGAATAGCCGACCACCCACTTTGGTCGCCGATTCTTCATACAATGTTAGCGTGCGTAAGCGGAAATACTAATAACACAAATAAACAAACGCTAACACAAACCGTTTATGTGGTTTGGAGATAAGGCTCCTACTCCACGACTGTTCGTAAGGTGAACGATCCCGATCCGTCGATGGATGAGTCCCCGGAAGACCTCCGGCTAGCTTTTGTCGCTCCTTGTGGGTGGAGAAACCTCGCCACAAACTCCCGACAACACCTGAGCACTAGGAGACTACTAATAAGCTCTAACCAAGCTTATTTCGTCAACCTTTGCCCAGCCAAATTGGGCTCTCTTAAATAGAGCTCAAGGCTGAAAACAGCCGTTACCAGTCGACTGGTGCCAGCACCAGTTCACTGGTCCACTTGGATTCGAACGTTACAACCCAACATTCGAATTCCAGCCGATACCAGTCGAATGCTCCTAAAATCAGTCGACTTATCTTTCTGTGCACTTCATCAGTCGACTGATCCAAGCATCAGTTGACTGCTCTACCCCTAAACCTAGGGTTTCCCTTCCCGAGTACAATTCTCTCAGCACTCGGACCTTCATGACTTAGCTGACCTTCCAGCAGCCTCGACCTATTGCCTTCAAGCCTTCTTCAACTTTGGCTTTTGTCCCTCGGATGCATACAAACCCGCAGCTCATTCGCATGCCATCCTTCGCGTATGCCTAGAAGTTCGCTTCCCTCGGTTTATCGTTCCTGCTTTGTCCATGGTCCCTCGGATGCATACAAGCCCACGGCTTGTCTCTTCATGCCATCCTTCACCGGACCCGAAGCCGTCCAGCTAAGTCCATGTGTATCCTGTAAACCTACACATTCAAATCCACATATCAAACATAATGGCGAACCTAGCTTAAACTCTTTGGCCAATCATTAAAACACATGGTCACTCTGGACCATAGATTGCTCTAACAATCTCCCATTTTTTGATGTTTGACAATACGTTTAAGTTAGGGAAAACAAATAGCAAATACAATACTAATAACCATTTGGACTTACGTTGTCAAGGCTTCACCTTGGAATTATACCGCCAATGCGTATGCAATGCAAACATGCATGGATCCTATCACAAGGCATCCCCACATCTAAATCTCCCCAATGAGTTTAGAACTTTTACCAAAACGGGTTTTTTAAGAACCTCGCCAAGGCTCCCCCTATATTAGACTTACAAAGGCTTTTTAATAACCTTTCCTAAGGTTCCCCCTTTGCCACTAAATGAGCAACAATGCTCCCCCTTTACCTAAGCTCCCCCTTGACCTAGGATTTCTTGTAAAAGCGTATTTGGTTTCCCACTTAAACTCAACACTTGTCCCCCTTTATCACACATCAAAAGGACTCCAATAATTTCTCTCTTATTAGATCCTTTAACCTTTAATAATTATAAACAATGTGTATTAACCCCCATAAGATTATACTCTTGTTTTACATCATTACGTCACTTTTCGATTGCTGAAAAACAGTTTCAGCCTATATCAGTCGACTGCAACAGTTACCAATCGACTGATCCCCATCAAGAAACTATACAGTAGCTAGTCTCTCTCCGACAGCACTGTTACCAGTCGACTGCCCCCTGAACTAGTCGATTGGTACCCAAAAATTATATTTTTCAACACTTCTGACCCAATTTCAGAAATGCACCAGAAATTCCACAAATCACTAAAAATTTCCAAATTTTGTGGAGAGGTTTGTGGTACCCATATCTTTTTGGGAAAACTACATTCAAAAATGTATCTATCACCAATCCCAAGATTAACACAAAATTCTACACTAGCTAAATGGTTCAATTGAACCTTGACCTAAAATCCTAGTTTTGATCTCCTCTTGATGTATCTGCTCATAACAAACCACAATGCATTCCTAGCATTGATTTATATGACATCTATACATCAAAAATCAATTTCCATGCAATATGACCCCAATGTCATATTTTATGCATGCTATTTAAACCCAATGTGCCAAATTCCTAGGATTGAGACTCAGATTCGTCTCCAAATCCTTCGGCACGTTTCATGGTCTATCTAGACTTCAGATAGAAATCCTCCCGAGATCCATTTACCATGGGTCCCAACTTGGCTCCTAGAGCTCCCCCTTGAGCTCTTAGCCTTAGTCACCTCCCTAGGTAACTCATCTATAATTACAAGGTCACACCAGTATACCTCCAGTGATTTTTGGCCTACAACCCCAACCTTCTTAACTTTGGACACCTTGTCCTTGGTTAAGTTCTTCTTCTTCATTTTAAATGGCTTTCCCTTGCCATTCTTGGCCTTCCCCTTGCTATAATCATATGACACCCTTGCATATGACTTCTCCATAGTATTGGAGAACTTAGATCGGTATCCTAAACCCGATCTATCATTGTCGAGTTTTTTACCATCCAACACCATACCTAAACCCTTAGATCCAATAGTGAATCTATCTAAGGTTTTCTCTAATTTTTCAAGTTTTGCTCTCAAAGATTGATTTTCCCTTTCTAGGTTCTCAAATATAGAATCAATATGTCCACCTTGGATATTCCTAGACCTACCAACCTTCCTAGGCATATGTCTCCCTTTCTTGGGGTTAATGCCTTGGTCCTTAGGTCTAAAGGTTCTAGGTTTATCATGATGCATGAATTCCCAAGGGTTTTGTTATGCAACATTAACCCTATTTTTATCATGATATCTAAAACCAAAACTATGCATGAGTAAATAATTTTCATTATTTCTAACATGCATGGAGGAATTTGAATTTCGTCTAAAGTTAGGGATTACCTTCATTACCCTTGTAGCTCCCCCTTGATGAGTCCTTTTCTTCTTCTCCTTCTTCTCCCACTTCCTCAAATGCTCTAATTTCTTGAATTCTCCTTTCCTTGAGCATTTGGTGTGGTAGTGTCCTAGCTCACCACACGTGAAGCACCTAATGTGCATCTTCTTCTTTTCCCTATAACCCATGTTAGATTTCGAAGAGATTGACTTGGGTTTAGGATTTACCTCCTTTTTCTTACCCAATGGACACTTATCCTTGTAGTGCCCCTTTTGATTGCACCCAAAATAAATTATGTGATCCTTTGACTTTGCTTTGATGGAGGTGGAGACTTGTTCTTGCTCTGGCATTAAGGATGATCTTTCCTCCCCCTCAATCCTTGACGTGGAAACTTCTTCTATTTCTTCCTCACTTGAGGATGTGAATGATTCCACTTTCTCCCCTTCGGATGTTGAACTTGATTCAACTTCTGATTGGTCCTTCTCCTTCTCTTGGACTAATGCCCCCTTTTCCTTGGGCTTCTCTCCTTCTTGTCCTTGTGTTGAATTTTCATGCAGAGCTATCACCTTTCTCCATAGCTCATATGCATTCTTGTATTCTCTTACATGTGAAATAATATGTGTAGGTAATGAATTTAAACCCAATTATAGTTACCTCCTTATCTGCCTCTGCTTCCTCCTTTTAATCCTTGGTCCAATACCGAAGTCGAAGGTGTTTTCCCTTCTTGCCCGTTGGAGCTTCAAATGGAACCTCCAATGCGGTCCAATGGTCCCAATCCATTTGGAACCACATCTCCAACCGCTTCCTCCAATAATTGAAGTCATCTCAATCGTATGGAGGTGGGATCCAAGTATCCCATCCAAGCGGACCATCCGAATCCAACTTTCTCTAGCACCTTTGCTCTTTTGGCGATTATTCCAACAAGAGCGAACCTCGCTCTGATACCACTTGTTGGGACCTTGACGTACGGCTAGAGGGGGGGTGAATAGCCGATCACCCACTTTGGTCGCCGATTCTTCATACAATGTTAGTGTGCGTAAGCGGAAATACTAATAACACAAAAAACAAACGCTAACACAAACCGTTTACGTAGTTCGGAGATAAAGCTCCTACTCCACGGCTGTCCGTAAGGTGGACGATCCCGATCCGTCGGTGGATGAGTCTCCGGAAGACCTCCGGCTAGCTCTTGTCACTCCTTGTGGGTGGAGAAACCTCGCCACAAACTCCCGACAACACCTGAGCACTAGGAGACTACTAATAAGTTCTAACCAAGTTTATTTCGTCAACCTTTGCCCAGCCAAACCGAGCTCTCTTAAATAGAGCTCAAGGCTAAAAACAGTCGTTACCAGTCGACTGGTGTCAGCACCAGTCGACTGGTCCACTTGGATTCGAACGTTACAACCTAACGTTCGAATTTCAGTCGACACCAGTCGACTGCACCTAAGATCAGTCGACTATGTTGGGACCGGGTGCATGTTGACAAGGATACGGGTTCATAAATTTTTTAAATATTTACGTGCAGCGGAAGAATTAGCATAATAATTTCTCAAATTATTTTAACCACGTATCTAGCATGCGACCTTATGATGTGTGGACATGATCATAAATTAAAACTTTTGTGGAAAAGTAAACTAATTTACTTAGTACCTCGCGTAACTCGAAGTAAGGGACGAGATCCAACCGTAGCGTCCCTTGGAAGCTCCGCCTCTATTCGCGTCCACGCTGAGTTCTCTTCGGGATGACTTCGCAAAGTCACGAGTTTTGTGCCGACGAGAACTACTAGATTCTCTAAAGGCACAACTAGAAGATCAAGAGAGAAGAAAGGAAACTAACCACCAAGAAACGGAATCTAAATTCCGGGAAGGAAGGAGTTGCGATCCGCTTCTTCTTCTTCTTGGTTGGCTTCTCCTTGGTGATGATGACCCACGGCAACCTCAAGGGAGGGTGGTGCGCCGGCCCTAGGGTGGATGTGCGCCGGCCCTAGCAAGTAGAGGAGGGCGCCGACCCTAGGAGGAAGAGAGAGAGTTAGAGAGAGAGAGAGGGAGCTACTAATCTCTTGATTAATTGATTGGAATTCAAGGCTTGCCTTTGGTTCCTTTATATAGTAGCCTCTCCCTTGCCAAGTCTCTCTTTTAACGGAATTTTTCATAAGAAATTTATCCTATAAATTTTCTTTATGAATTATTCCGTTTAAGCCAAGTTTTATTATAACTAACTTTATAATAAAACAAATACATCTCTCCTTTTATTATGGAATAAATTTTACAAGAAATTTATAAATTTTCTTTATTATGGTAAAATCAATTCATAATTGATTTTATAAAATTAAAATAAACCATTCCATGGATCATTTTAATTTCCAAAAAAAAGAATAAATTTCTATAAATTTTTTTATACAAATTTATTTATCCATAATTTATAAAACAAATCGTGCTAGATTTATTTTATTAATTAAACCAAATAAATTGGTTTCTCCCCAAGTGGTGGCCGGCCAAACCAAAGAGGGTGGGCACCTTCTTTGGCCGGCCAAACCGAGCCGAACCCATCGCGAATTAAACTCATTTAATTCGCCCAATAAGCCTTCAAAAGACTTAGCCATTTTTAGCTTCCGTTGCGCCTCTGATTAACTCAGATTCGACTTATTTCTCTTGATCGGAAAATCCAATTTTCAACTCGTTTTAAATCCCTCGGATTACTCATAGTGCGTGTGACTAAATAGGTTTCGATTTATGTTGGCCGTCTATAATCAACCAATTATAGAATGATCATGAGTGACACCTAGTAGTACATCATGACCCCTAATTAATCGAAAGATCAACGGTTGACCTCAGAAATATTTCTGAAACCCTTCAGCAGCTCTAATGAATCATGCCCCATTCCCTTCACCATCTTATACCCACTTGGTTCAGGACATGGTCTGTGTGTGTCAGTCCCCACTAGGCTGACTACGTCACACCTAGCCCAAGTAGTGTCTTTCTCATCCTTTGGATTTCTAATTACTCTCATGTATTTAAGAGACTCACACTCTAAACATGATATGCTCTGGCCAGAGGCTTTGAGTAACAATCCGACGATAGGCCTGGGTATACATCTCCTCGCAAGGAGTGGTGAATCCTTTGTAGGCTGCTCAAACATCTTCGGGCACTTCGGCTTATACCCAATCATCTTGGGTCCACACCTCCTTGGAGATGCTTGCTTAAGATGTTAAAGTATAAGTCTCCATGACTAAGATGACTTGAACACCGCAAGTCAAAGGAACATCGCACTTAAGCTGCAGTAAGAACTTCATTGACATATCTATATAGATTACCATATGAAGTTTTACAGCTAGTCACTCCAATGAACTAGTTCCCTTAACTAGCATCCATGTTTATCTCCGGACATCCCAATGTCACCAGCCAGTGAGAATCATCTGATTAGAGAATAACCCATGCTAGTCTCAACAGAATTGATAGTGTCCGTATTTATCAATTCATCGACTAGGGATATTTTCAATACTTCACAATTGCACATTTAGAGATAATCACTAGTTGTGATCCCATCACAAATTCTCTTATGCTGTGAATTGTATTGCGGACATTCAGTAGATGAGTTTAAGATCCCAATCAAATATACAAACATGTATACTCAAATAGTGAATTTTTATTTATTAAAATAAATGTTTACAATCATAAGGCGATTGCCTTAGGCAACTTCTCTCATATCACTAACAGACTAATCTTTCTGTGCACTTCATCAGTCAACTGATCCAAGCATCAGTCGACTGCTCTACCCCTAAACCTAGGGTTTCCCTTCCCGAGTACAATTCTCTCAGCACTCGGACCTTCACGACTTAGCTGACCCTTCAAGCAGCCTCGACCTATTGCCTTCAAGCCTTCTTCGACTTTGGCTCTCGTCCCTCGGATGCATATGAACCCGTGGCTCGTTCTCATGCCATCGTTCGCATATGTCTCGAAGTTCGCTTCCCTCGGCTCATCATTCCTGCTTTGTCCTTCACCGGACCCGAAGCCGTCCAGCTAAGTCCATATGTATCCTGCAAACTTGCACAATCAAATCCACATATCAAACACAAGGGTGAACCTAACTTAAACCCTTTGCCCAAACCAAAACACATGGTCACTCCGAACCATAGATTTCTCTAATAGACACATGATATTGCATCAGGTGCATATAATGCATCTTCGCATTTGTTTGTGCTTACTACACTTGTTTAAACTATGGTTGCTGCATATGTTTGATATGCACATGTTGCATATGGTTTTCTGACCTTGCATTTACTCGTGTGATATGAGTTTACCCGTGGAGGGGTTTATCATTGCTCATGTGAAACTAGCTTACTCGTGGAGGGGTTCGGTTTTCGGGGCTTATGATCTTATCACCCCATAGGATTAGTTGATTCTAGCATGTATATTTCATACAGTACTTCAGTTATATTTCTAATATCTTTATGAGACTGTATCTACTTCATTCTATACTCCTAGTATAGTTTTTTACCACATGTATATATTATCTCTATACCCGCAGAGTTCGTTCGGACTTACTCCCGTTTGTCTTATTTTATGTTTCCAAGTTGATACTTAGAGTTGCCAGGAGAGGCTCGACAGTTAGTCCCGTCCTTCGACGACTTCGTCTTGGTTTTAGTTTAGGTATTCTAGTGGTGATGGTGTATTTTTTTTTTGATTTGTAAGTGTCTTTTATTTTGTAGTTGTGTACTTTGTGTGATCCGAAGGGCCTTGTGATGTATTTTTGTGTTGTAAGTTGTGCCAGCATGTGTATGTTTGTAATGTTTTTACTTTCTTTTTGTTATATTTACTAGTTGTGTGTGTCCAGGATATTGTGGAGGCTATGTAAGCCCTATATAAATGATTCAGATTGTCCGTCGTACAGGAAGATGCTGTGTATTTTTCATCGAACATGTTGGACCCTCGGTGGTGTGACGAATGAAGTCCTAATAAATCAAGATCGACATATAATAGGCATGAGGAAGTTTCAAAGACATGAGAGTTCCGGACATAATAAAATTTCTATCTTAGAGAAACTAAAAATGCATAGGAGGTTGTCAACTAGGGAAGTCATATGGGAATTTAGTTGAAATACATTAGATCAACGACAATTTATCAAAGGGCGCACCCAAGAATTGATATTTACCAAAAGGCGTACTATGGTTTCATTTTCACCAAAGGGCGCACTCATTTTAGTGAACTTCTTCTTATACCCCTCCTGCTATGTACAACCTTTCTCTTTCTCTCTCAGTAACAAATTCCGAGATGTCTGCAAATACTTTTTCAGACTTTTATTTTAAAATAATATATTATGGAATCGACGTTAAACTAAAAAACGTAAGGTAAAATTGAAAAAATATTTCAGTTAAAAAATATCTCATCTAACTTATTTAAAAATATAAATAAATGATTTTTATATTTGATTAATAGAAATTAATATATTAAATAATATTTAATAAATATATTAATGTAAAAAAAATTTGAAAAAAAAAGAGTGTGGGCCCTGAAATCTATTGATTTCAGGCCCAGCGTGGGCCTAAAATTTTTTATTTCAGATTAAGCGTGGGCCTGAAATTTTTTATTTCAGGCCCACGTTGGGCCTGAAATCTTTTGATTCAGGCCCGACGTAGACTCAATTTTTTTTTTAAAAAAATATATTAATATATAAAAAAACCTATCAAAACACTTAATTTCATATTAAAAAGCAGGGTCTGAAGTCACGCTAGGAGGGCCTGATATAGGGTTTTCAGAATTTCAGATATGGTAGGTCCATCAATGAGTTTTGCTTAAAACTCACTGATATACCTAAACCACTCCTATAGCATTGGTGATACAGCAAGATTAGAGGTTTGGACACCCAAAATCTCATCTCTTAGCTCAACCCTGTCTACTGATATAGAGTTTTCAGAATTCCAAATATGGTAGGTCCATCAGTGAGTTTTGCTCAAAACTCACTGATATACCTAAACCACTCCTATAGCATTGGTGATACAGCAAGATTAGAGGTTTGAGCACCCAAAATCTCATCTCCTAGCTCAACCCTGTCTACTGATATAGGATTTTCAGAATTCCAAATATGGTAGGTCTATCAGTGAGTTTTGCTCAAAACTCACTGATATACCTAAACCACTCCTATAACATTGGTGATACAGCAAGATTAGAGGTTTGGACACCCAAAATCTCATCTCCTAGCTCAACCCTGTCTACTAATATAAGGTTTTCAGAATTCCAGATATAGTAGGTCCATCAGTGAGTTTTGCTCAAAACTCACTGATATACCTAAACCACTCCTATAGCATTGGTGATACAGCAAGATTAGAGGTTTGGGCACCCAAAATCTCATCTCCTAGCTCAACCCTGTCTACTGATATAGGGTTTTCAGAATTCCAGATATGGTAGGTCCATCAGTGAGTTTTGCTCAAAACTCACTGATATACCTAAACCACTCCTATAGCATTGGTGATACAGTAAGATTAGAGGTTTGTGCACCCAAAATCTCATCTCCTAGCTCAACCCTGTCTACTGATATAAGGTTTTCAGAATTCCAAATATGGTAGGTCCATCAGTGAGTTTTGCTCAAAACTCACTGATATACCTAAACCACTCCTATAGCATTGGTGATACAGCAAGATTAGAGGTTTGAGCACCCAAAATCTCATCTCCTAGCTCAACCCTGTCTACTGATATAGGGTTTTCGGAATTTCAAATATGGTAGGTCCATCAGTGAGTTTTGCTCAAAATTCACTAATATACCTAAACCACTCCTATAGCATTGGTGATACAGCAAGATTAGAGGTTTGGGCACCCAAAATCTCATCTCCTAGCTCAACCCTGTCTACTGATATAGGGTTTTCAGAATTCCAGATATGGTAGGTCCATCAATGAGTTTTGCTCAAAATTCACTGATATACCTAAACCACTCCTATAGCATTGGTGATATAGCAAGATTAGAGGTTTGGGCACCCAAAATCTCATCTCAGAGCTCAACCCTGTCTACTAATATAGGGTTTTCAGAATTCCAGATATGGTAGGTCCATCAGTGAGTTTTGCTCAAAACTCACTGATATACCTAAACCACTCCTTCAGACCCTGCTTTTTAATATGAAATTAAGTGTTTTGATAGGGTTTTTTATATATTAATATATTTTTAAAATAGAAAAAAAATTTGAATCCACGTCGGGCCTGAATCAATAGATTTTAGGCCCACGCTGGGCCTGAAATATTTTTATTTCAGGCCCAGCGTGGGCCTGAAATAAAATATTTCAGGCCCAGCGTGGGTCTGAAAAAAATATTTCAGGCCCACGCTCTTATTTTTCAAATTTTTTTATATTAATATATTTATTAAATATTATTTAATATATTAATTTCTATTAATCATATATAAAAATCATTTATTTATATTTTTAAATAAGTTAGATGAGATATTTTTTAACTGACATATTTTTTCGATTTTACCTTACGTTTTTTAGTTTACCGCCGATTCCATAATATATTATTTTAAAATAAAAGTCTGGAAAAGCATTTGCAGACGTCTCGGAATTTGTTACTAAGAGAGAAAGAGAAAGGTAGTACATAGCAGGAGGGGTATAATAGGAAGTTTTAGTATTCTGGTGATGGTGTATTTTCTTTTCTTTTTTTTGGACTTGTATATGTCTTTTATTTTGTAGTTGTGTACTTTGTGTGCTCCAAAAGGCCTTGTGATGTATTTTTGTGTTGTAAGTTGCGTCAGCATGCATGTTTGTAATGTTTTTACTTTCTTTTTGTTATATTTACTGGCTATGTGTGCAGGTCATATATAAATGATTCAGATTGTCCATCTTACAGGGGAGGTACTGTCTATTTTCCATTGAACATGCGGGACCCTCGGTGGTGTGACGGATGAAGTCCTAGTAAATTAAGATCGACATATAATAGACATATGAGAAAGTTTCAAAGACATGAGAGTTCCAGACATAATAAAATTTCTATCTTAGAGAAACTAAAAATGCACAGGAGGTTGTCCAATTGACTAGGGAAGTCATATGGGAATTTAGTTGAAATACATTAGATCAAAGAAAATGAAATGAGACATCTGAGATACCACAAAAAAAAGATTAACGAGGTTGGGTAATATCGAACTCGAACGATCGACCCGGTTCTATGGAAGTTCCCACCGGCCGTTAGGGTAAATAGGAAAGCGCACACGGCGGTCGGTTCAGAAGTTCAGTGTCCTAGGGTTCGCGTCCCATTTGAAAAAAAAAAATCTGTAAAATATATCATAGCTGGGGATCAAACCATGGATGCCTAAGTTGACAACTAATTATTCTTCTGTTGTACCATTGTCTCAGGGCCATGAGATATCATAAAACAAAAAGCACAAGGTGCAACTCAACTCGAGGAGATAAACTATTTAGGTGAAGGATGACGGATGACGGATGAAGTGCTAAACTCAACTCGATATATTTGAAGGATAAGTAAACTAATCGGAGATATATAATCTTGTGGACCAGAGATGCAAAGTTCTCAAGTAAGTTGAGAGATTTTTTTTTTAGAAAGAATAATTCTCATTTGCGTCATTTTAGGTGAAGATTCAATCATTAGAATTATCAAAGATGATGATTCAATCAATTGAATAATAAAATTTAATTGATTAATCATCGAGTCAATTAAATAGTGGACTTAAATTAAATTGATGACCCAATTTTCAAGTAAGTATGGCCCCATGGAATAGGGCTTTTATATTTACTGAAACTAATTTTTTAGATAAATCCAATATGAGGATAACGACGAAGTACTTAAAAAAAAATACCATCAATTCCTACAGCAACTAGAAGAGATAGAGCAGTGTATGCCCTCGCCACTACTAGGCCCCTTGTTATAAAACTTGTTTATAAAAACTGAAACACAGATTGTGTACTTAGTTCGTACGGAAATAAAATAGGGTAAAAAATAAGAACGATTTTTTAATATAAATCATCAAAAGACCCCATTTTCATTTTTTATAAAAAAAACCATCTCACTTTACTATTATTCAATCATGTATACTATCTAAATACCTTTTATACTAAACAGTATGTTTATCTTCCGTCTCATTTCTAAATTCACTGTAAGAAATCTCATTTCTAAATTCATTATAAGAAATACGTGAAATAGCGACGAAAAATTAATATCAAAATAATAATCTGTGACTAAATAATATTTTTAGTGACGAAATAATAGATCATCGTTAATAATAATATTAAATTTATTTTTCAGAAAAAATAAAATTATTAGCGAAGAATTATTAAAATTCGTTGCTAATAGTTTATTAGGACACACTAAAAAAATAACAAAATTTCCCTACGGAATTCCGTCGATAAATAACATTTCTGACGGAACTACGACGAAAAATAATTTGTCAATAAATAAACCATCACGCGAAAATTTGCCGACAGAAACACTATTCAGTCTGTAAATACCAATGGAATTAGGTAACTGTTTCCGTCAATAAATACTGACGGAATTGGGTTTCCGTCGGAAACACATTTATCGTTGAAACTCTCAGTTCCGTCGGTAAATATCGACGAAATTAAGAATTCCGTCGATGATTTCGGAAAAAAATCGCCAACGGAACTCCTTGTTCTGTTAGTAAATACCGACGGAATTGAGAGTTCGACGAAATTAGGAATTCCGTCGATGATTACCTACGGAATTGGGAGTTCCGTCGGAAAATATTGAAAATATTACCGATGGAATTCCCTATTTTGTTAATATTGACTGATAGAAACTCTCAATTCTGACACTAATATTTTTTCGATGGAATATATATTTCGTCGGAAATTTTAAAAAAATAACAAATTAATTTATAAATTACAATATGCATCTGTTGCAATAATAATCACCAATAAACCTATTCCATACAATCATCACACAAATCAATAGCACATTCCATACAATTATTTAATAAATCACATTCCATACAATCATTACACATACAATCATCCCACACAATTAGATAAGACTATAGATTCCATCATAAGTGCAATGGGGGAAAACAAGTTGAGGGTAAATGAGCACTTACAGAGTCGAAAAAAATTACAAAAGGAATCAATAGCACCTTAGTTATTGCAATCTGAACATCAAAAGAGAGAAGCATCAGTAGCAAAAATATATATAGAGTTCGACTACATAAACTAAAATCTCACAAGACCACATGAAATGCCAAAATCTCGATCTCACAAAACCACACGAAAATATGGGCAGAGTAATTCTCCTGCAAAGTTCAAGGAAAAATTGAGTAGGGCAACTGGGCAAGCAACAAGATTAACATTAACAAAGCTAAAGTATAATAATAAAATGATAAATTGCACTTCAATTACGTTATGTTTTAACAAAAAATTAAGTATCATGCTCATCGTATCTTAGCTTAATGTGTGAAATCTTATTGTACCTAGCATCCTCAATGCATACCTATGGTACAATGAAGTCTGATTGTCTCTCTCGGGTTGCTCTATATAGATTTCTTCCTCCAATTCACCATGACGAAGGGAGTTTATTGATTATCGCGGCTACTTTGAACGACTCATTCAACTTCATGTTTTCAGTATCCAGATCATGCAGTATCAGTTAAATGTCTTAGACTTGAGACGTTACGCTATTGAAATCTACCATTTTGAAATTCAAAAACTGACCGATGATGAATTTTTTCAATCTGGCACTTTCGATTTTGTATTTCTTTTCTAGTGATTCCCACAGAGATTTTGCCGTCTTCATCGGACTATACACGTTATATAACGTGTCGTCCAATGCGTTGAGAACGTAGTTGCGGCACAGAAAATTTCCATGCGACCATGCATCACATGCAGTCTTGCTGTTGGAATCACCTTCCTTAGTGCCTGGAGAGTCTTCACACAAGAACCGTATGAGATTGAGCATTGTCAGATAGAACAACATCTTCTGCTGTCATCGTTTGAAGTCGGCTCCGTTGAATTTCTCTGGCTTCTCTCCGTACGAATGGCGGTGGGAACGTCGTTGATCGATGTCATATTAGTTTGCACAATATCGTTTTACGATTGTTTGGTGTCAGTTTCGGGGTTGTTGCCAGGAGGATGCAAACTGATATAATATATTATCGAGGCTAGTGTTCAACACTATCTTCGTAAAACGATATCGCTCTGCTACAGGTGCTCACAGATAGCAGCAATTCATTTTCCAAGATACAACAACGATGTCTCAAAATAGCAGCACTATAAATTTTGAGACCAGCGAACCTTCTCGTAGACTTTTTGACACAGGATGAGATGAATGCTAATGAACTTTTGATGATTGAATGAATGAATCCAGCATCTACGGGACTATATTTATACAAGGGAAGAGGTGAAGTACCCTTTGGTGAGTGAGTGTGACCTTTGGTTTAGGATTGATCTGGACCATTTGATCTGGTGGGTTATAACTGTTAGGTTCTATGTGCAGCAGAATATTTATATATTTATAATAAAACAAACTTTGCTCTTAAATCATGAATTTATTCATGGTACATATGGTTCTAAACAAAATTATATGAAATCTGGTATAAACACATACCTTGTAATCCTTTGGATATTTGTGATCGATATCACGAAAAGATGAGAGCCCCACGTGTGACTCCTCTAGCGGTATCCACGCGCACTAGATCATGAACTGGATGATCCGTTAGGTGCTAGCCATTCGGATCGATAGAATGCTTTTGAAAGCACTACGAATCTGAAGATGTGTCTCCGATAAGAAAAGAAGAAGTTGCTGAAGGCTTCCCGAGAGAGATGGAGAGAACTCGCACAAGAGAGAGACAAAGGAGAAGTCCCTTCTTCTCCTCTTCCAAGGGTGGATATGAAATTTTTCATTAATAATCATTAATAAACACTCTTCATCTTCTCCATTATTTCCATAATAATTGTGACCCTTCAAATTCTCCAAAGAGAATAAGAGATAAATCTACTATCTCTTCTCTTAATCAAATAAATCCATATTTGATCTTGATCCATTCTCGCTTCCGATATTTCAAAAATAATTAATAATCTAATTAATTCTTATTCAGAAATAATAAATTGATTAATTTTAGTATTCACTAAAATAATCAATTACAAATACTGTTCGTGTCTATGTGCTATGCGTGCGACCCTCTAGATTCTATACACGAAGGCAGTGTAAATCCATACACAGACTAAGGTAACCGTCTAGCAGCAGTTTTTAGCCATCCAACATGATAGAATATTAGTTATAAACTAAAACCTCCATGAACTGATTACTGTGTAATTCAATCTCTTTATCTTTACCCTACATCCCAATTAATTCAGTGCACTATGCATCATCACCAAAAGAATTGTTTTACTTGATTTCCAAGATATAATAAACTCATCTTGAATAATAATCATTCCTCCCATGGCCATGGATTTCGAGTCACTAATATCTCTATCAAGCGGCCAGGATGTTAACTCTCTAATCCAAGAGAGCGATGAATCCTCTATTGACTCAACATTATTCTCTCTACATTTTATCATACAGCCAACTACCATATTAATCACAATCCGATTAAAGACTGCTTTTAACGGTGTCAAAGTATATATTACTCCACGCATAGAATATATGAAGGTCTCAAGTCAAAAGATCAGTTACACTCGTTCATTAAGACGAACGACCAATGATGCTTAATATGTGGTGTTCTCTTAAGTGAATCGTGTCCAGTGTACCTCTATATATACTCAAGGCACCCCAAATACAACTTGAATATCCATCCCTTGGTCTATCTTGACCTAGTCATACTCAACGTTGATCTAGATATCTATGCCCCCTCTAGATATCTATCCGATCAAGGACGTTTTTCAGAATAATATAACCATTAATCTGTGGGATTTTATCATTAATCATATACGTACAGAAAAGTAAATGATTAACAACAAATACTTGCTTTTATTAAAATAATTATCCATAAATACATAAAAGTGTCTTGGCACATAAGTGCACACACTAACAATCTCCCACTTGCACTATTGCTAAACACTATAGACTCTCAGTCCTAGGTTCCTCACATGGGTCTCATATTTTTGTAGAGGTAAGGCCTTGGTGAGTGGGCCTGCGATGTTCTCACTAGTATCTACTCTGCTAACCACCACGTCACCCCTCTGAACAATCTCTCCGAGGAGGTGATACTTCCTTAGCACGTGCTTGGATCGTTGGTGAGACCTTGGCTCCTTTGCTTGCGCTATGGCCACATTATTGTCACAATATAACACAACTGGATCAATAATGCTAGGAACTACTTCAAGCTCATCTATGAAGTACTTGATCCACAAAACTTCCTTTGCTGCCTCCGAACCTGCTATGTACTCGGACTTAGCTACTGAATTTGTAACTATCTCTTGCTTAGAGCTCCTCCAGCAAACAGCTGCACCATTTAGACAAAACACATATCCTTGTTGCGACTTCAGATCTTCCCGATCTGTCTGGAAACTGGCATCAGTATATCCTCTAACGATCAATTCCTCGTCTCCTCCAAAAACTAAGAACATGTTCTTTGTTCTTCTAAGATACTTGAGAATAGTCTTTACTACAGTCCAATGACTCTCTCTAGGATCTGACTGATATCTACTTGTCATGCTTAAAGCATATGAGACATCTGGTGCGCATCCGAGGGCCTAAAGCATATGTGAAGGGTGACATGGACGCAAGCCGAGGGCTTGCGTGCGCATCTGAGGGACGATAGCCGGTGGAAGAGGACTTCAAGGGGCAAGCCAAGGGAGTATGCTTGAAGGCACACGTGAAGGAGGGTCTTCGGAGTGAGGAGGAGTGTCTTTGTAAGCTGGGCAGTCGACTGGGAATATAACAGTCGACTGCCAGCAAGAACAGAAACTCATAGAAGATAGTCGACCCTGGACCAATCGACTGCTCTGGGAGCAGTCAACTGGTAGTGACTGGTGGTGTTGGCTGAAAATTCGAACGTTGAGCTACAGCGGTCGATTTTCAGTGGGACCAGTCGACTGCCCTGGGAGCAGTCGACTGGTAAGGTGTTTTCCAGCCTTGAGCTTTATTTAAAGAGGCTCAGTTTTGGCTGGGGACTTTTGAAGAAATGAGCTTGGTTAGAGCTCATTAGTGGTCTTTGTGCTTAGATAGTGTGTCCGAGTTTGTGGCGAGGTTTCTCCACCCACAAGGAGGTACACAAGCTAGCCGGAGGGCATCCGGGGAATGATCCACCGAATGATCGAGGGATCGTTCACCTTACGGGCAGCCGTGGAGTAGGAGCATCATCTCTGAACCACGTAAACGGTAACGCGTTAGCGTTGTTTTGTTTGTATTTGTTTATTCCGCTTGTGCTTGCTAACATGTAGGTAGAAGAAATCGAAAATTGCTATTCACCCCCCTCTAGCAAGACAACAATGATATAACAAGTGGTATCAGAGCAAAGGACCGCTCTTATTGGAATAACCGCCAAAGGAGAACAAGCTAGAGGAGAAAAATGATGGAAGACAAGTTGGGGAATGATATCAACACTCCACCCTCCTATGATCATGAAGATTTCGACTATTAGAGGACAAGAATGAAGACTTGACTTGGAATGAAGTGAGAATGTGTAATGGTAATAGAAGAGCCGTTCGAAATTCCAAAAGATAAGCACGGGAAGAAGCTTTGACCTAGATATTGGGATAAAGAGCAACAAGCACAATCTAGGGCAAATAAGAAGGTAATGGATATATTAGTTAATATTTTGCCTAACAATATTTTGAGTGGTGTAGGTAAATACGAAAACGCATATGAGCTATGGAACAAGATAGGAGAATTTCATGAAAACTCTACACAAGTTCAAGAGCCCAAAGAGACAAGTCAAATGGTTCAAGAAGAAGGAAAAGAAAAGGAATTGTTAACCTCATCAAGTGAAGAGACACAATTAAGTGAGAGATCATCCACCTCATCAAGAGAAGAAGAAGATGTGTCAACTTCAAGAATTGAGGGGGAGGAGAGACCCTCATCAATGCCGGAGCAAGTAGAAGCTCCTACCTCCACCAATGCAAGGATCAAATACCACATCATTTGCTTTGGGTGCAATAAAAAGGGACACTACAAGGACAAATGTCCAAAGGGTAAGAAAAAGGAGGTAAATCCTAAACTCATTTCGATTTCTTTTAAATTTAACATGGGTTGTAGGAATGGAGAAGCCCAAGAGAAAAGAAAGAAAATTAGATGCTTCACATGTGGAGAGCTAGGACACTATCATACCAAGTGTCCGAGAAAAGGAGAGCTCAAGAAAATGGAGCACTTAAGAAGATGGGAGAAGAAAGAGAAGAAAAGAAGCTCACATCAAGGGGGAGCTACAAGGGTAAGGGAGGTAATCTCTAACTTTAAATTGAAAGGTAACTCAAGTTTAAGTTCCTCGATGCATGTTAAAGATAGTGTCACTTATTTACCCATACATAACTTAGGATTTAAATATCATGATAGGAGTATGATTTGTATTGTAGATCAAAAACATAGAAAAACCATGTATCATGATAAATCCAAGACCATTAGACCTAAGGATCAAGAAAAAAATCCCAAGAAAAGGAGACATATGCCTAGAAAGGTGGGTAGGTGACAACCGTTTTTGTCGCGTTACGGTTTCAAATACAATTTAAGTACCGAATTCCTCTAAACTAATGTAGCATAGAGTAACTCGAGTCGTCTCCCAACGAATATAATTGGTGCAAGATAAATCTCAATGATCGTATTTTATTGCTTATGGGTTTTGGGAAATGAACTTGGTTTTGGATTTGAACGTTAATACTACGGAAAGAAATGACAAAGCAGGTATGAAATCTAGCCTAATTAAGGAAAGACAGTACAGGTAATGAAATCTACTTTACCCTAACTACAATTGCAGTAAAGAACGGACAATTTGAAATAAAGTATTTAACGAAACTAAACATGGAACGAAAACCTACAGCATTAAAGAAATCTCATCTAACCTAACTTAATTGCATGTAAATCAAGTGCAGGAACATAAAACAATTAAAAGAGACAAAACAAACAGAAATTAAGCAAAACAAGAGACATAGAATTAATCCTAACTATTTTTATCGAACAACTTATAAGCAGTAATTGAAATGATATGAGTACGTGTCATTCGAAAACATGAGAGATCAAACTTGATACAAAAATCAACAACCACATTCATCAATCAACAAACAACACTTAACAACTGAAACTAATCAAACAATCTTAACCAAATCTGCTGATGAACTGCTGTGAAAACAAAGCTATGAATGGAAATTGCTGATAAGAAGAAACTGCCGACTGCTGGAAATTGCTGAAGAGCTGCTGCCAATTCTGATGAAGCTGGAAGCTGCGAATCTGAACTCTGCTGGAATTGAAAGAAGAATTGCTGGAATCGACTTGCTGTTGCCGATCAGCTAAAAAGAAAAATGGCTGGAAATGAATTGCTGTGAAGATCTGGGATTGAATTGCTGAAGATGAAACTATGATCTGACGAGCTGTGAAGATAAAGCATGCGGAGGAAGATCGACTAGGGTCGGAACCCCTGGCCCTAGATCGTGCGTCCAGCGGCTGTGATGGAGCAGATGGAGTTGATCGGATCAACGAGTCGGGAACCCCTCAAACTCGGTTGATCGAAGCTCCGGCGGTGAAGTCGACTAGGGTTCGGAACCCCCAGAGCCCTAGCTTCGTCCGGTGGCGTGCGGTGAAGGAAGATGGATGGCGTCTCTCCGAACCCCGAAAGAGACCCTTTACTCTCTTCTCTCCGAACCCCGAAAGAGAAGAGGTGGATGTGGATACCGGCCGGCGACGATGAAGGTGGATGTGGATCGCCGACGGTGAAGGTGGAGATGAGTTGAGACAGGAACCCCCTCGTCTCAACCTCTCCCCGATCGCTCTCGCCTGTGGTGGAGAAGATGAAGTGCCGAGAGGATGATTAGGGCTTCTGCGCGATCTCTTTTGTTCCTCTGGCTGCGCGCGATTCAGTCAGCCAAGCCTTGAGTCCGGTCCAGCTTTGGTTCAGCCAAACAACTCAGTTGATTCAATCAGTCAAGCCAGCTTCGGTTCAGTCCTAGGTTCAATCCAGCTTGGGTTCAATCAGCACTTGGTTCAGTCAAACAGCTCAGCCAAGCCAGCTTCAGTTGGTTCAGCCAACCCAATCTTTAATCCATTAGCAACGGACGGCTGAGATCGATTTGGCTTCATCCAACGGTCAGATCTTTTCAGATCTGAACCAAACATCACAGATCCCAAACAATGGTTCTGATCTACCTGTCCCCAGCTCGGATTAATCAGATCAGTGGCGGATGGTCCAGATCTAGCTGATCTTTGAATGGAGGGTCTAGAACATCTTGAGCTCGATCCAACGGTCAGATGACTTCTGATTTTGCTGAAATTTTCAGATCTTGATCTATGGTCATGATTGACTCTATCTTGAACTCGGATCGACCAGAAGTTGACCGATGGCTCAAATCTAGCCGTTCTCTGGAATGGACGGCTCCTATTAATCCGATGCTTGATCCTTTTGATCTGGATCCAATGCTGACTCAAGTCTGACCTAATTTGATCTAGGTCCATGATCAATTGAAGCCTACAAAATGATATTCAAATTTAGTGCCAAAAATATCCCAAATATACAAAGATTAGAATTAAAAGCCAAAATGAAGGGAATACATGAAACCTAATAAAATTGCAAACTTAAGCATATAAAATATGGATCAAACATGGATTTAAGAGCCTAAAATAATCAACAAAAATGGTGGTTATCAGTAGGTCTAGGAATGTCCAAGGTGGACATATGGATTCTAGGGTTAGAAGCCTAGAAAGAGAAAATCAAGTCTTGAGGGCAAGACTTGAAGAAATGGAGAAACCCCTAGGTAGATTCACTATTGGATCTAAGGGTTTAGATATGATGTTGGGTAGTCTAAAACCCAACAATGATAAATCGGGGTTGGGATACCGATCTAAGGTCTCCAATGCCAATGGAAAGAAGTATGCTAAGGTAGCATATGATTATAGCAAGAAGGAGAAGTCCAAAAATGGCAAGGGGGTGTCATTTAAAGGGAAAAAGAATGACTTAACCAAGAACAAGGTGTCTAAGGTTAAGAAGGTAAAGTTTGTAGGCCAAGAGTCACCAGGGGAACACCGGTGTGGTCTAGTGTTTGTTGAGTCACCTAGAGAGGTAGCTAGGGCTAAGAGCTCAAGGGGGAGCTCTAGGAGTCTTTGGGATATATGGTGAATGGATCTCGGGAGGTGTTCTCCTAGAGGTCTAGATGGACCATAGGATGTGCCAAAAGAAATGTAGACGGACTTGAGTCTCAATTCTTGGGGTTTGGCTCAGTGGTTTTGAGTTTCATGCATGGAAATATGACATTGGGGTCATAAAGCATGAGAATTGATTTTTGATGAATAAATGTCATATAAATCAATGCTAGGAATGCATTGTGGTCTGGTATGGGCAAAGACATCAAGAGGAAACGAAAACTAGGACTTTAGGTCAAGGTTTGATTGAACTAATTAGCTAGTTTTGAGTTTTGTGTCAAACTTGAGAATTGTGATAGATACATTTTTAAATGTATTTTTCCCAAGTAGGTATGGGTACCACAAACTTCTCCACAAAATTTAGGAATTTTTGGAGACTTGTAGAATTTCTGGCGCATTTCTGAATTTGGATTCAGAAAGCAAAAATTGTGTTTTTCAGCGTGCCAGTCGACTGATCTGGGCTGAATTTGGTTTTAGCAATTAGAAAGTATCCAAATAAAGCAAAACAAGTGTATGGGGGGTTGGTACACGTTGTTTATGATCATTAGGGGTTAAAGAGTCCAACAAGGGGGGAAATTGTTGGAAGATTTTGATGTATGGCAAAAGAGGAGAAGTGTTGGGTTTAATTTGGGAAACCAAACACACCTTTGCAGGAAACCCTAGGTTTAAGGGGAGCTTAGGTAAAGGGGGAGCATTGTTGCTCTATTCTTGGTGTAAGGGGAATCTTGGAGAGGTTCTTAAAAAGCCTTTATAAGTCCAATGAAGGGGTGCCTTGGGATAGGTTTAAAAAAAAATCGTTTTGGTAAAAGTCCTAACTTTTGGGAGGGTTAGGTGTGGGATGCCTTGGGATAGGATCCATGATTGTTTGCATTGCATATGCATTGACGGTGTAAGTCCAAGGTGGAGTCTTGGTAATGTAAGTCCAAATGGTTGTTTAGCATTGTTATTACTATTTATTGCTATTTGTTTTTCCTAACTTAAACGTATTGCCAAACATCAAAAAGGGGGAGATTGTTGGGGCAATCTATGGTCCGGAGTGACCATGTGTTTTGATGTTTGGGCAAAGGGTTTATGTTAGGTTTGCCCTTGGTTTCTAATATGTGTATGTGAGTGTGCAGGATTGCAGGTTATACATATTAACTTAGCAGGACGACTTCAGGTACGGTGAAGAGTGACATGGAAGCAAGCTGGAGGCTTGTGTGTGCACCTGAGGGACCATGGATAGCAGGGACGATGAGCCGAGGGGCGAGGATTTCGAGGCATGCGTGAAGGATAGCATGGAGGCAAGCTGGAGGCTTGTGTGCACATCCGAGGGACGATAGCCAAAGATGAAGAGGGCGCGAAGGCAACAATTGAGGTTGCTGGTGAAGAGTCAGCTGAGTCATGAAGGGACGAGTGTCGAGGGAAGAGAACTCCAAGGGCAAGTCGGGAAGTGAACTTCAAAGGGCACACGTGAAGGGTGGCATGGAGGCAAGCCGTGGGCTTGCGTGTGCATCCGAGGGACGATAGCCGGTGGAAGAGGACTTCAAGGGGCAAGTCAATGGAGTATGCTTGAAGGCACACGTGAAGGAGGGTCTTCGGAGTGAGGAGGAGTGTCTTTGTAAGCAGGGCAGTCGACTGGGAATATAACAATCGACTGCCAGCAAGAACAGAAACTCACAGAAGGTAGTCGACCCTGGACCAGTCGACTGCTCTGGGAGCAGTCGACTGGTAGTGACTGGTGGTGTTGGTTGAAAATTCGAACGTTGAGCTGCAACAGTCGATTTTTAGTGGGACCAGTCGACTGCTCCCAGGGCAGTCGACTGGTAAGGTGCTTTCCAGCCTTGAGCATTATTTAAAGGGGCTCAGTTTTGGCTGGGGACTTTTGACGAAATGAGCTTGGTTAAAGCTCATTAGTAGTCTTTGTGCTCAGATAGTGTGTCTAAGTTTGTGGCGAGGTTTCTCCACCCACAAGGAGGTACACAAGCTAGCCGGAGGGCATCCGGGGAGTAATCCGCCGTAAATCGAGGGATCGTCTACCTTATGGGTAGCCGTGAAGTAGGAGTATCATCTCCGAACCGCGTAAACGGTAACGTGTTAGCATTGTTGTGTTTGTATTTGTTTATTCCGCTTATGTTTGCTAACGTGTAGGTAGAAGAAATCAAAAATTGCTATTCATAGTGATTTTCATAGTGATTTTTGAATCAATACTAATTCATGTGTCCATACTTATTCAATAGCATGCCTTCATGTTCTATAACACACACAAGAAAATCATGGCATACTCGAACATGTTCACCAAACAAAACACCTTAAGCTTGAGATAAGACATATCATAAACCATAACTTACAGGAAAACATAAATTGCAACAAGAAAAACTTATTATCCTAAGCAATCCACGGCAAGAGCAAGTTATGTGTTAATCTAAACCATCCATGTGAATTTGATGAAATGGTAAGCACATTCCTAACTAGGAATGACTATATGTTTGGAGCACCAAAGATCAACCACCCATGTTGATAGATGCTCCCCCTCAACCTAAGCTATACAATTCGAAATATGGAAGTTTTAGGTACCGACCCAAATTTTGGGACCTAAGGCATCTACAATGAAGGACTTTGACACCCATGCCCTAGTCATTTTCTTTCTAGCTTTTTGAACCCTAGAATCATTTGATGATTTAAAATGGGTTCTTGACATTAATGATACAAAGGTTGGTTCCTTAGGTCGATAACCTATACCGGCCTTGTTGTAAACCGCCCTTTGGGAATTTAGTACCATATCTAAGGTTTTGGAGCTAGATGAGAATTTCTCAAGAACATTCTTGAGATTTTTCAACTTTGCTCTTTAAGTCCTTATTGTCATTCTCAAGGGTCTTAACATGCGAGTCATCATGAAAATCATTAACATCCTCCACCCTAGTGGGTTTCAATTCTTATATTTTCAATTTCAACAATTTAACTTTGTTCTTGAATTTTTTAAGCAACCTAGCTAGACATGCAATGATTCTATAGCACTTATTTAGCTCGAGAGAGATTACCTCTTCATCATCCGAAGATGATGAAGGTCGGTTGAGGAGCTTGATTCGTCTTCACTTTCCTCTTCATTTGAATCCTCTATGGCCATGAGGGCACGGTGATGAGTGTACTTCTCCTCCTTCTCTTCTTCGGATGAATTAGAGGATGATTCATCCCATGTGGCCCTCAAGACCTTCTTTTTCTTCTTTGATTTATCCTTCTTCTTCTTTAACTTTGGATATTCATCCTTGTAATGTCCTTTCTTGCTACACTCATAACAAGTAACATTAGATTTATCAATTTTAACTTCACTCGGGTTACCTTTACCCTTGATGCGTCGGCTCTTCCTCATCATCCTTCTAACAAAGTTGGTCATCTCGGAGGAAGAAGACCAGCTGCCCTCCTCCTCGGACTCGGATGAGGATGAAGATGAAGAGACTTTCTTCTCCTTCTTCTTCCCCTTCTTCTTCTTCTTGTTGTCACCTGCCACTAAGGCAATACCTTTCTCTTTTGAACTTTTGTTAGAGATCTCATGTAGTTCCATTTCACAAAATAGATCTTCTAACTTAACACAAGATAAATCCTTGGACACCTTGTAAGCATCCACCATGGATGACCACAAGGCGTTCCTCGAAAAAGCTTTGAGGATATACCTTATAAGATCTCGGTTCTCTACCTTCTCATTAATGTAGTGGAGACCGTTGAGGATTACTTTGAATCGTCCATGGAGTATACTTACAGTTTCATCCTCTTCCATGGACAGATTTTGGAGTTGGCTGAGAAAGAGGTCCTTCTTGGCAGTCCGGGTGTCTTGAGTGCCTTCATGGAACTCAATGATCTTGCTCCATAGGTCTTTAGCACTTGTGAAGGGACCAACCTTGATTAGTTGGTCCTTGGTCAACCCGCATTGCAAAGTTACCACCGCTTTCACATCGTCTTCACCTTTCCGGATTTGATCTGCCAACCAACTTGAGAAGTCCATCTCTTTTCCCTCAGCATCTTTAGGAGTTGAAAAACCTTCCTTGACAGCAAACCACATGCTAAGGTTAGTTTTGAGGTAAAATTCCATCTTCGACCTCCAATATGGAAAATCAGTGTCGTCGAAGAGTAGAGGTCGGTTGGTGCTAAACCCTTCTATTCCCATGGCCATCTTTGTTAGCTCCTGGATGTTAAGCCGTTGAAGTAGAGCCCCAAGCTCTGATACCACTTGTTGGAACTTGTATGGCTAGAGAGGGGGGTGAATATAACCAGACACAATATCTTGAACTTATTGGAGATTTCTGCACTTGAACGGTTAGTAGCACAGCGGAAGCAAAAACTAAACAGAAATGCAGAAATGAAACTCAAACCAAAACGCTAACAAGGATCATTTACAAGGTTCGGGGATAACTTGCCCCTACTCCTTGGCGTGCCCTTAAGGTGGGAGATCCCTTGATCGTCGGCAGATCAAGCCCCGAAAATTCGGATATCAAATCCTCCTTCTCGGTGGAGTAACCTCTCTACAGCGTTTCAACAGAGATAAAGTTTTAAGCACAAGGAAACGCAAGAAGTAATCTTACAGAGCACTTAGGATAGCAAGAACACAAGCGAACTCCTCACCGAGCTCCACTCAGCAGAGATCTCACGCAAGAACTCCCTTCTTCGTGTCTTCTCGCTGATGGACTCGCCAAGCTTCTTGTTTCTTCTTCCAAGCGCTCAAGTATGCAAAAAGCTTCAAAGGATGCTCAAGTTTGCAGAAGCTTCAAGATGCAGGATCAGAGTTGTCGCCCAAGGAGCTCAAGAGTTGTATCAAGAACAGAAGAGATCACCTCCTCTCTTCTGCCCAGCTACCACTTAACCTGCTGCCATCGCCAGCATCGCCAGATCAGACGCTCCTCTGGAGCTTGCCAGCTTCTCACCTGCAACAGCCCATCTATCCCTAACCTCACCTGAACTCCCTGAGCTTCCCTCAGTCGAGCCCCAGTCAGCAGCTCCAGATCAGCCAGCGTCCGTTGAAGCCTGAGAAAGAAAACTGTCAAACCTGCTCGATGGAAAGTCTCCCAATGACCCTCCTTGAGTGTTTGAATCCATCCTTGTCACCTGCACACTCAATCAGACGCTTAGCAAAGCATATCACATGAAATCAGCAATGTATCAGAGAATCGGCAGAGAAAACAGTCGCGATCAGAGCTTCTGACAGCGTATTTGAATTAAAGTTCTGCTCCTGATCGGTCCCCAGACCGATCAAGGAGGACCCTGATCGGTCACCAGACCGATCCAGTAGTCTGCTGCACACTCCAGATCGGTCCCCAGACCTATCCAGCAGTCTGCTGCACACTCCAGATCAGTCCCCAGACCAATCAGGATGTGGCCTGATCGGTCACCAAACCGATCAGGACATGCTCAGACCGATCAGGCTCCATCCTGATCGGTCATAGTGAGGAACTCGCGACATTTGATCGTTCACCAGAACGATCTGAATAGTAACCCTGATCGGTCACCAGACCGATCAGGAGCCGCACAGAAAGTTTTCCAAACTCACTGTATGCTCCCTGATCGGTCACCAGACCGATCAGGAGCCGAACGGTAGGTTTGCCAAAGTCACCGTATGTTCCCTGATCGGTCACCAGACTGATCAGACATCGCTGGATCGGTCACTAGACCGATCCACGAGGGAACTCCGTGCCAACTTCCCTGATTGGTCACCAGACTGATCCAGGCTAGGCCAAACCCACTCTAAGTCAAGAGAACTGACTCCCAGCCTCCCCTGACTCGTGCTCAGTCCCTCGGACCAAGACTCCGTGCCCAGCTTCACTCACCAGGACTTCAACCTAGCCCTCCAAGCTAGGACCTGGCCCTCCAAGCCAGGATTTCAAACACCTGGCTTCACTCACCAGGACCCGGCTTCACTCACCGGGATTTCAACCTAGCTTCACTCACTAGGATTTCAATCACCTAGCTTCACTCACCAGGACCCGGCTTCACTCACCGGGATTTCAACCTAGCTTCACTCACTAGGATTTCACTCACCTGACTTCACTCACCAGGACCCGGCTTCACTCACCGGGATTTCAACCTAGCTTCACTCACTAGAATTTCAATCACCTGGCTTCACTCACCAGGACCCGGCTTCACTCACCGGGATTTCAACCTAACCCTCCAAGCTAGGACTTTTCACACCTAGCCCTCCAAGCTAGGACTTTTCCACACCTAACCCTCCAGGTTAGGACTTTTCACACTTAGCCCTCCAAACTAGGACTTTTTCACACCAAACCCTCCAAGTTAGGACTTTTCACACCTAGCCTTCCAAGCTAGGACTTTTTCACACCTAACCCTCCAAGTTAGGACTTTTCACATGCCAGCGTGCGATCTCCCGATCCACCTGGACTTAATCCGAATTCAACCAAACTTGAATCAAACTTAAATCGATGTCAAACACCAAAACAACAATCAGGGTCAGACTGCATCAACAGAATTTTCCCTACAAAATAAAACGATTATCTCTTGTTCTTGCTCAACAATGATGGAAGTTAGTTCAATATAAAAATAACATCAACATTAAATAATACAGAAAAAGAAAGAGGCCAAACAGTTACTTGGTTTGCAACCAGAGGGTTGCTAATCTAAGGCAGAATGTAGCTCAATTTTCCTGAATAACTCCTTCAAGCATAGAAACCTCTTACACGGTAAAAAGTTTCGAAAACAGATAAAACTAAACTGAATTTTGTTTACAATTGATGGATGCTTTGGAACTGAGCTCTGAGGGCCTATTTATAGCCCCGGTCAACTCTATGTGAATGCTGACGTGGCACAATAGGAGCACCAAAGTGTTTGAGGGCGTCTAACACGTGGCTTGAATGCTATCCGCTACACAACGTTCGTAAACGACTAAGTCTGGATGAGTTTTAACATCTCGAGCGCCTGTATGCATAGGGGCGCTCTCATTCACGGGCGCCCGAGAGGGTTTGGGTCAGCCCAATGCTAACCAGCTTCCCGCGACACTTTTTAGGTGATTTCGGGTTTTCCAGAGTTGGGCTCACCAGAACCCTCCTCCGACCTTCTCCTCGAGCATGCTTCCCCCCGGCTTCTCGTCCGCAGAACTCCGCACGCATCCTTCTCGCTCCATCGGCCCTTCCGCAGAACTCCGCGACCTTCGGATGCACTATGCCTGTCGGCTCCCTTCCCGTGCCATCCTTCTCGACCGCTCATCATCCACTCAACTTCCTGTGCTTCTAAGGTGCTACACACTTAGACACAGAGATTAAAACACAACATGACCTAACTTGACTCAGTTGACCACATCAAAACTTACCTAGGGTACCTACAATCACTCTCTTTTTGATGTGCATCAACCCGAGTTAAGTTAGGGTAATTGAACCAAAAAAATGGAATAAATATATGACAGTCTAAGCACGAAAAAAAATTTAATTAAGTCTACCCCTTAACTTAAACTTATTTTTCCTCCTTTGATCAGATCAAAACTTCAAAAACATATTAAGGGAAATAATAACACTTACAAAAATTTATAAAAAAAAAATCAACATCTAAAATTTTTAAAACTTTTTGAGTACATTTTCAACATAATAATGGTTTCAAAAAAAAAATCTAATTTCTCAAATTTTGGTTGAAAATTAATTTTTAAAATATAAAGTCTAATTAAAAAATAATTTTTAAAAATTTATTATTATTTGAAAATTAATCAAATTTTTATTAAGCTAAAATTTTGATGGACTTATCTCCAAAAAAAAAAATTGTTAAATTGAAAATAATTTTTTAACCTTTTTGAAAATTAATTTTAAATTCAACGTTGATAATTTTGA
The DNA here is from genome assembly GCA_024364735.1 of Boesenbergia rotunda. NCBI lineage: Eukaryota > Viridiplantae > Streptophyta > Magnoliopsida > Zingiberales > Zingiberaceae > Boesenbergia > Boesenbergia rotunda. Next base: position 207,028 of record JAGFNQ010002579.1, on the reverse strand, counting down.
AAGATAATTTTAAAATTTGATTTCGACATCAAGTAAATTTGAAATTTTTTTCAACGCTTAGAAGATAATCTATAGTTTCCAAAAAATCAGATTTGATGAAATTCATTTTTAAGTATTTTTAAAATTAAAAAAAAATATTTTTGAATGAAAAATCATAATAAATTTATTTATCTGTTAAAAATTCCAAAAAAAATTTGTAGATAGAACAAAGTAGACTCTATCTTAAAAAATATTAAACTAATTTTTCTAAAACAATTATCTAAAAAAAATTTAACAAAATTACAACTAAGGCATTTTATTAAAAAATAACAACGAAATAATAAATAATATTTAATAGTTCAATACAGATTTTGGGATTCAATATAAATTCTTTTCTACATGATTAATCAAAAATCTAGATGGAATGTAAGTCCTAGAAACTTCTACAATTTGACCCTTATGAAATTTAAAATACCAATTAAATTTTCTAAAATATCTAATTTTTGAATTTTGAAAATAATTTGAACATGCATGGTTGTTTTTCAATTTTTTAATTTTTCAATTTGAACCTTTGACTTTTCATTTTCTAATTTCTATTTATCAAATATTTCTAATGGATATAAAGAAAATTATTTTTTCAGTTCTAAGTTCTTATATTCTTATTTGTACATAAATTTTATCATAGCCTTAACACCTGAATAAAATTTGTTCAGAGGTAGAAAGCATACCTCACTTATCATGTCTCTTTCGAAGTTCGAAGCTTTCCTTTCGTCGCTGCTATCTTTTGACGTGACTCCCCCTTCATTGATGCTCTCTTCTTCTTGGTGTGAAGCCATCATCGCATGTCCAATGTGTTCCATGATATCCGACTCATCTGATGATGATTCGTCCCATGTGACCTTCAGATTCTTGTGTTTCGCCTTTTTAGGTTTGTTTGCCTTTAGCTTTGGGCAGTTTTCCTTGATGTGCCCTTCTTCTTCACAGTTGTAGCAGTGGATCTTCCTTTGCTATTTACCCTGCACTTTATTAAATCTTTTAGCTTTGAAATATTTAGACAATCTCTTTACCATGTACGTCGTGTTTTCTTCATCTTTTGAAGATTTCTCTTCATGTTGGATCTTTCTCGTGCTTAGGGCGATGTTGTCCGTTTTACTCTTTCCTGCATATTAAGATTCGTGAAGCTCTAAAGTCGAAAAGAGTTGTTCTAAGGTACTTACCTCAATATCCTTAGAGATGTAGTAGACATCTATTATGGAAGTCTAGTTCGAGATCCTCGAGAAGGTGTTTAATGCATACCTTTGAGCGTCCCAATTACTTACCGACTCTCCGAGGTTGTTAAGTTCTGTGATTAGCTCCTTTAGTTTTGCATGTAGTTGAGCTCCTGACTCTCCTTCTTTCAGTCGGAGGTTGTTGAGTTGATTCCGAAGTATGTCTCTTTTTTGCCAGTTTAGCTTTGGAGGTACCATCGTGAAGATCCAGGAATTTTTCCTAAAGTTCCTTTGCAGATTGATAGTTCCCAATTCGGTTGACTTCTTTGCAAGTAGTACGGTCAGCAAATGGAACTCTGTTTTCCCGTTTGCTACAAAGTCCTCAAGCTCCTTCTTTATCCACAGGCTTTCATCTTTAGGTTTGTCGTCGGCGTCCTTGGAAGTTACAAAACTATTTTTCATGATTAAAAGTAATTCAAAATATGTTTTTAAAAATATTTACATTTTTCGCTTCCAACTCACGAACTCTCCCTCGAACTTTGGCGAGTAGATGACCGGTTTGACCATTTTGTAAGTTGCTTCAAATGTCGGTTAGTCCTTCTGGAGTGTTCTTGCACTGATAGCAATTGAAGGTGATTGTGTGGTCAGAAAGAGGGAGATGAATTGCCCCTACAAAATGAAATGACTATCTCTTATTCTTGCTCAACAATGATGGAAGTTAGTTCATTATAAAAATAACATAACATTAAATAATACAGAAAAAGAAAGAGGTCAAATAGTTACTTGGTTTGCAACCAGAGGGTTGCTAATCCAAAGCAAATTATAGCTCGATTCTCCTGAATAACTCCTTCGAGCGAAGAATCCTCTTACACAGTGAAAAGCTCAGAAAATAGAGAAAACTAAACTGAATTTCGTTTACAATTGATGGATGCTTTGGAATTGAGCTCTGGGAGTCTATTTATAGTCCCAATCAACTTTATCCAAATGCTGACATGACACAATAGGGGCGCCTGAGTACTTAAGGGCGCTTGACACGTGGCTTGAATGCTATCCGCTGTGCAACGTTCGCAAATGGCTAAGTCTGGATAAGTTTTCACATCTCGGGCGCCTGTATGCATAGGGGCGCCCTCATTCACAGGCGCCCGAGTGGGTTTGGGTCAGCCCAATGCTGACCAATTTCCCACGGCACTTTTTGGGTAATTTCGGGTATTCCAGAGTCAGGCTCACCTGAACCGAGTCGGGCTCGCCCAAACCCTTCTCCAGTCTTCTCCTCAAGCATGCTTCCCCCCGGGTCCTCGTCCCTCGGATGCCACACACGTCCTTCTCGTTGAACCGACGTACTCTTCCACAGAACTCCGCGTCCCTCGAATGCTCTGAGCTCGTCGGCTCCCTTCCCGTATCGTCCTTTTTGTCCGCTGCATCTTCCGCTTGACTTCCTGCATTCCTAAGCTCCTGCACACTTACGACACAGAGATCAGAATACAACGGGACCTAACTTGACTTGGTTGACCACTTCAAAATCTACCTGGGGTACTTACAATCCTAAAACAAACAATGGTTGAAGAGTTTGGTCTCTTATGTATTAACACTTCTAAAACATGGTTCGCTGATAACCCATTCATTTGGCAAACCAAGCAAACTAAATTTATTATTTAAATGATACAAAGTGTGGAAGCCATTGGAAGGTAGTGCAAAAGGTTCAACATTGAGAAATATACGAAATAATTGAAATTGATGAAGTATATGAAGAAATTGAATCCGAAAATATCAATATTGAGACTAATCAAGATATTTCATCTAAAGATGCAAATTCAGTAGTTGGTGAAAACTTAGAGATATCCCAACTTTGTAGATTATATGTTGAGCATCAACTTATAAATACGTCAAATGCACAAGCGGAGCTGGTTAGGGATGCTCAAATTTTTCTTAATCAATTTCGTTTGCTGCCCCAAGGCTACCCTACCACGGATAACCTGAAAATGCTAAACCCTAGCCTAAGCTTCCTTAATCCGATCGATATAAGTGTTTGAGCATCCACAGACACCAATATGTGCTCAGATTTCCAATTGGGAATAGCTTCTTCCTCAATCTTGAATATATCAAGATGTCGTTTGGGATTGATAATCAATCAACCCAAATACTCTAAGAACACCAGATTCAACAAATTCTCTAGTCGTAGTCCAGGTATTCTAACCAAATACCTAAAGTCAACTCTATCTTGGAACAAAATCAAACACCATCCATCGGTCTTCACAAAGCGAATCGTACACCATCTACTCCCAATCAATAGGAGCTACCGATATAAGTCCATACTAGAGATCACCAACCTAGAGGTTATCATCCAACAATCATCTACAATCGATCGTACGTATCCAAACCACACTCAGGATGCTCAACCATAAGGTCACTGATCCCAAGTCTATAATTCAATCCTCAAACGTAAAACGTTAAGTCCATAACTATCTCCCATGACAAAGTCTAGGGGAATATATTCTTATTTCCACTCAGAAATTGGGTTCTTCTGGAATAATCCAGTGAGTCTTTGGTGTTCAGCCTTCATCTGCTGACATACCAAACATCTCGTTGTGAAATCTTCTATGTCTTTCCTCATACCGTACCACCAGCAAGAACACCTCCAATCTCGTTACATACGGGCCCCACTCGGATGAATAGCGAGCCGAAAGCTATGAGCCTCCTATAGCAACTCCTCAGGACAAGATGTGTCTCTGGTACGCACAGTCTCCCTTGGAAATATATAATACCCTCATTATCCCGTGAAAACTCCGTTTGATGATAACAAGATTGCAGATCAATCTTAGAGTACACTAATGTACTCTTGAGCTAATCATACAAACCTCAATTTGTGATAGAGGATACTATTCTTAACGATTACTGCATTCAACTTTTATAGTCGATGCATAACATGATAGATCCATCCTTTTTCTTCACAAATAACATTGGAACTCCTCACGGAGAAACGCTAGGACGAATGAATCCCTTATTTAATAACTCCTATGGCTGAACCTTCAGCTCATCCAACTCCTTAGGTGTCATATGATAGGAGCCTTTAATGCTGGTGCTATCTCCAAAACTAGCTCAATCGCGAACTCCACTTGCCTCTAGAATGACAATTTAGGAAGTTCCTCCAAAAGTACATCAAAAAATTCTCGGACTACAGAAATGTCCGAGAGCTTAGGGAAACCACTTTCATCAGTACTAATCAGTGACAATTGAAGGCCCTGACAGCCACGTGATAAAAGCCTGTAGGCCTGAAGCATAGAGATAACTGAACTCTCATCATCCCTAGTGCCGAAGAAATCTTCATGAGGGCTGGTTCGAAAACTGGAACGTGACCACCCTCACTTGGAAATCAACGATATGCCACACGAAAATCCTCTACTATGACCTCTACTCAGTCATGGTCAGATCTCATAGGTGTGAGCATCTAACAACAAACTCTCCACTTCCTAGCAAGTCATATGCCCTGATGTACCATCGAAATCATCTAACATGTATGACCTAGTCTATGAGTCAAAATCCCTCAATGAATAGCGTCAGGTGAGTCGACTGACCATCGCCTCATAATCCAATATGCTCTGATTTCTCCACTCAAGGTTCAAGAACCCCTGATGTCAAACTCCACAAAAGGAGATAGTGAAGCACTATCTCTCAGGAATAGCCCCAAAATAATCATGAAGTGATTCTTTGTTGCCCGAAGATCGTCTTCGGTATCTTCCACCCAGCAGTGGCCTAGACCCGTAAGTGATTTATATCAGTGCAAATCATAAGCCCAAGTACATTCTCTTGGTTATCCAATCAAGTACAAATGATCCATGGTCAAAACCACACAGAATAGAATCCATCGATCCCCTATCGTCTAAGATGATAAACAACCAATATCATCTCTCTTGCATCATAGCAGGTTATGTACTCAAGACATGTTATCTAAGCTATCTATCCAGATATAAGCAACCTAAAGGCTTGAAGCTCCATTAACTAATGTAGACCGATCCTATGCTAATCAAGCCAACTATGATATGTAACCTCCAATAGGTTGTCAACATATTTGACCTTGGCTTTCCGACTCAACAGTCGGTGTTACTAGCGAATCATCATTCTCTACTCTAAGGTTTTATCCACAACATTGTTAGGACCTTAACGTTTAGCTAGAGGGGGGGTGAATAGCTTCTTTTCGATATTCTTCCTACATGTGTTAGCAAGTGCAAGCAGAAAACTTAAATATAAATTAAAACAATGCTAACATCAAACCTTTATGTGGTTCGGAGATGATACTCCCACTCCACGGCTGTCCGTAAGGTGGACGATCCTGATCCGTCGGTGGATGATTCCCCGGAAGACCTCCGGCTAGCTCTTATCGCTCTTTGTGGGTGGAGAAACCTCGCCACAATCCCTTGACAACTTCTGAGCACTTGTAGGCTACTAACATGCTTTACCCAAGCTTATTTCGCCGAAGAAACTCGGCCAAAAATGAGCCCTCTTAAATAGTGCTTGATACTATTCTGATAGTTACCAATCGATTGTGTTGGAACCTGGGATGGCTAGAGAGGGGGGGTGAATATAGCCAGACACAAATCTTTAACTTCTTTTCAAGTTTTCTGCACTTAGAGATTAGGCAGCGGAAGACACAATGCAGAAACAGAAATGAAGAACAGAAATCAAAACAAAGAAAGCAAACCAGACGACACAGCGATGTACAAGGTTCGGGGATAACTTGCCCCTACTCCTTGGCGTGCCCGTAAGGTGGGCGATCCCTTAATCGTCGGCAGATCAAGCCCCGGTGACCCGGATAGAACAGCGCCTCCTTCTCGGTGGAGAAACCTCTCCACAAGCGTGTCAATAGGATACAAGATAAGATCAAGAGACTAACAGAAGGATAGCTCACAAAGATGAAACAAGAACGCTCAAGCACCAAGCAACAGAGAGCACAACACAGCCTAGCCAAACTTCCCAAGTTTCTGTCTGTTTTTTCCCGTTATCGCTCCTCTGCTTCCAGCCTCATCTTAAGCATCTGCTCCCATCATCAAGCTCTCCATCAGCATCCACTGAAGCCACAGCCTGGCCCCCTGACTCCCTGAGCACTCAGTCCACTGAAGACCCTCTCCAGCTGAGTCTCCGTCAGTTGCCAGCTGCTCTCCAGACGCCGTTGAGACCTGAAACAAGGAAACAGCCAAATCTGCTCCAAGGAAAGCCTCCCATTGATTCTCCTCCAATGTTTGAATCATCCCTATAAAGCCTGCACACTCCAATAAAAGCTTAGCAACTCATATCAACATATATCAGCAGTGTATCAGAGAATCGGCAGAGAAAACAGCGCGATCAGAGCTTCTGACAGCGTATTTGAATTAAAGTTCTGCTCCTGATCGGTCACCAGACCGATTAGGCTCCATCCTAATCGGTCACCAGACCTATCAGGCTGCTCCCAGACCAATCAGGCTCCATCCTGATCGGTCATAAGGAGAATTTCACGACACTTGATCGTTCTCTAGACCGATCTGAACAGTATCCCTGATCGGTCACCAGACCGATCAGAAGTCGAGCAGTAAGGTTCCCAAAACCCACTGTATGATCCCTGATCGGTCACCAGACCGATCAGGATGCTTCCAGACCAATCAGACCATCCTGATTGGTTATAGAGAGGAACCTGCGATGCTGGATCGTTCACCAGAACGATCTGCATAGTGATCCTGATCGGTCACTAGACCGATCAGGAGCAGATCAGCAAGGGAACTCAACCCACTTGTGAGCTCCCTGATCGGTCACCAGACCGATCAGGAGTCATTCAGTGAGTGAAACGCATACTCTTTGATCGGTCACCAGACCGATCAGTCATCGCTGGATCGGTCACCAGACCGATCCACGAAGGAGCACCGTGCCAACTTCCCTGATCGGTCACCAGACCGATCCAGGCAAGCCCAAATGCACTCTAAGTCACGAGAACAAGCCTCCAACCCTTCTCTGACTCGTGCCATGCCCAGCTTCACTCACTGAGACTTCAACCTAGCCCTCCAAGCTAGGACCTGGCTTCACTCACCAGGGTTTCGGTCACCCGGCTTCACTCACCGGGACCCGGCTTCACTCACCGGGATTTTAACCTAGCTTCACTCAATAGGATTTCGGTCACCCGGCTTCACTCACCGGGATTTCAACCTAGCTTCACTCACTAGGATTTCCATCACCTGGCTTCACTCACCAGGACCCGGCTTCACTCACCGGGATTTCCATCACCTGGCTTCACTCACCAGGACCCGGCTTCACTCACCGAGATTTCAAACACCTGGCTTCACTCACCAGGACTTTTCACCTAATTCTCCAAGATGGGAATTCGCACCTAACCCTCCAAGTTAGGACTTTTCACCTAGTCCTCCAAGCTAGGACTTTTCACCCACCTCTTCCGAATTAGGACTTTTCTCACACCTAGCCCTCCAGCTAGGATTTTCAACACCTAACCCTCCAGGTTAGGATTTTCCCATGTCAGCGTGCGATCTCCCGATCCACTTGGACTTAACCCAAATTCAACCAAACTTGAATCAAACTTGAATCCGTGTCAAACACCAAAACAACAACCAGGGACAGACTACATCAACAGATTGGTCCTCGCGAATTTGAATGTCACAGTCTGACGATTTAAATTCTGGTCGACACTAGTCTACTGATCCAAGGATCAGTCCACTGATCTTTCTGTGCTTTTCATCAGTCAACTGATCCAAGCATCAGTCGACTGCCACCTAAGGTTTCCCTTCCCGAGTACAATTCTCTCAGCACTCGAACCCTAGGATTTCCCTTCCCGAGTACAATTCTCTCAACACTCGAATCCTCACAACTTAGCTGACTCTTCATTCAGCAGCCTCGATCTGTTGCCTTCAAGCCTTCTTCGACTTCGGCTCTCGTCCCTCGGATGCATGCAAGCCCACAGCTCGTCTCCCCATGTCATCCTTCGCTTATGCCTCGAAGTGTGCTTCCCTCGGCTCATCGTTCCTACTTCCAGTAGCCTTGTCCTGTTGCCTTCAAGCCTTCTTCGACTTTGGCTCTCGTCCCTCAGATGCATGCAAGCCCACGGCTCGTCTCCCATGTCATCCTTCATGTATGCCTCGAAGTGCGCTTCTCTTGGCTCATCGTTTCTGCTTTGTCCACGGTCCCTCGGATGCATGTAAGCCCACGGCTTGTCTCCCCATGCCATCCTTCACAGGACCCGAAGACGTCCAACTAAGTTTATATGTATCCTGCAAACCTGCACACTCACATACACATATTAGATCAACATGAAACCCTAACTTAATCATATTGACACACACATCAAAACTCATGATCTTTCCCGATCACACTTGGGTCGATTGCACCAACAAACATAACAATTAGTCACTCCCATGATCGACCTCGACTATGATTGCGAATGGAATGGATTGACTACATGTTAATCCAGCTAAAACCAAGTTAATGAATACATATCCCTCAGTATAGATATATGATCCCACTAAGTTGGGAAAGGTCTAACCAATCCTAATAGGTAGTGAATACTAAAGATAAGATAATTCCCAATAGGCATACTTCTTGTAGCCTGGAGAAGTCCGATCATCGCTAAGTCCTAAAACACAACCGTGTCGAGAAAAACGACTTCGAAGAATAATCTGAAATGTACCAGGTATACCTCGTATACCCAGGCTCTGATACCAAATAAGTTAACCCTACTTTAATTAAGTTTGATATGAAATCAATAAATGTCCTATATCAAATGTCCTAATTAAGTTTAACCCTACTTTAACTCTACATGAGCTCTCCTCCTCCTCGGTTAGGTTCAATCCCATATCATAGCTCTTTGTAAGAACATAACCTAACTCACAGAATCAAGCTACACAAGACCACCAAATGGAACCAATTCATGACCTAGATCATCCTAAACTCAATTACCACTCACGACAACCCCAACCAAACAGAATAGGGCTGGGAATTAGCATGCGCTAGAAACAAGAACCCCAAGGCCTAGGATGGTGTTCGGTCAAACCTCACAAGATCAAAAGATCTCTCTCGACGATTCATCCAAATCACGTCAAACTCCAATTCTAACCAGCGAACAACTCACACCAATCTAGGTAAAGATGAATTCCATTTGTAGCTCATGGCCAAATCTCAAATCAGATGAAACCAGCTACCAATCTATAACACAATAAATTCCACTCCGCCAACAAATCAAATGTCAACACCAAATTACTATCAAGATAAGTAATCACATCAGCAAATCTAATTTATCTTTACTAATCTATCTCATAGAATCCTCTACCAATAACCAAAATTCAATCAAGCTTGTCCTCAAATACCCACTGATCAAATTAATACAGTACCTCACATAGCAGAAACTCAATTCTGAAATAGAAATCGCATTGCTTATCAAGAATTTCAAAAAACAAGAGGAATTGAAATCCAAATAGGACACGAATAGAGACACAATGATCCGAAACAATCTATCTCATCTACTCTTATATCGAAGCCATTCAAGACCAATACTGAGAGAACCAGTCCTTACCTCAGATGGCACACAACTGCTGCTTTTTCCCCTCCTATGTCATTCCCAGTGAAAACCAACCCAACTTGCATAGTCCCAAATAGAAGCTCCCTCCTAATGTGTCCTCCTCAACCCTGGGTTCTCCTTCGATCAGATTGCCGACGATGATGATGAACAAACAAAAAAGATAGCGACAGATCAGAAGATTTCTGAAAAGAGACGTGACAAACACCTGAAGAAACCTAGCTTACCTCGAGTGCGTCTGTGACTTGAACCTACGTCGGTTGTCCCTGGCGATGGTACCCCTTGGTGGCCCGACTACGTGAGGAGGCAAAGATCAGGGCCTGCTCTCTTGATCCTTCGACAGCTTTTGTAAGGAGAGTGATCGACACTCCTTTGGGAGAAGGAAAGATGAGAGGAAGGCTCGCCCATGTGTGTGAAGCATGCCGGAACCGGGGAAGAGGAGGTGATTGCGTGGAGAAGGAAGAGTTGGCTTCGGGCAGAGGCCGCAAGGGAATAGGGCTTTTAGTGATGCAAACTTTGCATTTTAGTCCCTACTTCCATCTCACCCTTAATCTCCACACTTGAACCCAATAGTTCGGAAACCCCATATTCGTTCTGAGAAAATTCTCAAAATTTTCTGGACTAATTTTTTGGGTTGCCATATTTAACATTTATAGTTATCGTATATTTTTTGTTGATTAAAATATTAACATATTATTTTTTTAGACCGATCAATCACAAAGAAAAGATCATATGTAGTCCAAAGGGTGGTTTGAGGAGAGAACCGGAACTGCATACATATGCTTTCACCTTATTTAATAATTTGTTCTTAACTATACATAATTATTTTTTTATAATATTTTTAACATGTTTGTTATTTCTAGAATGATATGGTGAGAGAGTATGTTCAAACATAAAAAAAATACAAAAAATAACATCAATACAGTCCAAATTATAAATATATATAGTTTGTGATTATGTCGTCATACTCATTCTGGATACATTAGAGGACTTAGAAGTGGAGTCCAAGCTAGTTGCTCCACTTCTTTATATGTCACCTCCTTATCTAGATCAACTAATGCAGCATTGCGTGAAAAACTTGAATCCACCGAGCAACAACTAAAAGACACTTAGCAAACACTCGAGTTCAATTAGCAAACGCCCAAGATTAGTGAAATTAATGAGATCAAGACAAGATATGTTTGAACAAATTGTTGACCAGTTGGTGCCTGGAGTATTACAATCTTTAATCCATGATTCCTCATTAGCTCCACCTCCTCCTCGACCTTAGAATTGGATGTTGTCAACTTGTTGTTAAAGTTGTGAATTTGGAGATAAACTTGATGTTGTGAACATTATTTGTTGTGTTACTTGTTATTAATGTTGTGAACTTGATGGTGTTTATGTTGTGAACTTGGTGTTTTGTGAATATTGTGAAGTATGAGTTGTAAATTTACTGAATGTTGTGAGTTGTAAATTTATATATATGAATATAAATAAAGATTATATTTTAAAAAAAAATTATATGTTTAGCGATAAATTACTCATAATTCATCGCTAACATGATTATATTTAGCGACCAAATTCACATTATTCGTTACTATCTATTGTGTATTTTAGCGGTGATTATAGTAATCTTAGCAATGCTTTATGTTATGTCGTTAATCTTAGCGACAAAATCTTGACTTTCGTTGCTAAATATGGTTTATGACAAGCTTATAGCGACGATATTAACAATGATAAATATTCGTCGCTATTTACCTTAGTGACGAAAACAAATGTGTAAGTGATGAAATTAGTTATCACTAAATGACATTTTTCCTATAGTGATTGGTCAGACAGGTTATAGTATCTACAGAGCTCGTAGCTGCTATACATGTTATATCATCTACGATTTTGTTGTAAATACCCTGGGTTAGTTTTGATATGGTCAACTGAGTTGAGTTAGTTCCTGTTAGTTTGATATCTTGTGTCTATGTGTGTAGAAGAATCGGCGATCGAGAAGGATGACACGTGAAGGGAGCTGACGGGCTCGGTGCATCTGAGGGACAAGAAGACTACGAAAAAGTATATCGGCAGACGAGAAAGGTGTGTACGTCGTTCGAGGGACGAGAAGTCGGGGAGGAAGACTGCTCGAGGAGAAGGTCGGAAGTTGGGTTCTAGTGAGCTCAACTTCGGATGATCAGAATACCTATAAGCGTTAGAAGATTGGTCAACCAATGGTTGACCAAAACGAGGCAAACCAGGCGCCCGAGTCCACTCGGGCGTCTGAGAACAACTTTTTTGACTTTTCAGCCATTGCATAGTAGATCAACTTTAATCGGAACTCAGGTGTATCCATTCAACATAGGCACCCGGTATGTGTCACGTCAGCAACGGATAAGTTTGTCCAGGAGCTATAAATAAACCCCTTGAGTTCAGAAATAAAAACAACAACTTTGTATTCACTTTCTAATTCTATTTGTACTTTCAATGAGTGTAAGAAGCTTCTCTACCTACCTATGAGTAATTTAGTTGAGATATTCATTGTCTTGGATTAGTAACTACCCAAGTTGCAAACCAAATAAACTCGAAGCCTCTATTTCTTTTAGTTGTTATTTTTATTGATGTTGATTTCTATGTTGTTTAATTAATTTTTATCTTTATTAAGAATAACAAAAGATTTAGTTTTATTTTTTAAGGATATTTATCCCCTTCTAGCCAGTCCAACATGATCCTACAATTGTAGCTACTATGATATTAATGTTAAGTGAGCAAGTCGAATCTGCGTTGTAGTAGCTACAATTTCATAGTTATTACAATATGAATTCCTATTATTTATGTTGTAGCAGCTATGATTTCGTAATTGTTATAATGTAAATTCTTACCAATATTGAATATATTAAGTATGCATTATAGTAGCTATGAAAACATAGTTATTATAACATATATAGTAGTTGTAAAATCATAATTATTACAACGCACCCAACCGACTTAAGATTTATAATTGGGGATTTAGGCTGTATATAACAATACTGAATATTATTAAAAGATAGTTGGATAATTATATATGACTTTTGTATTCTGCAAAAAGTGAATTCTATCACTCTAGCACCCCCCCCCCCTCCTCATGATTATCCTACATTATTGGGGGGAGTAAATCAAGAAATCAAAGTTAATCATCACATGGGAAAGTCTTTATTAGATTTGACCTTATTCAATTCTACAAACTTATTATATAATAGCTAACTTGATTATATCTCAGGGACAAAATAATTATACATGATTGAACAATAAGACGAGTAATCGTTTGATAAAAAAAATTAAAATGAAATGTGGAAAAAAGATTATCTTTTTTACTTTTTCCATTTATATTTAATTGATGAAATTATTTTAAAAATGAATTAATAATTAGGTAATGCTAAATGGTCACCACTCATAATTTATTTTTTCATAATTTTTAATATCATTTAAAAAAATATTTTAAAATAAATCATAATATATGTTTTGTAGTTTTAATTTAAAATATATATTTATATTAAATATATTATCTATTTTATCATTACTATATTCATTAACATAAATAAAATTTTAATGAACTTAAATATTGATGGGGCTGGATAGCCCGTGCTCGGCACGGGGATGAAGAAGCCAGGGACACGACATAACCTCTCTCCTCGGGCCCCGGGGCCCCCTTTCGGGGGCACACTCGGGAAGGTCAGTCCAAGGATCCCTCGCGGAAGCCCCCTCGGGAGGTGAGGCCCCGAGAGCACTTCGGGAGATATCGCACCCAAGGACCCCCGAGCTCACCTCGGGAGGCGGAGTCCTCGCAACAGTCGACCTCGGATACCGACCCCCCCCAGTGTCTCAACTAGAGAAAGAGTGATAATGACGCGAACTGTTTCAAAGGATATCCCTTTATCACCGAAAGCAGGGGGCGCGGCCTAAATATCGGAGACGTGGCACCGATAAAGGGGGCACGCCTAGTCTGCCGACATCAATATAAAAGGCAGTTCAACCCCTCCGGTAAAGGGGTTACGATCTCTCGTCTTTACATACTGTCTTTCTTTCTCACCACAAATTCGGACAACCTACTAACTTGAGCGTCGGAGTGGACTCTGTTGGACCCCTACCGGCGTGTCCCCCTAACACTTGTGCTACTTTCGCAGGACCCCCAAGTTCCTCATCGACGTAGTCATCTCCGCCGGGGCTGAGCCTCAGTGACTGGCCATCGCCGACGACTCCTTCCGGAACAAATTTGGCGGTGTCTGTGGGAAACTATTAAAGCACCTGAAGGAGCGCCGATGACAAGATCGGAGGGACAACCCCTCACCCTCATGTGAGAGGAATTTGACCGCCTGGTAGCAAACACCATCAAGGAAGCCCTGGAGCAGCACCAAATCGAACAGGCTACCCCATAACCAGTGGGTCCGGCAAGGGAGGAGATCCCCAGAATCTCTGCCTCGCATTCCCAAAGGTCCGTCACCCCTGTGGGATGACAAGATGGCGTAGCCCAAGGCCCTCATAGAGAATTCCCTGGAGAGGGGGAGAGGGCCCATTCGGTGGCCTCCAGTGCTCAGAGGCATGAAGAGGGACCGGGGAGGAGGGATGGACCCAAGATCTTTCAGAAGACTCCCTCTACCCCTTTCTCGTCCGAGATTGTCGAAGACCCCATGCCGAAGCAGTTCCGCGGGCGGGGGATCCCTGAGTACGATGGGAAGACGGATCCAGAGGATCACGTCTGTAAATTCGAGAATGCAGCACTTCTGCACCAATATACTGACGGGGTGAAGTGCCAGGTGTTTTTGAACACTTTGTCTGGAGCAGCTCAACGGTGGTTTCAAAGGTTGGCACATGGTTCCATTAACTCCTTCGCGGAGTTCAAGATGACCTTCCTCCACCATTTAGCGAGTAGCCGGCGCTACCAGAAGACAGCACTCAACTTGTTCGCTCTCAAGCAAAGGCCTAAGGAACCTCTCAAGGAGTACATACAGAGGTTCAACTGGGTGGCACAGGATGTACCCAGCGCGACATCGGAGATACTCGTCAGCGCATGCACCCAAAGGCTCGCGGAAGGGGACTTCTTTCGGTCCTTGGTGAGGAAGCCCCCCGCCAGTTTTGATGACTTGCTGGGACGCTCAGTTAAGCATGTCAATGTAGAGGAAGTACAGTACGCCCGGCACAAGGATCCAGTTGGAGCTTCTCCTCCAACAGCCCCTCGGTCAGAGAGGAAAGAGCCCCCGCTCCGGCGCGGGGAAAAGACCTGCCGCCCGGGAAGGATCACTGGACTGGTAGGCATCGGCTGGTGGAGACAGTAGACACCGAGCAGCTGGAGGCATTGCCCAAGTACTACAATTATCATGGCAGTTCGACTCACTCCACAGAAGAGTGTCATGCCCTGAAGAAAAGTTCACTGAGGAAGTGGATACCAAACCTCGGAGAAAATGGAACAAGTCAGGGTATCACCGAAGGTCGCCACGGCGAAGCCTTTCCTCTCGGCAACGGCCTGCAGGGGAAAACGAAATCCGACCGCGGTCCCGATCACGATCCAGAGGCAGAAGCCGGGGGCCTGCACCCCGAAGATCCCTCTCCTTGGAGAGAGATCCCCAAAAGGGCAAAGCCCCTGTGCGGGGCCCCCCTTCGGGCCACGTAGGGGTCATCTCCGGAGGACCTACCGGGGGGGACTCTAACCGAGCCCGGAAGTCGTACACCCGGCGGTTGGAAAACTACTCCATCGGGACAAGCCAAAGCCAGGTGGCGGGCCCGACCATCTCATTTGGGCCATCCGACCTTGAAGAAGTAGAAGCTCCTCATGAGGACGCCATAGTGATCGTGGCCCGCATTGCCAATTATGAGGTGAAGCGAATCTTCGTAGACACGAGGAGTTCCGTGAATATTTTGTACAGAGCAGCTTGGGAACAGATGCAGATAGACGAGGATGAACTACTCCCAGTCACAACTCCACTGTTCGGCTTCACGAGGTATCGAGTGCAGCCGCTGGGCCAGATTACTCTGTCACTCTCTTTAGGCAACGACAGGCTCGAGAGAACGCGGAGAACTCCTTTCTTAATCGTGGGCGCGCCTTCCTCCTACAATGTCATCCTGGGTCGCTCGGCGCTCAGTGCTTTCCAGGCTATAGTTTCTATCTACCACCAGAAAATTAAGTTCCCGGTGGGCGATCGGGTGGTGGAAGTTCGAGGAGACCAGCTGGTGTCCCGACGATATTACAGTGGAGAGGTCAGAACAGAGTCTCGGAAGAACTTGAAGGGACAGGAAGACTAGCTGCGGAAGAAAGGTGGAAACGCAGGAGGTCCCGGTTCAGCTGCGGTCTCGGACCCCCTGCCTTGGTAATATTTGCAATTTGCTTAGAACAACTATCTATGTCTCTCTGTGCTCTTGCAGCAAAATCAAGTAATAAAATGGGATACTTCTTTCAAAATGACGAATGTGCTACTAAGGAAACCAAAACCCTAATGCCCCGCGGTGCAGCCTCTGCCCGGGGTACTTAGGCTTGGTCTAGGACACACGCACCCGACCAAGTAACTAAAACCCTAATGCCCCGCGGTGCAGCCTCTGCCCGGGGTACTTAGGCTTGGTTGAAGACATACGCGTCCGACCAAGTAACCAAAACCCTAATGCCCCGCGGTGCAGCCTCTGCCCGGGGTATTAGGCTTGGTGAAGACATACGTGCCCGACCAAGTAACCAAAACCCTAATGCCCCGCGTGCAGCTCTGCCCGGGGTACTTAGGCTTAGTCGAGGACATACGCGCCGACCAAGTAACCAAAACCCTAATGCCCCGCGGTGCAGCCTCTGCCCGGGGTACTTAGGCTTGGTCGAGGACATACACGCCCGACCAAGTAACCAAAACCCTAATGCTCCGCGTGCAGCCTCTGCCCGGGGTACTTAGGCTTGGTCTAGGACATACGCACCCGACCAAGTAACCAAAGCTCCGCGGTGCAGCCTCTGCCGGGGTACTTAGGCTTGGTCGAGGACATACGCGCTCGAACAAGTAACCAAAACCCTAATGCACCGCGTGCACCTCTGCCCGGGGTACTTAGGCTTGGTCGAGGACATACACGCCCGACCAAGTAACCAAAACCCTAATGCCCCGCGGTGCAGCCTCTGCCCGGGGTACTTAGGCTTGGTCTAGGACATACGCCCCGACCAAGTAACCAAAACCCTAATGCTCCGCGGTGCAGCCTTTGCCGAGGTACTTAGGCTTGGTCGAGGACATACGCGCCCGACCAAGTAACAAAACCCTAATGCTCCGCGGTGCAGCCTCTGCCGGGGTACTTAGGCCTGGTCGAGGACATACGCGCCCGACCAAGTAACCAAACCTAATGCTCCGCGGTGCAGACTCTGCCCGGGGTACTTAGGCTGGTCGAGGACATACGCGCCCGACCAAGTAACCAAAACCCTAATGCCCCGTGGTGCAACCTCTGCCCGGGGTACTTAGGCTTGGTCTAGGATATACGCGCCCGACCAAGTAACCAAAACCTAATCCTCCGCGGTGCAGCCTTTGCCGGGGTACTTAGGCTTGGTCGAGGATATACACGCCCGACCAAGTAACCAAAACCTAATGCTCCGCGGTGCAGCCTCTGCCCGGGGTACTTAGGCTTGGTCTAGGACATACACGCCCAACCAAGTAACCAAAACCCTAATGCTCCGCGGTGCAGCCTTTGCCCGGGGTACTTAGGCTTGGTCGAGGACATACGCGCCCGACCAAGTAACCAAAACCCTAATGCTCCGCAGTGCAGCCTCTGCCTGGGGTACTTAGGCCTGGTCGAGGACATACGCGCCCGACCAAGTAACCAAAACCCTAATGCCCAGCGGTGCAGCCTCTGCCCGGGGTACTTAGGCTTGGTCGAGGACATACGCGCCCGACCAAGTAACCCAAACCCTAATGCCCCGCGATGCAGCCTATGCCCGGGGGCACTTAGGCTTGGTCCAGGGCATGTGCACCCGACCAGGCGAACCTGGACTCTACTACTTCGCTACACTGGGAGCTTAACCGGTTTCAAAGCGAAGACAACAAGGCATACACACCTTCGGAAGAACCGACAGAACAGTGAAATATCAACACAGGGCAGTTATATACACATGAAAAGTATCCAAAAGGAATTATTTATTTACATGAAGAGATACATGAAGATATACATCTCGGTAAGTTACTAAGACACGTCAAGTAGTTTGTGGGTAGTGGATGAAGATGGATGTCTGACGTAACACATGAGTAGCTCAGGTACTCCCTTCGAGTAGTCCGGGACTAGGATGAACGCCTAAGGTAACACATGAGCAGCTCGGGTACTCCCTCTGAGTGGTCCAGGACGAAGATGGATGCTTGAAGTAACACATGAGTAGCTCAGGTACTCCCTCCAAGTAGTCCAGAATGAGGATTGATGCCTGAGGTAACACATGAGTAGCTCGGCTCCATCTGGGCACCCCCGATCTTCACCGTAAACAGGCAGTAAAAAGAGGAGGGGCATGAGACGCTGTAATTTCTCTCCGGAGCACGCGAGGGGGCAACTCTGGGTTGCCACACCCGCGATCCGAATACAGGTCGAGAAAAATACAAGGGGTAGACAACAAAACAGATGGAAATATTCTCAAGAAACCCAGGCGGCGGCTCCGTCTCCCTTGGTGACGACGTACCCCACCGACACCTTTATCTGCCTGAAGCTTAGAGGAAACGAGTAGCCGATGGTGCGTGGGGTATACCGCCACCGGCCGACCAGGGGCTTGGTGATCAGCAGGATGGGTCATCTCCCCCATGCCCCCTGGCAGGCCACATAAGGTCTTTTTCGAACTCCCCAGACAATCCGGGAGTCTCACCTCCCCGAGAATCTTCAGCGAGACCCCGGACATCATCTCCACCATGCCCCCCAGCGAAGGGTGTGACAAGAACGTCTCTATCCCTTCCTGGTCCTTCAGCCAAGGACATAACCTCCCCTTCGAGGCAGGCATAGCAGATCTCAATGGAAAGGAAGGGAAAAGCAAGTGGAAAAGATGAAGGAGACGGTGCCCCCTCTCCCCCTATTTATCCTGATAACTGCTGCCTTATGCAGTTAATGCAGGGAGGGTGTAATCACGCCAACAGTCGCGAAGCATCATTTCGACTGGCGCGCCCATAACGCGCCTAGAAACTCGCAACTCCTAAGGAGTCTCATCAGGGAGATCGCGGATCATACGGAGGTGGCGGTTCGAAGACCGTCCGCATAGTTCACCAGGAAGTCTCGGCGAGGACCAGCCGTAGACATAAACAGAGGATACGAAAAGTTGATTTAAAACACCCGAATCAACCTTGAGGACAATCGATGGCGGTTACTTACATAAAAGCAGAGGGTGCATCACACAAGAGCACACATACAGGGAACAGGGAAAAGGATTATAATTAAGCAAAATCAAAACAACTTGACTTGTCTCTCATGTCCACATCAAGCTGCTCGTGGCCTTGGGCGAAGAACTTTACCCAGGTCGAAGGGCACTTACAATCTTGGGCCACCATCTGGAGGTAAGAGCTTCTCCTTCTTCAGCCCGCCAATGGCCCCATGAAAGCCCTGCTGTAAACGCTCCATTACTTGGTCGGCTACAATGGTATGAAATTGCTCCTGAACCCAGGAACTTCGCCCTGAAGCCCCTCTCGGCTTCCCTAGAGGCAGAAGCCTCGGCTGCCCGCACAGTATGAAGCTCAGCCTCGGCAGCCTCCACAGATCATCTCAGCCACCTTAGCTCAGCAGACATATCATCCTTCTCAACTAGGGCCTCTCTGAGCCTCTCAGACGCGGCCCGTTCATCCGCCCGAGCCTGGATTAAGTCATCCTCCAGGATAAATGCACGGTCAGCGCCATCAGGAGTTTCGACTCCATTTGGCTCAGTAGCTCCTGCTCTCTCGCTTGGAGCTGATCTCTCTCCTGGGTCACTCGGAGAAGATCCTCGGTAACCGACATAGCCTTCTCAGATGCCAAACGCTCTCTGTGCCGAGAAGTCTGTAGGGCCTGCTCCTGATCCTGCATGAGTTTCCGTAGGTGCTCGACTTCCTCATGCAGGGCTTTGCTTACGCCAGCTGCGTCACTCCTACCTGACGCTCACGATTGCCACAGCCTCTGCCTGTAGGGCTCGATGGAGTAGGGCCTCCACTTGAGGCCCGGAGTACCAACCTCGGCCAATGCTAGGCAGTCCTCAGCCGCCTGCCAACGTACCGAGAGGTTAACGGTTGGGTAGAAAAAACTACAATGCCATAGAATAATTCGCACCTTCAGGAGTGTCTCCCGAAGACCGGATAGCGCTCCGGCCGACGCCTATGCAGCCGCCCCGTCTATGGTGCAGGGTAGATTGCCCCACCCCTCACGTGGCGGTGAAGTCGGGCGGAGGGGAAGTCGTTGCATGGCTGGAGTTTCCCATGACACGGTGGGAAGGCTGGAATCATCTCCCTCAGAGCTAGAAGGCTCCTCCGACAAAACCCCCTCAATCGGAGTCTCCTTTAATTGCACCGGAGGGGAAAATTGCAAGGAGGCCTCCAATGCTGCATCCAACCTCTCCCTTAGCCGATCTAGTCTCATCCGATATTGAGGGTACAACACTTTCTTACCCGGGGGAGGAGTGGCTAGATTGACGGAGCTAGTCGGGGGCGCTGAGACGACTGTCGCCGGAAGGGAGGCCGAGGTAGCGGGAGGAGGAGCTACTGCCTCAGTTGGTACAGTCATTTCCTCAAGCACCGGAGGGAGAGGAGATGAGCGGGCATGACGTTGCTTTTTCCAGGATGGGCCCAAGCCCTTGGGGAGCTGTCGTTTCTGCCGACCGAAGGGTCGGGTAACGACCGGGGTGACTGAGGAAGTAGATTTTTCGTCCCCCCTGTTAGGGCAACTTGTGCCCGGGGAGGAGCCACCCTCGGAGGGAGGATCCATCACTGGAGAAACTGGCGGAGCCGGGGGCGCTTGCTCTTTGGCTAGCGGGGATGTAACAGTAACATCGACCCCCTCAGGTGAAGTGGTCCCACGAAGAGGGACAGCAGGCCCGTCGATGGACTCGGCGGGAGCGGAAGGAACGTCAGAAACGATCGGAGGAGGGTTCAGGGCTTCCTTGTTGGCCTCCTCCCACTTGATGAGCCGACTCATCGCCTGGGCATACATGACTTCCTCTGTAGAAGCCAAATAGGAAGAGCATCAGTCAGAACCAATGTGCGTGGAAGAAAGAGACGGGCATACCTAGGGTGAGGCTGATCTGCATTATTTTAGGGCTAAGGCCCGCCCGGTACATAAGCTCTTCGCTCTGCACCAGCCCCGGGCCACTGAACTCCATGCCCGAAAGTACCTCTCTAGCATGACGATACACAGGGCTGCGAAGAAAGCTCTCTAAGAGGAGAGGAGTCGGCAAATCTACTATCCAACACAGAGGGCTGAAGGGCAATGACGATAGGTGGATGAAGAAGAATTTCTCCTTCCACCCCTTGTGCGAAGAAGGAAATCCTCCCAGAAACCTATGGCCCAGACGGGCCGCGAAGCTAAAAACTCCTCTCGATCCTATCGGGGTGAAAAAGGAATGGAAAAGGTGCGGAGTCAGAGGAAGATCGAAAAGCTTAAAGATGATATATGCCCCCCATCTAGGCGAAGGCATTAGGAGCCATCTGATGCAACGGAATACTAAAATAGGAAGCTATGTTCGTAAAGAAAGGGGGATAGAAAAAGGAAGCCCTAGTTCCATCTGCCTTAAGAAGAAGGCCAGCATGCCTGCTGGGGGCTCCACGGATGTCTGGTCCACTTTAGGGATGACCAACGTCATCTCGGCCGAGACACCATAAGCCTCGATNCACTTAATCTATTTTCAAAATTTCTAAACTTATTTGTTTAAAAATCTGTTTTCAAAATAAATAACTTTTCAAAATAAATTAAAATTCCTTTTAAAACTAAATAATCTTTACCCTCAAACCTGTCTCACAAAAACCTTAAGGTTAACGTGATTGAAAACCCTAGACTGGAGTGAGACAGACTAGGAAGTGAAACTCAATTAAGCTATCCTCTAACTCAAATTGGATCCAAATCACCAAAAATTCTTTATGTGTAGGAACATAAAGTTTTGGACCAATGGATGTTAGATAGCGGGTGCTCCAGACACATGACTGGAGACAAATTGAAGTTCACCAAACTAAAATTCAAAGACCTGGGTTCAGTGGCCTTTGGAAATAATGCTACACTCAAGGTAATTGGGTCAGGTAATATTGAACTTAAATCCAATTTCATTATTAAGAAAGTTCTATTGGTTGAAAACTTTAGTTTTAACTTACTTAGCATAAGTCAGTTATGTGATTCTGGTTATTTAGTTACTTTTAACAATTTTAATTGCCTGATTAGAAATGCACAAGACTCAGAAATCATGCTTAAGGGCTCTAGGAAAAATAATATATATACTATAAATCTTCCCCTTATACCCAAATGCATGTTAACACAGTTAGAACAATCAAAACTCTGGCATAGGAGATTAGGTCATACCAATCTAAGAACTATCTCAAAAATTACCCAACTTGGCTTAATCAAAGGTATCCCCAAAATTAAGAATAAAGAAAACCTAATATGTGAATCTTGTAATCAAGGCAAACAAACCAAGTCTAGTCACAAATTGATCCAATCTGATCAAACCCAAACCACACTTGAGCTCCTACACCTTGACCTATTTGATTCACATGGAGCCAAGTCACTAAGTGGAAACCGATACTGCTTAGTGATAATTGATGACTACTCTAGGTTCACCTGGGTCAGGTTTCTAAAGACCAAAGATGAAACCCTGAACCTATTTAACAACTTTTGTAAATTGATTGAAAATCAAAATGATACCAAAATCAAAAGACTTAGGTCTGACCACGGGGGAGAATTCGAGAATCAAAGATTCCAAGAATTCTGTAAAATAAATGGATATAAACACGAATTTTCGTGTCCCAGGACCCCCCAACAAAATGGTATAGTAGAAAGGAAAAATAGAACCCTACAGGAAGCTGCTAGGGCTATACTCAATGAATTTGACCTACCTAATCATTATTGGGCAGAAGCAATTAGCACAGCTTGCTATATCCAAAATAGGATTCTACCTAATAAAAGGTTAAATAAAACACCCTATGAACTTTACTACCATAGACTTCCAAACCTACACTATCTTAGAGTCTTTGGATGTAAAGTCCATATTCATAATACCAAAGACTATCTTGGAAAGTTCCAATCCAAGTCAAACCCAGGTATCTTCTTAGGGTATTCTACAACAAGTAGAGCTTATAGAGTCTACAATAAGATAACTAAGAAAATTGAAGAAACAACCAACTTAATATTCGATGAAGAAATTAACCCAAAATCTGATAATTCTGACTTAGCTTCATCAAATACTGATCAAGAAGATAACTCTGAAACCCCAATTGAACCCTTTAATGACTTAACAATTGAACCAACTTCTGAATCAGTTGAACCAACCAATGAACCTAGAACTGAACCTATTGGACCAGCTGGACCTGAAGCTGGGCCAAGTACTAGAAAAACCAAGAAACCCAGACTAAGTCACCCAGCTGACCAAATCGTAGGTGATCCAACCTTAGGAGTCAGAACTAGAGCTTCCTATAGAAATCCTAGTCAAATAGCCATGATTTCAAAGATTGAACCTAAGACTATTGAGGAAGCCCTACCTGATCCTGACTGGATCCTAGCCATGCAAGAAGAGTTAGCCCAATTTGAGAGAAACCAAGTCTGGGTGTTAGTACCTAAGCCTAAGGGCAAATCTGTAATTGACACCAAGTGGGTATTTAGGAATAAGTTAAACGACCAAGGTGAAATAGTCCGAAATAAAGCCCGCTTAGTAGCTAAGGGATTCAGTCAAGTAGAAGGGTTGGATTATGATGAAACCTATGCCCCTGTAGCTAGACTTGAGTCTATTAGGATGTTACTAGCCTTTGCATCCCATAAAGGATTTAAATTATACCAAATGGATGTAAAGTCAGCCTTCTTAAATGGGCTTATTAAGGAAGAAGTTTATGTAGGACAACCCCCAGGATTTGAGGATATAGAAAAACCCGATCATGTCTACAAACTTAGTAAAGCCCTGTATGGACTAAAACAAGCACCCAGGGCCTGGTATGAAAGATTATCCAATTACCTGATTTCTAAAGAATTCAAACAAGGTCAAATTGACCCAACCTTGTTTGTTAAAATTTTAGAAAAGGATATATTTATTGCCCAAATTTATGTAGATGATATAATATTTGGATCAACTAACTCTAAATTTCTAAAAGAATTTGTAACAATAATGGAAAATGAGTTTGAAATGAATTTAGTTGGGGAACTCAACTTTTTCCTAAGGTTACAAATCAAACAAACTAAGGATGGAAATTATGTACATCAATCTAAATATGCTAAAGAACTAATTAAGAAATTTAAAATGGATAACTCTAAAAGTATAAGTACCCCAATGGCCACAAATGTGAAAATAGATAATGACCCTGATGGCAAACCAGTAGACCTAAAACTTTATAGAAGTATGATAGGAAGTCACTATACCTTACAGCCAGCAGACCTGACATACTTTTTTCAGTAGGAATGTGCGCTAGGTACCAAACCTGTGCTAAGGAAACTCACTTAGCAGCCCTAAAATGAATTTTAAGATACATTAAGGGCACCCTAAATGTAGGGATATGGTACCCTAGGACTTCATCCTTTAAGTTGTCAGGATACTCTGATTCTGACTATGCTGGTTGTAAATTAGATAGAAAAAGTACAAGTGGAAGCTGTCAACTTTTAGGAAACAGCTTAGTAAGTTGGTGCAATAGGAAGCAACACTGTGTTGCTTTATCCACAACTGAAGCTGAATATGTAGCCTTAGGAGAGTGTGTAGCTCAACTCCTATGGATGATGCACACTCTTAAGGACTTTCAACTAGACTACAATCAGACCCAAGTCAACATTGACAATATTAGCTCAATTAACTTAACCAAAAACCCAATACAACATTCTAGAACCAAACACATAGAAGTGAAACATCACTTTGTAAGAGATCACGTAGCTAGGGGTGAAATAGTCCTTAAGCATGTAGACTCCAAGTCCAACCTAGCTGACATATTCACTAAACTCCTACCTGAATCTGAGTTCAGCTCACTGAGAAGGCAGTTAGGATTATGCTTAGTAGAGTAGAATCATTTTTTTTTGCTTCTGCCTTAATTGAAAATGCTTTAATTCATTTTAAAATGTTTTCTTTGTTAAAAATGTTTTACTTTGGTTTTAAAATTTTTTTTCCTTGACTTAGTTTTATTTCAAAAACTACCCCCTTCAAAACTAGGTTTTTTTTGAAATGGACTTAGCCTAGGCTCTAACCCTAGAATTGCATGCACCTATAGATCTAGAAGCCAGCATCTCACAAGCACCTTAGGGTACTTTGATTGACAACCTAGAAAGGGTTGAGATGCTTAGGTCTTTGCCTTAACTCAAGATGCTTTAAGTTAGTGCATCTGCAGTAGTTGGGGCACTAAATACAAACTGAACAGCAATCAAGTTAAGTATCAAGTTTAGACAATCTAACTTGAACAATGCACTTAACGTGACTAACCCTAGCGAAAACTACTGTTTATAACAGTTGGTAAGTAGCTAATTGGGTTAGACACGTCCCTAAAGATTTAACCAGACTTAGGTTCCAGTTTGATTCAGTACAGCAAATACTTTAATTATTGCAAATTTTTTTCTGCATTTTTGATATATGTCAAAGGGGGAGAGTTGGAAAGGAAACAGGGAACAAAAATTGTTTTAAAATTTTTTCCTATTGTCTTCTTCAAAAAGTTAAGTTAGTTTTTATTTCTAAACTCTGAATTATTTTGAAACTTAATGTTTTTGTTTAAAACTATTGTTAGCTTAAAGGTTTTTAAAATTCTCTTCAAAAATTTCCAACTCTGAACTATGTGTTTTGAAATTATGTTTTAAGCTTAACGTAGTGCTTGAAATTTTTCCAAACTGAAAATTTTCTAAGTCTGAAATTTTCCAAACTGAAAATTTTCTAAGTCTGAAATTTTCCAAACTGAAAATTTTCTAAGTCTGAAATTTTCCAAAACCGAAAATTTTCTAAGTCTGAAATTTTCAAAACTGAAAATTTTCTAAGTCTGAAATTTTTCAAAACTTGAAAACTTCTAAGTACTTAACTCACACCACCTATTTTTGAAAAACCTAGGGGGAGATTTCTTCCAAGGGTAGGGAATCTAACTTAGGATTTTAATTTCAGCATTTTTTCCTTAACTTTTTGAACTAGGTTGCCATATATCAAAAAGGGGGAGATTGTTAGTGCAGAATGCACCCAAGTCAAACCTGTGTTTTGATATTGGCAAAAGGGTTCAAGAGTTAAGGGTTAGTTGTTGTCTAACAAGCTTCTTGATTGTACAGGAAAAGCCCTAGCGAAGGAAGGCTAGGCACTGGCGAAGGACTGCCAGAAGAAAAGACCTAGCGAAGGACTGCTAGGCTGGCGAAGGACTGCCAGAAGAAAAGACCTAGCGAAGGGCAGCTAGGCATCAAGCGAAGGGCAGCTTGGTAACTCAAGACCTGGCGAAGGACTGTCGGGCAAAAGTCCAACTGGAGGATCCGGTTGGCACCAGGTAAACTCTCCCGAGAGGAGTAGGTGAGGACGCGTTCCCCTTGAGGGAACATTAGGCGTCGGTTCGACCTAGGGCTCCATTTTGGAGACCAAAGTCAGAACCAAGACAGCTAAGGCTGTATAAAATAATAATATTATTGTTATTTGGACTAACCCTGGATGCAGGATCGAAGGACTGAGTATCTGCAGCTCAGAGAGCCTCAAAGGAGTGAGGCAGAAGCTGAGCAGGGCACCCCGGACGACCAGGGCGCCCCCAAGGTCAACCCAAGTCTCTAACAACCTCGACGCGCTTCAACCCGCTTGTCGCGGGCGCCCCGCGTGTCTCGGGCGCCCCCACTGCCAGCTGCCGAAGCGCATCTCTGCGAAGCTGAGGAGATGAGGCCTTTTGACCGGTCAATGCGGGCGCCCCGAGTCCTCCGGGCGCCCCGGTCAAACCGGATCCCGAGGATAAGGGGATCAGACGGCGACCGAGCTACAGCCGGATCAGCTGCCACGTGGGGGGCGCCCCCGTCGACCAGGGCGCCCCTAGGCCCTATATAAAGGGCCCTCGACCCCCTTCTTCAAAGGATCACTTACTGCGACGCTTCCACGCTCTACAACTTTCATTCAACGCATCCAAACGCTCCGACGACCGCGCTCTGCTCCAGGAACTTCTCAACTCAAGTCCGAAGCGCCGTCGACCTCCCGCTGCACCGAAACTCGAGCCTACCCCGGGAGTTGGTAAATACAGAAGTGTTATATTTCTTATTGCAATTTATATTTCTCTTCTGTACTTATTCTACGCATTATAGAATTGCCCAAAGTAAACGGTCAACGACCGTGGGCCTTGGAGTAGGAGTCGACCCAGGCTCCGAACCAAGTAAAACGACCTTGTTAGCGTTGTGTTGCTTTTTGTGTCTTATTTTCGCTGTGCACTTACTCTTTTTTAAATTCGAACGATTTGCGACATTCACCCCCCCCTCTCTCGCATTTCTCGATCCAACAAAAACAACTAGAACGAACAAACAAGATCGTTAACAAGGAGGGTTTACAAGGTTTGGGAATAACTTGCCCCTACTCCTTGGCGTGCCCTTAAGGTGGGCGATCCCTTGATCGTCGGCAGATCAAGCCCCGGTTAACAACGAATAGAAAGCAACCTCCTTCTCGGTGGAGAAACCTCTCCACAGCGTTTCAATCAAGGATATAGTTTAAGCACAATGAAACACAAGAAAGATCTTACTTAGCACTTAGCAAAGACAAGAACATAGCAAGCTTCCTCCTGAGCTCCACCTAGCGACGATCTCACGCAAGAACCCTTTCCCCGTGTCTTCTTGCTGTTGGACTCGAAGCCTCTTGTTCTTTCCTCCAAATGCTCAAGCAAGGGATGGTTGCTTCAAGATTGCAGTAGCTTGCTCAAAGTGATGGAACTCAAGAACATGCAAGCAAAGTGTGGAGAAGACAATAGCACAGCAAGAACTCAAGCAGCCGAACCATTCACAGCCAACTCTCTTCCGCTCCTTTTGTTCCTCCACTGAGTATCAGGTGACACCATCTCCCGGCAGCCTCCAGCTGCTCCTCTGCAACCACCAGCTACCACTGAGCTCCTCTAGACTCCCTGAGCCTCCCTCAGACCAGCCCCAAACAACAGCTCCAGCCAGCACCAATGCCCGTTGCAACCTGAGATGGAAAAACAAACAAACCTGCTCCAAGGAAAGGTCTCCATTGACTCTCCTTGAGTGTTTGAATCCTTCCCTGTCACCTGCAGCTTAATCAGAGTATTAGAGCAGCATATCAAGCAGTAAATCATGTATCAGATGTAAAGTACAGAGAATCGGATACGTTCGTCTGACAGTGCATTCTGAATTAAAGTGATCGGTCACCGGACCGATCAGAGAGCCTCCTGATCGATCACCAGACCGATCAGGCTAGGTCCAGACCGATCAGGCTTCGTCCTGATCGGTCCCCAACACTCAATCAGAAATCGCGATTTCTTTGGGACTCTCCTGGATCGATCACCAGAATGATCCCCGGTTGTGGATCGATCACCAGACCGATCCACCCTTTTATCGGGCGATTTTTGAGCTTCGCAGTCCAAACCTCCTGATCAGTCACCGGACCGATCAGGGAGCCTCCTGATCGGTCACCAGACTGATCAGGTCATGACCAGACAGATCAGGCTCCGTCCTGATCGATCATAGACAGGAACCTGCGACGCTGGATCGTTCTCCAGAACGATCTGCACAGTGATCCTGATCGGCCACCAGACCGATCTGGAGCAAATCAGTAGGGGAACTCAACTCAATGTGTGCTTCCTGATCGATCACCAGACTGATCAAAAACAAGGCAGTGAGGAAGCTGCCTGCTCCCTGATCGGTCACTCGACTGATCAGGAGCCAAGCAGCAAGGCAACGGCCTGCTCCCTGATCGGTCACCGGATCGATCAGGAGCCGCACAGTAGGTTCCCAACCTCACTGTGTGCTCCCTGATCAGTCACCAGACCGATCAGACATTGCTAGATCGGTTACCGGACCGATCCACAAAGGAGCAGCGTGCCAACTTCCCTGATCGATCACCGGACCGATCCAGGGACTCAAACCTTGCCCTCCAAGCTAGGTTTTCATCCACCTTAGCCCTCCAAGCTAAGGATTTTTCACCTAACCCTCCAAGTTGGGAATTTACACCTAACCCTCCAATTTAGGACTTTTTACCTAGCCCTCCAAGCTAGGACATTTCACCCAACCCTTCTGAATTAGGACTTTTCCAGACCTAGCCCTCCAAGCTAGGACCTGACCCTCCAAGCCAGGAGTTTTTCGCCTAACCCTCCAAGTTGGGACTTTTCAACTAACCCTCCAAGTTAGGACTTTTCACCTAGCCCTCCAAGCTAGGAATTTTCACCCAACCCTTCCGAATTAGGACTTTTCAACACCTAGCCCTCCAAGCTAGGATTTTTCACACCTAACCCTCCAGGTTAGGATTTTCCAACACCTAGCCCTCCAAGCTAGGATTTTCCATAACATGCCTAATCCCCGATCAGGACTTAACCATAATCATAATCATCAACCTAAACTAAAATCGATGTCAACATCAAAACAACAATCAGGATCAGACTGCATCAACAGAGGTGACAGAAGAGGATGAAGGTGTTAGTGTGTGCACTTATGTGTCAAGACACTTTTATGTATTTATAGATAATTATTTTAATAAAGGCAAGTATTTGGCATTAATCATTTACTTTTCTGTATGTATATGATTAATGATAAAGTCCCATAGATTAATTGTTATATTATTCTGAAAATCGCCCTTGATCGGATAGATATCTAGAGGGGACATAGATATCTAGATCAACGCTAAGTATGACTAGGTCAAGATAGACCGGAGGGATGGATATCTATGTTGTACTTTGGGGTGCCTTGAGTTTAGAGGTACACTGGACACGACCCGCTTAAGAGAACACTATATATTAAGCATCATTGGTAGTTCGTCTTAATGAACGAGTGTAACTGATCTTTCGACTTGAGACCTTCATATATTCTATGTGTGGAGTTATGTACTTTGATGCCGTTAAAAGCAATCTTTAATCAGATTGTGATTAATACGGTAATTGGGTGCATGACATAACGTAGAGAGAATAATGTTGAGTCAATAGAGAATTCATCGCTCTCTTAGATTTGGGAGTTAACATCCTGGCCGCTTGATAGAGATATTAGTGACTCGAAATCCATGGCCATGGGAGGAATGATTATCATTCAAGATGAGTCTATTTTATCTTGAAAATCAAGTAAAATAATTAATTGGTGATGATGCATACTGCACCGAATTAATTGGGATGTAGGATAAAGATAAAGAGATTGAATTACACAGTAATCGGTTCATGGAGGCTTTAGTTTATAACTAATATTCTATCACGTTGGGTGGCTAAAAACTGTTGCTAGACGGTTACCTTAGTCTGTGTATGAATTTACACTGCCTTCGTGTATAGAACCTAGAGGGTCGCACATATAGCACATAGACGCGAACAGTAACTGTAGTTGATTATTTTAGTGGATACTAAAATTAATCAATTTATTATTTATGAATAAGAATTAATTGGATTATTAATTATTTCTGAAATATTGAAAGCGAGAATGGATCAAGATCAAATATGGATTTATTTGATGTAGAGAAAAGAGAGTAGATTTATCTCTCATTTTCTTTGAAGAACTTGAAAGGTCACAATTATTGTGACAATAATGGAGAAGATGAAGAGTCTCTATTAATGATTATTAATGGAGAAGATAAAGAGTCTCTATTAATGATTATTAATGGAGAATTTCAAAAGTCCCAATTATAATAAATTAATGAAGAATATGAAGAGTCATGTCTCTTCATCTTCCTTGGAGGCTATATATATCCACTCTTGGAAGAAGAGGAGGACAGACTTCTCCGTCGTCTCTCTCTTGTGCGATTTCTCTCCATCTTTCTCGGGAAGCCTTCAACTACTTCTTCTCTAGTTGGAGATGCATCTCCAGATCCGCAGTGCATCCGAAAGAATTCTGTCGATCCAAGTGGCTAGCACCTAACGGATCATCTAGTTCGTGATCTTGTGCGCGTGGATACCGCTAGAGGAGTCACACGTGGGGCTCTCATCTGTTCGTGATATTATTCACAAATAAGCAAAGGATTACAAGGTATGTTTTCAATTTTTGCTTGTTTTCGCATTATTTTGTTTAGAACTATATGTACCACGAAAAAATCCATGATTTAAAAGTAGATTTTTGCTTTATTATAAATATTCCGCCACGCTCAGAACCCAACAGAAGGAAGGGGGTCATCTCCGGGGATTGGTAGGGTTGCGTGTTGTGGTCGTCCGCGATGGTGGCATGTGGAAAAGAGGGGAAGGGTTTAGGCAAATAATTAGTTTGATTAATTATATAATTATTATTAATAGAGTAATACTGACATTTATAAATGTCAAGATAGAGGGTCTAATTTGATAATTACTTTTTTTAAAAAATAATTTTGATAAATGTCTTATAATGTATTTATCATGACACTATAAATTAAGTGTCATAGAAAAAAAATCACAATAGATTAATTTTCTTGTAGTGACTAGAGGTAATTACCGAATTGGTCCTATTTTAATCATTATTATGGGTGTTCTCCTTGGGTTAAATCTTGGATGCTGTGAGCTGCTGTATTAGGATTGGAAGTGTTGCTTACTTCCTCTTGCTTTGTAACCTATGCCGTGATACCTCAAGGTGCAGTTGTTGTGATAGGTTGACGGTGGGATGCATTTGTCTTGTGTTGCCGTGAGCAACATTTGGATGATGGGTTGTTTGGACTAGGTGGGTGACACCTACTTAGTTTAGCTAGGCATTAGTATTGAGTTTAATATGAGATTCAAACTATATTGAACCTAACTATAATGATACAAGTTAATTAAGAGTTAAATCATTTAATTGATATTAAATGATGAAGGTGATAATTAGGTTACTTATATATAGTTGGTAGTTAATTTAACTAATTATTATTTTTGTAAATAGTTAAATTTATGTCTTTTGATATAGAACATTGATTCTCTTCAGATATTGGACGGGGGTTCTCTACGCATATGAGCTTCTTCTTGGAGGCAAGTATCATTACTTGTTTCCATAGATACTTTATTTCTGTGCATGATTTATTATGGTTAGTAATATGTTTATTATCTTATATCTGCTCTTGATTATCCCTGTTTGATACTTAGCTATTTGGACTTGAAATAATCATGTTTATGTCAATATAGTCTCACTTTCATACTTACTTTGTAGAGTACACACGTATGAACACGTGCGTAGGAGAGTTACATACTATACTATACATGACATTGAATTGATCACTAGTTAAACTTACGTATATATCTAGTCACATGTTTGATTGGTATATATACATGATTGTGACCTATGCATGCCATACTGAGTTATGGATTATACTGTAGTGGGTGATGGTTTACTTAATATCATGCACCATCCTTACATTGTTTCATAACTGTCGACCCTTGGTACCCTTGTGGTTGAGACGGGTCGACAGTCATATTAGGATTTATCCACTCGACCACTCAGGGGTTGATGGTTGTCGAAGTGTGAGTAGTTGCTACTGTTAGGACTGTAGGGTTTTTCGGGCTGCGAAAACCGCTTTTTCGCGTCGCGGAAACCCCGAAAGTCCCAATAGAAAGGATCCGAGCGAAGAAAACCATTTCAAAAAATTTACGAGTGCTCGTTTACATGCTTTAAAACCGATCTACAACCTAGATCTATTAGAGAAGGGAAAAACTACCTTCGATGCGTGCCCCGCAATTCCCGCTCGCTCCTTGGTTGGTGTCGGATCTCAAGGATGCAAAGTAGCAACCCTCTAGAAGTACCCACACAAGCAAGAGAGTGGAGAGGAGAGCCCAAAAGTGTGCTAGCACTTGCTTGGGGTCTCGGCCACAAGAGAGGAGAGGGAGAGCAAAAACCAAAAACCAAGTTGGGAGAGAAAACAATCACCCACAAAAACCTCATTTTGTGTGCATAAGTGGCCGGCCACTACCTTTGGTAACCCCCTTATTTGAATTCAAAATTCAAATGGGGAGGTTACTTAGCCTTGATGATGATGCCAAGTCATCACTTGGTCAAGTCAAGGTGATGTGGCTTGAGTCAAGTCAAACTTGCCTCTTATGGACTTTCCATATTTAGCCAAAGTCAAACTTTGACTTCATTATTCTCCCATGATTAGATTCATCCAACACTTGAATCAAACTCGAGTCCAACTCAAGTTGTCTAATTTGAGTCAAGTCAAACTTGCCTTTTATGGACTTTCCATATTTAGCCAAAGTCAAACTTTGACTTCATTATTCTCCCATGATTAAATTCATCCAACACTTGGATCAAACTCGAGTCCAACTCAAGTTGTCTAATTTGAGTCAAGTCAAACTTGCCTTTTATGGACTTTCCATATTTAGCCAAAGTCAAACTTTGACTTCATTACTCTCGGTCCATCATATGGACTTATTCTCCATCTATTGCTCTATGTGTGTGACCCTATAGGTTCTTGTAACGTTGGCAATGCCCTTAAACCTATTTAAGGACATAAGCAATGAGAGGTATCTAGCAACACATCATTGCTACCCAAGTTACAAGAATGTCGAGATCCAACATCACCATTGTGACTAATAATTGTGACCATCACAATATGTGACAACGTCCTTCTATCCTCGATATCTAGATTGATCTTTCATGAGGCATAGACCGTGTCATTCTCCAATCAATCTATGTGTCTTGAACTCCAAGTAGACTCACTATAATCAAATAAGCTCAATATCTCATATTGCCTTATTTGGGCATGACCATGCACTTAGTGATCTCACTCTATCAAGACTATGATATCTCTCCCATCATATAGGAGGGATAGATCTCATCTACATCACTCACATCCCTCCGCATAATTTGTTACATACCCAGTAATCGCCTTTATAGTCCACCCAGTTACGGGTGACGTTTGACGAAGCCAAAGTACGTAACTCCTTATGTAGGGAACTATAGTAACTTCAGGTCTAGGACTATAGTCATACTAATAGTCACATGAGAAAGTATATGACACTCATATAACGATCCATGATACTTTCTCATGGCGGACCATTCAGTATACATTCTCTAATGTATACCCATGTGTCAACTTGATATCTCATATCCATGACTTGTGAGATCAAGTCATCATGTTGACCTACATGCTAGTCTCTATGCATTAACATTGTCCTTGAATGTTAATACTTGACTAGGAATAATTAAGAGTAGTGTTCTCTATATCATCTCACTATCGATTCAACTAATCGATTGATATAGATAAGAACCTTCTACTCAAGGACGTTATTATACTAAGTTATTTGGCACCAATACACATAAGTACAATAACCATAAGAAATGTCTTTATATATAAGAAATATATATACAAGAATATGATACAATGAGTCCAAAAAGTAATCATCATATGATTGGCTCTAGGGCTCTCACTAACAAGGACATGCTCAACTACTCAGGGGTAGCGGTACATCAGAGCGATGTGTATTCGGTGGATCCCTTCTCATTCCTGTGATACAAGAGGATGAGAGCAATTCTCCCACATTCGCTTGGGGTATGAGTGTGGTACTTTGCCTACATCCTGTCTACTCGGCCACTCCGGAATAGTAGCGGTAGAGTGTGTACAGTTATCACAACCCTGCCCACTCGACATTTGCATACGACATGTGACAGTGGCTTGACTGGTTTCAGGAGATGATACATGACATTGCATCATGTGCATATGATACATCTTTGCATTTGTTTGTGTTTACTATACTTGTTTAAACTATGGTTGCTGCATATGTTTGATATGCACATGTTGCATATGGTTTTCTGACCTTGCATTTAATTGTGTGGTATGAGTTTACCCGTGGAGGGGTTTATCATTGCTCATGTGAAATGAGCTTACTCGTGGAAGGTTTCGGTTTCCGGGGCTTATGATCTTATCGCCCCATAGGATTAGTTGATTCTAGCATGTATATTTCATAGAGTACTTCAGTTATGTTTCTGATATCTATGAGACTGTATCTACTTCAATCTATACTCCTAGTATAGTTTTTTACCACCATGTATATATTATATCTATACCTGCAGAGTTCGTTCGGACTCACTCCCGTTTGTCTTATTTCATGTTTCCAGGTTGATACTTAGAGTTGCCAGGAGAGGCTCGACAGTCTGTCCCGTCCCTTCGATGACTTCGTCTTGGTTTTAGTTTAGGTATTCTGGTGGTGATGGTGTATTTTCTTCTTCTTTTTTTTTGGACTTGTAAATGTCTTTTATTTTGTGGTTGTGTACTTTGTGTGCTCCGAAAGGCCTTGTGATGTATTTTGTGTTGTAAGTTGTGCCAGCATGTGTATTTGTATGTTTGTAATATTTTTACTTTCTTTTTGTTATATTTACTAGTTGTGTGTGTCCAGGATATTGTGGAGGCTATGTAAGCCCTATATAAATGATTCAGATTGTCCGTCGTACAGGGACGATGATATCTATTTTTCATCAAACATGCTAGACCCTCGGTGGTGTGATGGATGAAGTCCTAATAAATCAAGATCGACATATAATAGGCATATGAGGAAGTTTCAAAGGCATGAGAGTTCCAAACATAATAAAATTTCTATCTTAGAGAAACTAGAAATGCATAGGAGGTTGTCCAATTGACTAGGGAAGTCATATGTGAATTTAGTTGAAATACATTAGATCAAAGAAAAATGAAATGAGACATCTGAGATACCATAAAAAAAAATTAACGAGGTTGGGTAGTGTCGAACTTGGGTGACCGACCCGGTCCAACAGAAGTTCTCACCAACCATTAGGGTAAATAGGAAAGCGCTCACAACGGGCGGTCCAGAAGTCCAGTGTCCTAAGGTTCACGTCTCATTTGTAAATAAAATCTTGTAAAATATGTCATAATTTGGGATCAAATCGTGAATATCTGAGTTGATAATTAATCATCCTTCCAATATGTACCATAACCTCGGGCCCCTGAGATACCATAAAACAAAAAGCATAAGGTGCAACTCAACTCGAGGAGATAAACTATTTAGGTGAAGAATGAAGGATGACGGATGAAGTGATAAACTCAACTCGATATATTTGAAGGATAAGTAAAATAATCGGAGATATATAATCTTGTGGGTAAGGGATGCAATGCTCTCAAGTAAGTTGAGAGATTTTTTTTTTAAGAAAGAATAATTCTCATTTGAGTCATTTGAGGTGAAGATTCAATCGTTAGAATTATCAAAGATGATGATTCAATCAATTGAATAATAAAATTTAATTGATTAATCATTGAGTCAATTAAATAGTGGACTTAAATTGATGAACCAATAAATAAAAATAAAGTTCGGCCACATCGCCAACGACTATAACATTAATTTTCAAGTAAGAATGGCCCCATGGAATAGGGCTTTTATATGTACTGAAACTAATTTTTTAGATAAATCCAATATGAGGATATCGACGAAGTACTTAAAAAAAAAAATACCATCAATTCCTACAGCAACTAGAAGAGATAGAGCAGTGTATGCCCTCGCCACTACTAGGCCCCTTGTTATAAAACTTGTTTAAAAAAACTGAAACACAGATTGTGTACTTAGTTCGTAGGGAAATAAAATAGGGTAAAAAATAAGAACGATTTTTTAATATAAATCATCAAAAAGACCCATTTTCATTTTTTATAAAAAAAAACATCTCACTTAACTATTATTCAATCATGTAAACTATCTAAATACCTTTTATACTAAACAGTATGTTTATCTTCCGTCTCATTTCTAAATTCACTATAAGTAGTCTCATTTCTAAATTCATTATAAGAAACACGTAAAATAGCGATGAAAAATTCATATCAAAACAATAATATGCGGCTAAATAATATTTTTAGCGACGAAATAATAGATCGTCGTAAATAATAATATTAAAAATATTTTTCAGAAAAAATAAAATTATTAGCGATGAATTATTAAAATTCGTTGCTAATAGTTTATTGGGACACACTAAAAAAAATAACAAAATTTCCGGACGAAATTCTGTCGATAAATAACATTTCTGACGAAACTACGACGAAAAATAATTTGTCAGTAAATAAACCATCAGGCAAAAATTTGCCGACAGAAACACTATTCAGTCGGTAAATACCAATGGAATTAGGTAAGTGTTTCTGTCAGTAAATACTGACGGAACTGGGTTTCCGTCGGAAACACATTTATCGACGGAACTCTCAGTTCCGTCGGTAAATATTGACGAAATTAAGAATTCCGTCGATGATTTCGGAACAAAATCGCCAACAGAACTCCTTGTTCTGTTAGTAAATACCGACGGAATTGGGAGTTCGACGGAATTAAGAATTCCGTCGATGATTACCTACGGAATTGGGAGTTCCGTGGGAAAATATTGAAAATATTACCGACGAAATTCCCTATTTCGTTAATATTGACTGATAGAAACTCTCAATTTTGACACTAATATTTTTCGATGGAATATATATTTCGTCGATATTTCGTCGAAAATTTAAAAAAATAACAAATTAATTTATAAATTACAATATGCTTCTGTTGCAATAATAATCACCAATAAACCTATTCCATACAATCATCACACAAATCAATAGCACATTTCATACAATTATTTAATAAATCACATTCCATACAATCATCACACATACAATCTTCCCACACGATTAGATAAGACTATAGATTCCCTCATAAGTGCAATGGGAGAAAACAAGTTGAGGGTAAATGAGCACTTACAGAACTCGAAAAAAATTACAAAAGGAATCAACAGCACCTTAGTTCTTGCAATCTGAACATCAAAAGAGAGAAGCATCAGTAGCAAAAATACATATATAGTTCGACTACATAAACTAAAATCTCACAAGACCACATGAAACGGAGGTAAGGCGTCTGCTGTTTGAAACGGAGGTCATGAGTTCGAGGGTCGTCAGTTGCGCACAGAGATAAAACCCTGGTCTACTGGCTTTAAATCCTCTCGACCCCAGACGCCTCACCATACCAGTAATAATCATGATTTATCTCCTTCTAGATTTCTATGGAACCTAGGCCGGGGGGCCACTGAGGTGGCGGTTCCACCTCACAAGACCACATGAAATGCCAAAATCTCGATCTCACAAAACCACACGAAAATATGCGCAGAGTAATTCTCCTGCAAAGTTCAAGGAAAAATTGAGTAGGGCAACTGGGCAAGCAACAAGATTAACATTAACAAAGCTAAAGTATAATAATAAAATGATAAATTGCACTTCAATTACGTTATGATTTAACAAAAAATTAAGTATCATGCTCATCGTATCTTAGCTTAATGTGTGAAATCTTATCGTCTAGCATCCTCAATGCATACCTATGGTACAATGAAGTCTGATTGTCTTTCTCGAGTTGCTCCATATAAATTTCTTCCTCTAATTCATCGTGACGGAGGGAGTTTCTTGATTATCGTGGCTACTTTGAACGACTTATTCAACTTCATGTCTTCAACATCCAGATCATGCAGTATCAGTTACATGTCTTGGACTTGAGACGTTACGCTATTGGAATCTACCATTTTGAAATTCAAAAACTGACCGATGATGAATTTTTTCAATCTGGCACTTTCGATTTTGTATTTCTTTTCTAGTGATTCTCACAGAGATTTTGCCATCTCCATCGGACTATACACGTTATATAACGTGTCATCCAATGCGTTGAGAACGTAGTTGTGACACAGAAAATTTCCATGCGACCATGCATTACATGCTGTCTTGCTGTTGGAATCACCTTACTTAGTGTCTGGAGGGTCTTCACACAAGAACCGTACGAGGTTGAGCATTGTCAGATAGAACAACATCTTCTGCTACCATCATTTGAAGTCGGCTCCGTTGAATTTCTCCAGCTTCTCTCCGTACGGAATGGCAGTCGGAACGTCGTTGATCGATGTCATATCAGTTTGCACAATATCGTTTTACGATTGTTTGGTGTTAGTTCCGGGGTTGTTACCAGGAGGATGCAAACTGATATGATATATTATCGAGGCTAGTGTTCAACACTATCTTCGTAAAATGATATCGCTCTGCTACAGGTGCTCACAGATAGAGGTAATTCGTTTCCCAAGATACAACGACAATGTCTCAAAATAGCAGCACTATAAATTTTGAGACCAGCGAACCTTCTCGTAGGCTTTTTGACACAGGATGAGATGAATGCTAATGAACTTTTGATGATTGAATGAATGAATCCAACATCTAAGGGAATATATTTATACAAGGGAAGAGGTGAGGTACCCTTTGGTGAGTGAGTGTGACCTTTGGTTTAGGATTGATCTGGACCATTTGATTTGGTGGGTTATAACTATTAGGTTCTATGCGCAACAGAATATTTATATATTTATAATAAAGCAAATTTTGCTCTTAAATCATGGATTTATTCGCGGTACATATGGTTCTAAACAAAATGATATGAAATCTGGTATAAACACATACCTTGTAATCCTTTGGATATTTGTGATCGATATCACGAAAAGATGAGAGCCCCACGTGTGACTCCTCTAGCGGTATCAACGCGCACTAGATCACGAATTGGATGATCCGTTAGGTGCTAGCCACTCGAATCGATAGAAGGCTTTTGGAAGCACTACAGATCTGAAAATGTGTCTCCGATAAGAAAAGAAGAAGTTGCCGAAGGCTTCCCGAGAGAGATGGAGAGATCGAACTCGCACAAGAGAGAGACAAAGGAGAAGTCCCTTCTTCTCCTCTTCCAAGGGTGGATATATAGAGCCTCTAAGGAAGATGAAGAGACATGACTCGTCATATTCTTCATTAATTTATCATAATTGCAACTTTTGAAATTTTTCATTAATAATCATTAATAGACACTCTTCATCTTCTCCATTATTTCCACAATAATTGTGACCCTTCAAATTCTCCAAAGAGAATAAGAGATAAATCTACTCTCTCTTCTCTAAATCAAATAAATCCATATTTGATCTTGATCCGTTCTCGCTTCCGATATTTCAGAAATAATTAATAATCCAATTAATTCTTATTCAGAAATAATAAATTGATTAATTTTAGTATTCACAAAAATAATCACTTACAAATACTGTTTGTGTCTATGTGCTATGCGTGCGACCCTCTAGGTTCTATACACGAAGACAGTGTAAATCCATACACAGACTAAGGTAACCGTCTAGCAGCAGTTTTTAGCCATCCAACGTGATAGAATATTAGTTATGAACTAAAACCTTCATGAACTGATTACTGTGTAATTCAATCTCTTCATCTTTACCCTACATCCCAATTAATTCGGTGCAGTATGCATCATCACCAAAAGAATTGTTTTACTTGATTTCCAAGATATAATAAACTCATCTTGAATAATAATCATTCCACCCATGACCATGGATTTCGAGTCACTAATATCTCTATCAAGTGGCCAGGATGTTAACTCTCTAATCCAAGAGAGCGATAAATCCTCTATTGTCTCAACATTATTCTCTCTACATTTTGTCATACACCCAACTACCATATTAATCACAATCCGATTAAAGACTGCTTTTAACAGTGTCAAAGTATATAACTCCACGTATAGAATATATGAAGGTCTCAAGTCAAAAGATCAGTTACACTCGTTCATTAAGATGAACGACCAATGATGCTTAATATGTGGTGTTCTCTTAAGTGGATCGTGTCCAGTGTACCTCTATATATACTCAAGGTACCCCAAAATACAACTTGAATATCCATCCCTCGGTCTATCTTGACCTAGTCATACTCAACGTTGATCTAGATATCTATGCCCTCTCTAGATATCTATCCGATCAAGGACGTTTTTCAGAATAATATAACCATTAATCTGTGAGATTTTATCATTAATCATATACGTACAGAAAAGTAAATGATTAATAACAAATACTTACCTTTATTAAAATAATTATCCATAAATACATAAAAGTGTCTTGGCACATAAGTGCACACACTAACAATCTCCCACTTGCACTATTGCCAAACACTATAGACTCTCAGTCCTAGGTTCCTCACATGGGTCTTATGTTTATGTAGAGGTAAGGCCTTGGTGAGTGGGTCTGTAATGTTCTCACTAGTATCTACTCTGCTAACCACCACGTCACCCCTCTGAGCAATCTCTCTGAGGAGGTGATACTTCCGTAGCACGTGCTTGGATCGTTGGTGAGACCTTGGCTCCTTTGCTTGCGCTATGGCCGCATTATTGTCACAATATAACACAACTGGATCAATAATGCTAGGAACCACTTCAAGCTCCTCTATGAAGTTCTTGATCCACACAACTTCCTTTGCTGCCTCCAAAGTTGCTATGTACTCGGACTTAGCTGTTGAATCTGTAACTATCTCCTGCTTGGAGTTCCTCCAGCAGACAGCTGCACCATTTAGACAAAACACATATCCTTGTTGCGACTTCAGATCTTCTCGATCTGTCTAGAAACTGGCGTCAGTATATCCTCTAACGGCCAATTCCTCGTCTCTTCCAAAAACTAAGAACATGTTCTTTGTTCTTCTAAGATACTTGAGAATAGTCTTTACTACAGTCCAATGACTCTCTCTAGGATCTGACTGATATCTACTTGTCATGCTTAAAGCATACGAGACATCTGGTCCGCATCCGAGGGCTTCAAGCATACATGAAGGGTGGCATGGAGGCAAGCCGAGGACTTGCGTGCGCATCCGAGGGACGATAGCCGGTGGAAGATAACTTCAAGGGGCAAGCCAAGGGAGTATGCTTGAAGGCACACGTGAAGGAGGGTCTTCGGAGTGAGGAGGAGTGTCTTTGTAAGCTGGGCAGTCGACTGGGAATATAACAGTTGGCTGCCAGCAAGAACAGAAACTCACAGAAGGTAGTCGACCCTGGACCAGTCGCCTACTCTGGGAGCAATCGACTGGTAGTGACTGGTGGTGTTAGCTGAAAATTCGAACGTTAAGCTGCAACGGTCAATTTTCAGTGGGACCAGTCGACTGTCCTGGGAGCGGTCAACTGGTAAGGTGTTTTCTAGCGTTGAGCTTTATTTAAAGAGGCTCAGTTTTGGATGGGGACTTTTGACGAAATGAGCTTGGTTAGAGCTCATTAGTAATCTTTGTGCTCAGATAGTGTGTCCGAGTTTGTGGCGAGGTTTCTCCATCCACAATGAGGTACACGAGCTAGCTGGAGGACATCCGGGAAGTGATCCATCAAAGGATCGAGGGATTGTTCACCTTACGGACAACCGTGGAGTAGGAGCATCATCTCCGAACTACGTAAACGGTAACGCGTTAGCATTGTTTTGTTTGTATTTGTTTATTCCGCTTGCGCTTGCTAACATGTAGGTAGAAGAAATCAAAAATTGCTATTCACCCCCTCTAGCAAGATAACAACGATCTAACAAGTGGTATCAGAGTAAAGGACCGCTCTTGTTGGAATAACCGCCAAAGGAGAACAAGCTAGAGGAGAAAAATGATGAAAGATAAGTTGGGGGATCATATCAACACTGCACCCTCCTATGATCATGAAGATTTCGACTATTGGAGGACAAGAATGAAGACTTGGCTTGGAATGGAGTGGGAATGTGTAATGGTAATAGAAGAGCCCTTCGAAATTCCAAAAGATAAGCACGGGAATAAGCTTCGACCTAGATATTGGGATAAAGAGCAACAAGCACAATCTAGGGCAAATAAGAAGGTAATAAATATATTAGTTAATATTTTGCCTAACAATGTTTTGAGTGGTGTAGGTAAATACGAAAAGGCATATGAGCTATGGAACAAGATAGGAGAATTTCATGAAAACTCTACACAAGTTCAAGAGCCCAAAGAGACAAGTCAAATGGTTCAAGA
The DNA here is from genome assembly GCA_024364735.1 of Boesenbergia rotunda. Lineage (NCBI taxonomy): Eukaryota > Viridiplantae > Streptophyta > Magnoliopsida > Zingiberales > Zingiberaceae > Boesenbergia > Boesenbergia rotunda. Next base: position 164,385 of record JAGFNQ010002579.1, on the reverse strand, counting down.
AGAAGGAAAAGAAAAGGAATTGTTAACCTCATCAAGTGAAGAGACACAATGAAGTGAGAGATCATCCACCTTATCAAGAGAAGAAGAAGAGGTGTCAACTTCAAGAATTGAGGGGGAGGAGAGACCCTCATCCATGCCGGAGCAAGTAGAAGCTCCTACCTCCACCAAAGCAAGGACCAAAGACTACATCATTTGCTTTGGGTGCAATAAAAAGGGACACTACAAGGACAAGTGTCCAAAGGATAAGAAAAAAGAGGTAAATCCTAAACTCATTTCGATTTCTTTTAAATCTAACATGGGTTGTAGGAATGGAGAAGCCCAAGAGAAAAGAAAGAAAATTAGATGCTTCACATGTGGAGAGCTAGGGCACTATCATACCAAGTGTCTGAGAAAAGGAGAGCTCAAGAAAATGGAGCACTTGAGAAGATGGGAGAAGAAAGAAAAGAAAAGAAGCTCACATCAAGGGGGGCTACAAGGGTAAGGGAGGTAATCCCTAACTTTAAATTGAAAGGTAACTCAAGTTTAAGTTCCTCGATGCATGTTAAAGATAGTGTCAATTATTTACCCATGCATAACTTAGGATTTAAATATCATGATAGGAGTATGGTTTGTATTGTAGATCAAAAACCTAGAAAAATCATGCATCATGATAAATCTAAGACCATTAGACCTAAGGATCAAGGCAAAAATCCCAAGAAAGGGAGACATATGCCTAGAAAGATGGGTAGGTCTAGGAATGTCCAAGGTGAACATTTGGATTCTAGGGTTAGAAGCCTAGAAAAGGAAAATCAAGTCTTGAGAGCAAGATTTGAAGAAATGGAGAAAACCCCAGGTAGATTCACTATTGGATCTAAGGGTTTAGATATGATGTTGGGTAGCTTAAAACCCAACAATGATAGATCGGGGTTGGGATACCGATCTAAGGTCTCCAATGCCAATGGAAAGAAGTATGCTAGTGTAGCATATGATTATGGCAAGAAGGAGATGTCCAAAAATGGCAAGGGGGTGTCATTTAAAGGGAAAAAGAAGGACTTAATCAAGAACAAGGTGTCTAAGGTTATGAAGGTAAAGTTTGTAGGCCAAGAGTCGCCGGGGGAATACCGGTGTGGTCTAGTGTTTGTTGAGTCACCTAGGGAGGTGGCTAGGGCTAAGAGTTCAAGGGGGAGCTCTAGGAGTCTTTGGGATATATAGTGAATGGATCTCGGGAGGTGTTCTCCTACAGGTCTAGATGAACCATAGGATGTGCCAAAAGAAATGTAGATGGACTTGAGTCTCAATCCTTAGGGTTTATCAAGATGGTTTTGAGTTTCATGCGTGGAAATATGACATTGGGGTCATAAAGCATGAGAATTGATTTTTGATGAATAAATGTCATATAAATCAATACTAGGAATGCATTGTGGTCTGGTATGGGCAAAGACATCAAGAGGAAACCAAAATTAGGACTTTAGGTCAAGGTTTAATTGAACTAATTAGCTAGTTTTGATTTTTATGTCAAACTTGGGAATTATGATAGATATATTTTTGAATATATTTTTCCCAAGTAGGTATGGGTACCACAAACTTCTCCACAAAATTTGGAAATTTTTGGAGACTTGTGGAATTTCTGGCGCATTTCTGAATTTGAATTCAAAAAGTAAAAATTGGATTTTTCAGCATGCCAGTCGACTGATCTGGGCTGAATTTGGTTTCAGCAATTAGAAAGTATCCAAATGATCCAAAACAAGTGTATGGGGGGGGGGTTAGTACACGTTATTTATGATCATTAGGGGTTAAAGAGTTCAACAAGAGGGGAAATTGTTGGAAGTTTTTAATATATGGCAAAGAGGAAGAAGTGTTGGGTTTAATTTGGGAAATCAAACACACCTTTGCAAGAAACCCTAGGTTTAGGGGGATCTTAGGTAAAGGGGGAGCATTGTTGCTCCATTCTTGGTGTAAGGGGAATCTTGGAGAGGTTTTTAAAAAGCTTTTGTAAGTCCAATGAAGGGGAGCCTTGGGATAGGTTTAAAAAAAATCCCATTTTGGTAAAAGTCCTAACTTTTGAGAGGGTTAAGTGTGGGATGCCTTAGGATATGATACATGATTGTTTGCATTGCATATGGAATCCTAGGATTTCCCTTCCCGAGTACAATTCTCTCAGCACTCGAATCCTCACGACTTAGCTGACTCTTCATCTAGCAGCCTTGACCTGTTGCCTTCAAGCCTTCTTCGACTTTGACTCTTGTCCCTCGGATGCATGCAAGCCCACATCTCGTCTCCCTATGTCATCCTTCACTTATGCCTCGAAGTGCGCTTCCCTCGGCTCATCGTTCCTGCTTCCAGTAGCCTTGACCTGTTGCCTTCAAGTCTTCTTCGACTTTGGCTCTCGTCCCTCGGATGCATGCAAGCCCACGGCTCGTCTCCCATGTCATCCTTTATGTATGCCTCGAAGTGTACTTCCCTAGGCTCATCATTCCCGCTTTGTCCACGGTCCCTCAGATGGATGCAAGCCCACGGCTCGTCTCCCCATGCCATCCTTCACCGGACCCGTAGACATCCAACTAAGTCTATGTGTATCCTGCAAACCTGCACACTCACATACACATATTAGATCAACATGAAACCCTAACTTAATCATCTTGACACACACATCAAAACCCATGATCTTTCCCAATCACACTTGGGTCGATTGCACCAACAAACATAACAATTAGTCACTCCCATGATCGACCTCGACTAGGAATGCGAATGGAATGGATTAACTACATGTCAATCCAGCTAAAACCAAGTTAATGAATACCTATCCCTCAGTATAGATATATGATCCCACTAAGTTGGGAAAGGTCTAACCAATCCTAATAGGTAGTGAATACTAAAGATAAGATAATTCCCAATAGACATACCTTTTGTAGCCTGGAGAAGTCCGATCGTCGCTAAGTCCTAAAACACAACCGTGTCGAGAAAAACGACTTCGAAGAATAATTTGAAATGTACCAGGTATACCTCGTATATCCTGGCTCGGATACCAAATAAGTTAACCATACTTTAATTAAGTTTGATATGAAATCAATAAATGTCCTATATCAAATGTCCTAATTAAGTTTAACCCTACTTGAACTCTACATGAGCTCTCCTCCTCCTCGGTTAGGTTCAATCCCATATCATAGCTCTTTGTAAGAACATAACCTAACCCACAGAATCAAGCTACACAAGACCACCAAATGGAACCAATTCATGACCTAGATCATCCTAAACTCAATTGACACTCACAACAACCCCAACCAAACATAATAGGGCTGGGAATTAGCATGCGCTAGAAACAAGAAACCCAAGGCCTAGGATGGTGTTCGGTCAAACCTCACAAGATCAAAAGATCTCTCTCGACAATTCATCCAAATCACGTCAAACTCCAATTCTAATCAGCAAACAACTCACACCAATCTAAGTAAAGAAGAATTCCATTTGTAGCTCATGGCCAAATCTCAAATCAAATGAAACCAGCTACCAATCTATAACACAATAAATTCCACTCCACCAACAAATCAAATGTCAACACCAAATTACTATCAAGATAACTAATCACATCAGCAAATCTAATTTATCTTTACTAATCTATCTCAAAGAATCCTCTACCAATAACCAAAATTCAATCAAGCTTGCCCTCAAATACCCATTGATCAAATTAATACAGTACCTCACATAGCAGAAACTCAATACCGAAACAAAAATCACATTGCTTATCAAGAATTTCAAAAAATAAGAGGAATTGAAATCCAAATAGGACACGAATAGAGACACAATGATCCGAAACAATCTATCTCATCTACTCTTATATCGAAGCCATTCAAGACCAATATTGAGAGAACCAGTCCTTACCTCAGATGGCACACAACTGTTGCTTTTTCCCCTCCTATGTCGTTCCTAGTGAAAACCAACCCAACTTGCATAATCCCAAATAGAAGCTCCCTTCCCTAATGTGTCCTCCTCAACCCTGGGTTCTCCTTCGATCAGATTGCCAACGGTGATGATGAGCAAACAAAAAAGATAGCGGCAAATCAGAAGATTTCTGAAAAGAGACGTGACAAACACCTGAAGAAACCTAGCTTACCTCGAGTGCAACCGTGACTTGAACCTACGTCGGTTGTCCCTGGCGATGGTACCCCTTGGTGGCCCAACTACGTGAGGAGGCAAAGATCATCAGGGCCTGCTCTCTTGATCCTTCGACAGCTTTTGTAAGGAGAGTGATCGACACTCCTTTGGGAGAAGGAAAGATGAGAGGAAGGCTCGCCCATGTGTGTGAAGCATGTCGGAACCGGGGAAGATGAAGGCAACTCAGTTGATAACAAATCAACTGAATATATGGTTGATGGCAGAAGTGGCTGAGAAGCAACAACTATGATATGTCATGAACTGCATTTTAGGGAACGTATGCAGTTTATGAATCTCATGGAAGTTATTTTACAGTTTGTGCAGTTTATGGAAGTTATTTTACAGTTTCATATGTTAAGTGTTGTATTTATGAGTATTGTGTGTTGTCACTTGTGTTGTTAATCAGATGATATATCAAATAAACAAATCGTTCCTCCCTCAAACTAAGTTCCTAAAATTCTTTTAAGTGGTGGCGTCGCCCGGGTACCAAATGTCTTCTTCTCCATCACTCCCTGCTCCGCCTGTGTTCAATGGAGAGTTTTACCATGTATGGGCTGTGAAAATGGAAGCACATCTGCGTGGTCTAAAACTCTGGGAAGCAATTGAACAACAGGAGACACCAGTTCTGCCCCGTACTGCAACGTCTACACAACAAAGTCAACATGAAGAAATGATGTCAAGAAGGTACCGTGCACTGAGTATTCTTTATTTTGCTGTTGACAGTCATATTTTTTCTAGAATCATGGCTTGCAAAACAGCTAAAGAAGCTTGGTTGAAAATACAAGCAGAGTTTGGTGGAAATGAACGCACTAAACATTTTCAAAGCTTCACTCTCAGGCGAGAATTTGAATTGTTCAGAATGTCTGAAACTGAGAAGGTAAAAGATTATGTTGATCGCGTGATGAATACTGTTAATCAACTGAGGCTTTTGGGGGAAAATATCGAAGAGAAACGCTTGGTGGAAAAGATCATGCTCTCTGTGTCCAGCAAGTTTGACATCAAGATTTCATCTTTGGAAGATGCAACTATACTTGCTGATATGTCTGTTACTGATTTAATTCACACCTTGCAGGCCGTAGAACAAAGATTGGCTTTTCGTGATGAAATAGTTAGACCCTCTGAGTCTGCTCTATTTTCACACAATCAGGCCCATTTTTTTGAAAGAAAAAGGAGTGAGACTCGGGACAAGAATAAGAAGTATTTGGGAACGAGGAGGCCTCAAGGAGGATCAAAGCCATGGAAACAAAGAAAGAACAAGTTCCCTCCATGCTCCTTTTGTAAGAAGACAAATCATACTGATGATTTTTGTTTCTATCGGCCAAGTGCATTCTGCACGATTTGCAACTCCTTTGGGCATATTACCAAGGTGTGTCAAAATAAGAAAATGGATCAGACTTCATCTCAGCAAAATGATCAAGCACTCCCTGCTGCTGAAGGAGAAACTACTGAAGATATGGCTTTTATGACTTTCCATCAGCATCTTGTGCTTGAAAGTGCTACATGGATGATTGATTCGGGTTGTTCTAGTCATATGACAGGAAGAAAGGAGCTGTTCAAAGTATTTGATGAAAATTTTACGACAGAAATTCGTATTGGAGATGGCTCTACATTGTTGGCTAAAGGAAAAGGGACTGTGTTTGTAAACACACCTGCAGGTGTGAGACAACTAAATGACGTTTTCTATGTGCCAAAACTTGTTGTTAGCCTATTGAGTGTGTCTCAACTTTTGAAGGATGGATATAAGCTGATTTTCTTTGAAAGTCTGTGCCAAGTATTTCCTCCTTATTCTCACGAAGGTTTTTATATAAAAATGAAGAATAATATTTTTGTGCTTGAAGAACCAATGACAGTTGCTTATGTTACTCAAGAGGAGCACTCAAATTTATGGCACAGAAGGTTAGGACATCCTAACTCAGTTACCTTAGCTTTTTTGAAAAATAAGCAATTGATGCATGATTTACCCGGTTTTAATCTGAATCTTTCACTTTGTTCAAGCTGCCAATTAGGAAAGCAATGCCAAAAACCTTTTCCTGCGTTTCCTGATTTTAAAGCTGATGAGAAGTTGAAAATTATCCACTCTGATTTGTGTGGGCCCTTTTCAGTTGAATCTCTTAATGGGAAAAAATATTTCATGATTTTAGTAGATGATTTTTCAAGATATACTTGGGGATATTTTTTAAAAAACAAGTCTGATGCCTTGGCTGTTTTTTCAAATTTTAAGAATTGTTGAACGTGAAAGTGGGAAACAGATTAAGCTCCTTCGAACTGATAATGGAAGTGAGTTCTTATCTGTATTTTTCAAACAATTTCTCAAAGATTGTGGCATCAGACATCAATTGACTGTGGCCTACACTCCCCAACAAAATGGGGTTAGTGAAAGGAAAAACCGATCTATTGTTAATATGGCTCGTTGTCTATTATTTGAAAAAAAATCTTCCTAAAATACTATGGGCAGAAGCAGTCAATACTTCTATTTATCTTTTAAATAGACTGCCTACTAATGTACTCAAAACAGCAACACCCTATGAGCTTTGGTTTGGAAGAAAACCGTCAGTCATGCATTTAAGAATATTTGGTTCTGTAGCTTATGCTTTTGTTCAAGAAGCTAAACGTGACAAGTTAGATGCTAGATCTGAAATTGGTATTTTGGTTGGGTACAGCTCTGTTTCTAAAGCCTACAGAATTTTCAATCCAAAAACTAAGAAGGTTGCGGTTTCTAGATCAGTAGTTTTTAATGAATATGATTATTGGGATTGGGAAATCAATGCTCCTCATTCTTCTATAAATTGTTCTTCCCATAATTTCGTTCAAACTGTTGATAACAGTTTTTTTGATGTTCCTTCTAGCAGTACCGCAACAAGAAAAATGAAAGCCATTGCAGATGTATACAATAGTTGTTTTTTGATTCTTGAAGAGCCCAAAAATATTGAAATGGCTGTAACTATGCCAGAATAGAAAATTGCAATGGAGGAGGAGCTTTATATGATCACCAAGCAAAAAACATGGGATCTTTGTGATCCTCCAGTGGGAAAAAATATCATAGGGTTGAAATGGATTTTTAAAAACAAGTTAAACTCTGATGGAACACTCAATAAGAGAAAGGCAAGGCTTGTGGTAAGAGGTTTTGACCAAGAGCCTGGAATTGATTTTTATGAGACATTTGCTCTTGTTGCAAGGCTAGATACAATTAGGATCATTATTTCTCTTGCTGCACAGTTGTCACTGATCATTTTTCAACTTGATGTTAAGTTGGCTTTCTTGAATGGGGTTTTAGAAGAAGAGATTTTCGTGGTACAACCTCCTGGGTTCGAGAATGGTTCTGACCAGGTATGTCGACTTAACAAAGCTTTATATGGTCTCAAACAAGCCCCTAGAGCTTGGTATGCAAGATTGAATAATTTCTTGTTGGAGATAGGATTTGAGAAAAGCTTAAATGAAGCTACTTTGTTTGTGAAAAAAACTAGAACAGAGTTTCTTATTATCACTGTGTATGTGGATGACTTGCTCATCACTGGGAGCAATGAAGATGATGTTTTGGCTTTAAAAATCAATTTGGAGAATGAATTTGAAATGAATGATTTAGGCAAGATGACATATTTCCATGGAATGCAAGTTAGTCAAGGCAGTAAAGGTATTTTCTTGTCTCAAATGAAATACATTGATGATTTATTGAAGAAATTTGGATTTCAAAACTGCTCCATTGTGAAAACACCTGCTGTCGTGAATGTCAAAATTGGAGTAGATGAAGATGGAGAAAGAGTTGATGAGACTATTTTTAGAAGTTTGATTGGCAATCTCCTTTACCTTAGTGCTACAAGACCTGACATTATGCACACTGTAAGTGTTCTTTCAAGGTATATGCACAAGCCCAAAACCTCTCATTTTGTTGCTGCAAAACGTGTGCTTAGGTATCTCAAAAGCACACGAGACATGGGTTTGTTTTATCAGAAAGGTGTTCCTATCAAACTATTTGGTTTTTCAGATAGTGACTTTGCAGGATCAATAGAAGACGGAAAGAGTACCTCTGGCTATGTTTTTTCTCTTGGAACTGGTGCAGTATGTTGGTCTACTAAGAAGCAAACATGTGTTGCACAATCAACCGCTGAGGCTGAATATATGGCTGCAGCTTCAGCAGTTAATCATGCTAAATGGATGAGAAAGATATTGAAGGATGTGTACATGCAGGTTGCCGATCCTACTGTTGTCTTTTGTGATAGCAAGTCTGCTATAGCAATGGCTCGAAATCCTGTTTTCCATGGGAAAACAAAGCACATGAATGTGAAATTTCATGCTTTAAGAGAGGCTGAAGCTGAACAAGAGACCCATTTGGTTCACTGTTCTACTGAAGAACAAGTTGCAGATATCTTCACAAAGTCTTTATCTCCATATCAGTTTCAGGTGCTTGTGTCCAAGCTAGGCCTCATCAGCTACTCTGCCCTCAAGGAGGAGTTTGAAGGCAACTCAGTTGATAACAAATCAACTGAATATATGGTTGATGGCAGAAGTGGCTGAGAAGCAACAACTATGATATGTCATGAACTGCATTTTAGGGAGCGTATGCAGTTTATGAATCTCATGGAAGTTATTTTACAGTTTGTGCAGTTTATGGAAGTTATTTTACAGTTTCATATGTTAAGTGTTGTATTTAAGAGTATTGTGTGTTGTCACTTGTGTTGTTAATCAGATGATATATCAAATAAACAAATCGTTCCTCCCTCAAACTAAGTTCCTAAAATTCTTTTAGAAGAGGAGGTGATTGCGTGGAGAAGGAAGAGTTGGCTTCGGGCAGAGGTCGCAAGGGAATAGGGCTTTTAGTAATGCAAACTTTGCATTTTAGTCCTACTTCCATCTCACCCTTAATCTCCACACTTGAACCCAATAGTTCGGAAACCCCATATTCATTCTGAGAAAATTCCCAAAATTTTCTGGACTAATTTTTTGGGTTGCCATATTTAACATTTATAGTTATCGTATATTGTTTGTTGATTAAAATATTAACACATTATTTTTTTCAGACCGATCAATCACAAAGAAAAGATCAGATGTAGTCCAAAGGGTGGTTTGGGGAGAGAACCGGAACTGCATACATATGCTTTCACCTTATTTAGTAATTTGTTTTTAACTATACATAATTATTTTTTTATAATATTTTTAACATGTTTGTTATTTCTAGAATGATATGGTGAGAGAGTATGTTCAAACATAAAAAAAATATAGAAAATAACATCGATAGAGTCCAAATTGTAGATATATATAGTTTGTGATTATGTCGTCGATGTTGGATCGGGTTGGTCCGGCTAGAGGGGGGTGAATAGACGGCTAATAAAATAAAAGTGGTGGAAACTCGTCTATTAAAAAAAACTTGGTTGCAACTTGGTCGTTGCTTCCAAGACGGTTAAAGCTCAAAAAAATCTCCTTGTGGCGGAGAAGCCTTACAACTGAAGATCGCTAGACTTTAGAAAATTACAAGAAATGAATTGAATTAATGAATCTAAATCTCTAAGCCTATTTATAGGTTGAGTGATACGATCTTGACCGTTGATAAAGATTGAGTTTCATCTTGATCGTAGATGAAATTTTATCTCAACCTTTGATTTAAAGGTTCAGCGTGCATACAAACTTCGTACAAGAAGCTTTATCAAATATCTTTGACCATTCGATCTTTGACCATCCGAATTCCTCGCCTCCACTTGTAGCAGTAAGAAGAAGAAGCTTTATCAAAAATCTTTGACCATCCGATCTTTGACCATCCGAATTCCTCGCCTCCACTTGTAGCGGTAAGAAGCTTCAATAAAACAACTTTAATCAAAAGCACGTTCATGTAGGAAGCTTTAATAAAACAATTTTAATTTAAAGAACGTTTACTTAAAAACAATAATTAAATTGAATCTTTAATTAAAGTTTTAGTATAATTAAAGTTTTATTTTAATTGCAAGTCAAGTGTTGACTTGATAAAAGTCAACTTAGTTGACTTTTCGTCAAACCGTTGATTGGGTGATTTTCGGCCAACCGGAGTCAGGTTCATCCGAACCCGACTCTGGCCTTTCGCCCCTCGAACGTACTTCCACCAGGTTTCTCGTCCCTCGAACGTCGCGCACGTCTTTCTTGGTCCATCGGCGTACTCTTCCGCAACTTCCCCGTCCCTCGGATTGCACTGAGCCCGTCGGCTCACTTCCCCATGCAATCCTTCTCGTCCGGTGCGTCTTACGCTCGACTTCTTCCGTACCTAAGTTCCTACGCACTTAGCAGAGGGATTTAAAACTAACAGGACCTAACCTAACTTGGTTGATCACATCAAAACTAACCGGGGCACCAACAGTCGATACTCATTCTGGATACATTAGAGGACTTAGAAGTGGAGTCCAAGCTAGTTGCTCCACTTCTTTATATGTCACCTCCTTATCTAGATCAACTAACACAGCATTACGTGAAAAACTTGAATCCACCTAGCAACAACTAAAAGACACTTAGCAAACACTCGAGTTCAATTAGCAAACACCCAAGATTAGTGAAATTAATGAGATCAAGATAAGATATGTTTGAACAAATTGTTGACCAGTTGGTGCCTGGAGTATTACAATCTTTAATCCATGATTCCTCATTAGCTCCAGCTCCTCCTCGACCTTAGAATTGGATGTTGTGAACTTGTTGTTAAAGTTGTGAATTTGGAGATAAACTTGATGTTGTGAACATTATTTGTTGTGTTACTTGTTATTAATGTTGTGAACTTGATGGTGTTTATGTTGTGAACTTGATGGTGTTTATGTTGTGAACTTGGTGTTTTGTGAATGTTGTGAAGTATGAGTTGTAAATTTACTGAATGTTATGAGTTGTAAATTTATATATATATAAATATAAATAAAAAATATATTTTAAAAAAATATATGTTTAGCTATGAATTACTCATAATTCATCGCTAACATGATTATATTTAGCGACCAAATTCACATTATTCGTTACTATCTATTGTGTATTTTAGCGGCGATTATAGTAATCTTAGCAATGCTTTATGTTATGTCGTTAATCTTAGCGACAAAATCTTGACTTTCGTTGCTAAATATGGTTTATGACAAGCTTATAGCGACGATATTAACAATGATAAATATTCGTCGCTATTTACCTTAGTGACGAAAACAAATGTGTAAGTGATGAAATTAGTTATCACTAAATGACATTTTTCCTATAGTGATTGGTTAGACAGGTTATAGTATCTACAGAGCTAGTAGTTGCTATACATGTTATATCATCTACGATTTTATTGTAAGTACCCGGGTTAATTTTGATATGGTCAACTGAGTTAAGTTAAATCCTGTTAGTTTGATGTCTTGTGTCTATATGTGTGGAAGACTCAGCGATCGAGAAGGATGACACGGGAAGGGAGTTGACGGGCTCAGTGCATCTGAGGGGCAAGAAGACTACAAAAAAGTATATCGATAGACGAGAAAGGTGTGTACGTCGTTCGAGGGACGTGAGGTCGAGGAGGAAGACTGCTCGAGGAGAAGGTCGGAAGTTGGGTTCTAGTGAGCTCAACTTCGGATGATCAGAAATCACCTATAAACGCTAGAAGATTGGTCAACCAAAGGTTGACCAAAACGAGGCAAACCAGGCGCCCGAGTCCACTCGGGCGCCCGAGTCCACTCGGGCGTCCGAGAACAACTTTTTTTTTTGTCTTTTCAGCCATTGCATAGTAGATCAACTTTAACCGGAACTCAGGTGTATCCATTCAACATAGGCACCTGGTATGTGTCACGTCAGCAACGGATAAGTTTGTCCAGGGGCTATAAATAAACCCCTTGAGTTCAGAAATAAAAACAACAATTTTTTATTCACTTTCTAATTCTATTTGTACTTTCAACGAGTGTAAGAGGCTTCTCTACCTACCTATGAGTAATTTAGTTGAGATATTCATTATCTTGGATTAGTAACTACCCAAACCAAATAAACTTGAAGCCTCTATTTCTTTTAGTTTTCATTTTTATTGATGTTGATTTCTATGTTGTTTAATTATTTTTTATCTTTATTAAGAATAACAAAAGATTTAGTTTTATTTTTTAAAGATATTTATCCCCTTCTAGTCGGTCCAACATGATCCTACAATTGTAGCTACTATGATATTAATGTTAAGTGAGCAAGTCGAATCTGCGTTGTAGTAGCTACAGTTTTATAGTTATTACAATATGAATTCCTATTATTTATGTTGTAGCAGCTATCATTTCGTAATTATTATAATGTAAATTCTTACCAATATTGAATATATTAAGTATGCATTATAGTAGCTATGAAAACGTAGTTATTATAACATATATAGTAGTTACAAAATCATAATTATTACAACGCACTCAACCGACATAAGATTTATATTGGGGATTTAGGCTGTATATAACAATACTAAACATTATTAAAAGATAGTTGGATAATTATATATGACTTTTGTATTCAGCAAAAAGTGAATTCTATCATTCAAGCACCCCCCCCTCCTCACGATTATCCTACATTATTGGGGAGTAAATCAAGAAATCAAAGTTAATCATCACATGAAAAAGTCTTTATTAGATTTGACCTTATTCAATTCTACAAACTTATTATATAATAACTAACTCGATTATATCTAAGGGACAAAATAATTATACATGATTGAACAATAAGACGAGTAATCGTTTGATAAAAAAAATTAAAATGAAATGTCAATTTGGAAAAAAGATTATCTTTTTTACTTTTTCCATTTATATTTAATTGATGAAATTATTTTAAAAATGAATTAATAATTAGGTAATGCTAGGTCAGAATCTGACCACTCATAATTTATTTTTTCATAATGTTTAATATCATTTAAAAAAATTTTTTTAAAATAAATCATAATATGTGTTATGTAGTTTTAATTTAAAATATATATATTTATATTAGATATATTATCTATTTTATCATTACTGTAGTAATTAACATAAATAAAAATTTAATGGACTTAAATATAATTAAAGAAAAAAATTAATTCTTTTAAATAAATCATAATAATATATGTTTTGTGATTTTACTTTAATATATATATATATATATATAATGTATTTTATAAGTATTATAATAATTAATATAAATAAAAAATTAATGGATTCAAAGATAATTAAAAAAAATAATTTTGGATGACTATCAAGAATTATCATAAATAATATTTCAATGAAAATATTCGAACGTCATTTTATAAAGCAACTTTATTAAAAATTATTGTGGTAGGGATCGGAAGACTTAACTCCGAGGCCTTTCTCGCAATAATGATGAGGCGGCAGTGGTCACGCGCAGACATAAATGCAGGCTGCTTGTCCAAACTTATATCGTGCCACGTGTCCTATTCGCAAAGTCCCAGCCACTCTTTAGAGATAAGATTAAAAAAAACTCATTAATGAAAAGAGGTGGGAAGCAAATATTTTATTAATTAAATTTTAACATAAAAAATTGTAAGACTATCCATAATCGTCTAACTTTTTCAGAATTTTTTTTTTATCACATCTCCGCCGTATAAAAATAAAAATATCGCATAACTATAAAAAAATCGTTTAACAACATTTTAATAGATTTCATACTTTTATTTCTCATATCTCCTCATATTTTAAATAAAAAAATTACATAAACATTATTATATCAATTAATAAATTATTTTTCCATTAATTATAATCTATTTAAAAAACCTTATTTAAATCCTTTAATAATTATAGTCGACAAGGGTGAAATCCACTTGCCTGGGGGCGGGGGGCGTCGACGGTCGCCCCCTTATGATGGAGCCCCTAGCATTGCACTCTTGCTCCTCCTCATCCTCTGCCTCCCGTACTATCGCTTTTCCATCTTCGATAGTGGCGTGGGCAACGACAATGAATAAAGTGACCGTCGCATGATCGAAGGGGAAGTAGATTTGGGATTGTGATTTCGAAGGCTATTGTTAGGTGACATTGGAGTGTTAACCCATTATGAAATGCTAAGTTACGTTCTTACCTCCTTTGCGCATGTATTTAATAAATACAAAATGAAGTGTCATGTGCCTTTGTTTCTGCTCGTTGCAAAAAATAAATACACTATCAAATATAAATTTTCAGATTTTGGAGGACCAATGAACGCAAAAGTAGGTACTATGCAATTATTGAAAGAATGTACTTAACCGATTAAAAGAACAAATGGAGACTATTAATTTCTTCACCTTAACCTTGTTCTTCATCTTCCAATTCTAAGTTCTTTAGTTATGTCGTTGGTGAGGCTAAATTGGATGTTGTTCTACCGTGGGAAAAGGGTTCGATTGACTAGAAGTTTCTTTAGTACTTGTGAAAGGTACTAAAATTAACTTATTGCTTTAAATGACTGCAGATAGAAGTTAATATATCTAGGTCATTTTTATGAGGATGTTTTTTCTTGGAATAATCATATGTTGATTAAACAAGAGCTTGAAATATATATTGATTACGTCAAATTAGATAAACGGTTTAAAAGCATTTCAAATTTGAAAGTTCTTGCAAAGAAAATGATTGAATCAATGAAGAATCGTGTGTTTTCTTTAGTTTATCGGATGATTGAGCTAGTCTTACTTCTTCCAGTTGCTACTGCAATCGTTGAAAGTGACCGTCGAATGATTGATCATGCGACGGTCGCCCCCTTATGATGGAGCCCCTAGCATCGCCCTCTTGCTCCTCCTCATCCTTTGCCTCCTTTACTACCACTTTTCCATCTTCGACGGTGGCGTGGGCAACGACAATGAATAAAGTGACCGTCGCATGATCGAAGGGGAAGCAGATTTGGGATTGTGATTTCGAAGGCTGTTGTTAGGTGACATTGGAGTGTTAACCCATTATGAAATGCTAAGTTACGTTCTTACCTCCTCTGCGTATGTATTTAATAAATACAAAGTGACCTATCATGTGCCTTTGTTTTTGCTCGTTGCAAAAAATAAATACACTGTCAAACATAAATTTTCAGGTTTTGGAGGACCAATGAAGGCAAAAGTAGGTATTCTACAATTATTGAAAGAATGTACTTAACCGATTAAAAGAACGAATGGAGACTATTATTTTCTTCACCTTAACCCTGTTCTTCATCTTCCAATTCTAAGTTCTGTAGTTATGTCGTTGGTGAGGTTAAATTGGATGTTGTTCTACATGGGAGAAGGGTTCGATTGCCTAGAAGTTTCTTTAGTACTTGTGAAAGATATTAAAATTAACTTATTGCTTTAAATGACTGCATATAGAAGTTAATATGTCTAGGTCATTTTTATGAGGATGTTTTTCTTGGAATAATCGTATGTTGATTAAACAAGAGCTTGAAATATATATTGATTACGTCAAATTAGATAAACGGTTTAAAAGCATTTCAAATTTGAAAGTTCTTGCAAAGAAAATGATTGAATCAATGAAGAATCGTGTGTTTTCTTTAGTTTATCGGATGATTGAGCTAGTCTTACTTCTTCCAGTTGCTACTGCAATCGTTGAAAGTGACCGTCGAATGATTGATCATGCGACGGTCGCCCCCTTATGATGGAGCCCCTAGCATCGCCCTCTTGCTCCTCCTCATCCTTTGCCTCCTTTACTACCACTTTTCCATCTTCGACGGTGGCGTGGGAACGACAATGAATAAAGTGACCGTCGCATGATCGAAGGGGAAGCAGATTTGGGATTGTGATTTCGAAGGCTGTTGTTAGGTGACATTGGAGTGTTAACCCATTATGAAATGCTAAGTTACGTTCTTACCTCCTCTGCGTATGTATTTAATAAATACAAAGTGACCTATCATGTGCCTTTGTTTTTGCTCGTTGCAAAAAATAAATACACTGTCAAACATAAATTTTCAGGTTTTGGAGGACCAATGAAGGCAAAAGTAGGTATTCTACAATTATTGAAAGAATGTACTTAACCGATTAAAAGAACGAATGGAGACTATTATTTTCTTCACCTTAACCCTGTTCTTCATCTTCCAATTCTAAGTTCTGTAGTTATGTCGTTGGTGAGGTTAAATTGGATGTTGTTCTACATGGGAGAAGGGTTCGATTGCCTAGAAGTTTCTTTAGTACTTGTGAAAGATATTAAAATTAACTTATTGCTTTAAATGACTGCATATAGAAGTTAATATGTCTAGGTCATTTTTATGAGGATGTTTTTCTTGGAATAATCGTATGTTGATTAAACAAGAGCTTGAAATATATATTGATTACGTCAAATTAGATAAACGGTTTAAAAGCATTTCAGATTTGGAAGCTCTTGCAAAGAAAATGATTGAATCAATGAAGAATCGTGTGTTTTCTTTAGTTTATCGGATGATTGAGTTAGTCTTACTTCTTCCAGTTGCTACTGCAATCATTGAAAGTGATCGTCGAATGATTGATCATGCGACGGTCGCCCCCTTATGATGGAGCCCCTAACATCGCCCTCTTGTTCCTCCTCATCTTCTCCCTCCTTTACTACCGCTTTTCCATTTTCGACGGTGGCATGGGCAATGACAATGAATAAAGTGACCGTCGCATGATCGAAGGGGAAGCAGATTTGGGATTGTGATTTCGAAGGCTGTTGTTAGGTGACATTGGAGTGTTAACCCATTATGAAATGCTAAGTTACGTTCTTACCTCCTCTGCGTATGTATTTAATAAATACAAAGTGACCTATCATGTGCCTTTGTTTTTGCTCGTTGCAAAAAATAAATACACTGTCAAACATAAATTTTCAGGTTTTGGAGGACCAATGAAGGCAAAAGTAGGTATTCTACAATTATTGAAAGAATGTACTTAACCGATTAAAAGAACGAATGGAGACTATTATTTCTTCACCTTAACCCTGTTCTTCATCTTCCAATTCTAAGTTCTGTAGTTATGTCGTTGGTGAGGTTAAATTGGATGTTGTTCTACATGGGAGAAGGGTTCGATTGCCTAGAAGTTTCTTTAGTACTTGTGAAAGATATTAAAATTAACTTATTGCTTTAAATGACTGCATATAGAAGTTAATATGTCTAGGTCATTTTTATGAGGATGTTTTTCTTGGAATAATCGTATGTTGATTAAACAAGAGCTTGAAATATATATTGATTACGTCAAATTAGATAAACGGTTTAAAAGCATTTCAAATTTGAAAGTTCTTGCAAAGAAAATGATTGAATCAATGAAGAATCGTGTGTTTTCTTTAGTTTATCGGATGATTGAGCTAGTCTTACTTCTTCCAGTTGCTACTGCAATCGTTGAAAGTGACCGTCGAATGATTGATCATGCGACGGTCGCCCCCTTATGATGGAGCCCCTAGCATCGCCCTCTTGCTCCTCCTCATCCTTTGCCTCCTTTACTACCACTTTTCCATCTTCGACGGTGGCGTGGGCAACGACAATGAATAAAGTGACCGTCGCATGATCGAAGGGGAAGCAGATTTGGGATTGTGATTTCGAAGGCTGTTGTTAGGTGACATTGGAGTGTTAACCCATTATGAAATGCTAAGTTACGTTCTTACCTCCTCTGCGTATGTATTTAATAAATACAAAGTGACCTATCATGTGCCTTTGTTTTTGCTCGTTGCAAAAAATAAATACACTGTCAAACATAAATTTTCAGGTTTGGAGGACCAATGAAGGCAAAAGTAGGTATTCTACAATTATTGAAAGAATGTACTTAACCGATTAAAAGAACGAATGGAGACTATTATTTTCTTCACCTTAACCCTGTTCTTCATCTTCCAATTCTAAGTTCTGTAGTTATGTCGTTGGTGAGGTTAAATTGGATGTTGTTCTACATGGGAGAAGGGTTCGATTGCCTAGAAGTTTCTTTAGTACTTGTGAAAGATATTAAAATTAACTTATTGCTTTAAATGACTGCATATAGAAGTTAATATGTCTAGGTCATTTTTATGAGGATGTTTTTCTTGGAATAATCGTATGTTGATTAAACAAGAGCTTGAAATATATATTGATTACGTCAAATTAGATAAACGGTTTAAAAGCATTTCAGATTTGGAAGCTCTTGCAAAGAAAATGATTGAATCAATGAAGAATCGTGTGTTTTCTTTAGTTTATCGGATGATTGAGTTAGTCTTACTTCTTCCAGTTGCTACTGCAATCATTGAAAGTGATCGTCGAATGATTGATCATGCGACGGTCGCCCCCTTATGATGGAGCCCCTAACATCGCCCTCTTGTTCCTCCTCATCTTCTCCCTCCTTTACTACCGCTTTTCCATTTTCGACGGTGGCATGGGCAACGACAATGAATAAAGTGACCGTCGCATGATCGAAGGGGAAGCAGATTTGGGATTGTGATTTCGAAGGCTGTTGTTAGGTGACATTGGAGTGTTAACCCATTATGAAATGCTAAGTTACGTTCTTACCTCCTCTGCGTATGTATTTAATAAATACAAAGTGACCTATCATGTGCCTTTGTTTTTGCTCGTTGCAAAAAATAAATACACTGTCAAACATAAATTTTCAGGTTTTGGAGGACCAATGAAGGCAAAAGTAGGTATTCTACAATTATTGAAAGAATGTACTTAACCGATTAAAAGAACGAATGGAGACTATTATTTTCTTCACCTTAACCCTGTTCTTCATCTTCCAATTCTAAGTTCTGTAGTTATGTCGTTGGTGAGGTTAAATTGGATGTTGTTCTACATGGGAGAAGGGTTCGATTGCCTAGAAGTTTCTTTAGTACTTGTGAAAGATATTAAAATTAACTTATTGCTTTAAATGACTGCATATAGAAGTTAATATGTCTAGGTCATTTTTATGAGGATGTTTTTCTTGGAATAATCGTATGTTGATTAAACAAGAGCTTGAAATATATATTGATTACGTCAAATTAGATAAACGGTTTAAAAGCATTTCAAATTTGAAAGTTCTTGCAAAGAAAATGATTGAATCAATGAAGAATCGTGTGTTTTCTTTAGTTTATCGGATGATTGAGCTAGTCTTACTTCTTCCAGTTGCTACTGCAATCGTTGAAAGTGACCGTCGAATGATTGATCATGCGACGGTCGCCCCCTTATGATGGAGCCCCTAGCATCGCCCTCTTGCTCCTCCTCATCCTTTGCCTCCTTTACTACCACTTTTCCATCTTCGACGGTGGCGTGGGCAACGACAATGAATAAAGTGACCGTCGCATGATCGAAGGGGAAGCAGATTTGGGATTGTGATTTCGAAGGCTGTTGTTAGGTGACATTGGAGTGTTAACCCATTATGAAATGCTAAGTTACGTTCTTACCTCCTCTGCGTATGTATTTAATAAATACAAAGTGACCTATCATGTGCCTTTGTTTTTGCTCGTTGCAAAAAATAAATACACTGTCAAACATAAATTTTCAGGTTTTGGAGGACCAATGAAGGCAAAAGTAGGTATTCTACAATTATTGAAAGAATGTACTTAACCGATTAAAAGAACGAATGGAGACTATTATTTTCTTCACCTTAACCCTGTTCTTCATCTTCCAATTCTAAGTTCTGTAGTTATGTCGTTGGTGAGGTTAAATTGGATGTTGTTCTACATGGGAGAAGGGTTCGATTGCCTAGAAGTTTCTTTAGTACTTGTGAAAGATATTAAAATTAACTTATTGCTTTAAATGACTGCATATAGAAGTTAATATGTCTAGGTCATTTTTATGAGGATGTTTTTCTTGGAATAATCGTATGTTGATTAAACAAGAGCTTGAAATATATATTGATTACGTCAAATTAGATAAACGGTTTAAAAGCATTTCAGATTTGGAAGCTCTTGCAAAGAAAATGATTGAATCAATGAAGAATCGTGTGTTTTCTTTAGTTTATCGGATGATTGAGTTAGTCTTACTTCTTCCAGTTGCTACTGCAATCATTGAAAGTGATCGTCGAATGATTGATCATGCGACGGTCGCCCCCTTATGATGGAGCCCCTAACATCGCCCTCTTGTTCCTCCTCATCCTCTCCCTCCTTTACTACCGCTTTTCCATTTTTGACGGTGGCATGGGCAATGACAATGAATAAAGTGACCGTCGCATGATCGAAGGGAAGCATATTTGGGATTATGATTTTGAAAGTTGTTGTTAGGTGACATTGGAGTGCTAACTCATTATGAAATGCTAAGTTACGTTCTTACCTCCTCTGCATTTGTATTTAATAAATACAAAGTGAAGTATAATGTGTCTTTATTTTTGCGTACTAATTTAATTTTTTTTTTTGTTAATTTACATTGATTTTAAGGAGTATATTATTTTTTTGTTTGGAGTCAATCATTTTTGAAAAAATTGCCTATGAACCTATACTATTTAAAAAATAAAAAATTTGATATTTCCGGACTAGGAGAGTTTTCGAAATTCATTGATAATATTGACCGTGAATATCCTTCTTCTAAGCCATATAATGAGTTTATGATAAATTTTATTAAAATATTATTCTCAATTTATACTATTAGATTCGGATATGAAGACATAAATATATTAAGAAGATTTATAAAAATTTATTTTAAAGTGATTTAGATTCTCCAAGTCTATTAGTTAATTATCATCTAAAATCCAAAAATTTAATATTTTTCAAAATAGGAGAGTTTTAGAAACTCATGACCTAGGCTCTATAGTGAATTTACAATAAATTTTATCAAATTTTATAATTTTAAAAAATTATTATTTTAATTTGTAAATTAGATACGAAGATATAGATTTATTATTTTAATTTGTACTCAATTTATGCCAACTCCGCCTACTCAAGTTCGTGCTACATCCAGCATGGCCCTACGGGTGAGCCCACAATTCCCCATGCGTGTCCATGTGATTAAAGACCACTAATCATTTTTAGAAATTCCGGGCTCAACACGTCACGACAACACCACGACTAGCGTACGTGGCTGCCCTACTCCACGTCTCGTGGCCGGATCCACTCCCAGACGAAAAAAAAATTTGATTAACGAGATTTTTTAAATTTTAGATGGTTAATTCAGTCTCATAAAATTTTTTTATCAACTGTCACGATAAATCGAGAAGCGCTTATAGTGGACAGTCTAAAAGCCCAACGCTCCAGGATTCATGCCTTATTTAAAGAAAAAATTCCTATAAATACGCCGTAGCTGGGGATTGAACCGTGAATATTTGGGATAACGACTAGTCGTACTACCACTACACCATAGCCCTGGAGGCGGATCCACTCTGACAGAGGATCTTTGTTTTTCTGTCTCATTCATCGACGATGCCCGACGAATCATCTGATCGTCGATCGGACACTACCGACGGTTGGAGGCCGCCCGCCGCTCTAAACAAAACTATATTCTGGAGGGTACGATAAATCAGTGAAATATTATCGTAATTATGATCTCATCGTATTTACCGTTGAATTCGATGATATTATAATATGATGATTTTGATTGAATCATCGTTATTTCAGAATATCGTTTGATTCGACGATGATAAAAAATTATCAATAGTATTCATCATCAATCGGACCAGTCATTGTCAATGAATATGGGCCCATCTGCCACGTCTATGCTGCGCCGAAGCAGCCGTGAGAATTCCGCACCCGGAAGCATCCCATTTTTTTTTTATTTAATCCTTATTTCCCTCTTTTTCAGGAAACTCAGCGGGGTCCACTCCAGTGTTACTCTCGTCACCTGCCCATCACGTGCTCTCCCAACGGCTGCTCATGTCGGGAACCCAAAACCCCAATCATTATTCACCCTTTCCTTCCATCAGGTCCCCGCAATCTGGCCACTCCCCCGCCCTCATCAACCGTCAGTGCGTCTGCCAGAGGAAACCCGACTAAGTTTCCTGTGCCAGCGAACAGCAAATCCCAAAGCCAATTTAATGGCGTTTTAGTAATTTCGCTGACGTTCAGTGGCCTTTAGTGTTCGTTCCTTGGTTAACGTTGGTGCGCTTGGAAGGCATCCGCGGAAAACCAGCCACAAATCGATTTCACGTCCTGCGCACGCTTCCGATAAGCTTCTTCGAAATCAAATTTCTCATTCATTATTTTTTATTTTTAATTAGTATTTAAATGTATTTAACCGAACCAAACTCACGTCGCCCAACTGGGTAACGCACGGAACTTGGGCTGGGTAGGTGGCGGCCTAACGACGTTACGTAACACTTGTCCGTTGCCTAACGGCGTCGTCAAGCGTGCCATTAATAACCTAACTTTTGTGTCTACCCGTATGGGGCCACTGGTTATGGCGAATAGATTTGCAAGTAAGGATTGAGTGGCCGGAAAAGTATTCGGGATGCGTCGGATGGGTTTCTCCAAAAGAAGCCACCGCTTTATAAAGCGATCTGGGTCATTGAATCGGGAGCCGACGACGAAATTGCTGGAAGGAAACGTGTTTTTCCTTCGTGGAATTGGTATCTGCCTAATTCCTTCCAGTTCTTGCTCTTGTTTGTGTGCCTCGTCGCTCTTTGGTTGATCGCCTCATCGCTCTTTGGTTGATCGCCTCCTTGGAGTTTGTTGAGGGCCAGCGGACGACCGATGGATTCCGGGGCGGCGGTGGAGTCGCAGGAGGCGGCGATGCCCGCAGCCGTGGCGCTTGACTTCACCGATGGGGAGGTATACCCTTCCGCGCCCAGAATTCCGAGGAGAATACAACGGAGATTCCGTCATAGCACGAGCGGAGGTCGCACGAGCATGGAAGATATCGAAGCTAAACTCAGGGATGCAGAGATCAGAAGAAAGGTATTTGGTTCGGCAAAGTTGAATTACTTGGCAACTGTTAGATTCGTGGCTTTGGTGTTGTTTCTATTTCCCCTTTCTTTCTATTACGTTTAGGTTTTCGTCTTCGTTAGGTTCTTCTTGGTGATTTTTTATGTTCGCTTGATTTACTTGAGGGTTCTTGATACTGTTGGTCTTCTTTGGTTTTTGGTATTGTCAGTAGCTGTTTAAATTTACAGATCGAACTTTTGATTTTACGTTTTGTTACTGAAAGTCGGTTAGTTCTCTTTTTTTACTGAAAAAATTGTATTGTTTTCCCCCTTCTCTTCTATTCATTCTTGTTCCTTCCTATTCATATCTTTTAAGCTAGCCTGTATATTGGTCTTTCTGCCGTCTCGGACGGATGTTCTACGTTGCCGTCTTCTTCTGACTATATTTTCTTCTTCAAGTTATCTCAAGTGTTTCTTATCCTTCAGTTGTGGTTATAGTTAAAGTTTCGTGAACTGTTAACATATATTTCTACTTCCAGTTTATTTTCACCCGTGCAGTTGTGGTTATGGTTAAAGTTTCGCGAACTGTTAACATATATTTCTCCTTCCAGTTTAGTCCATATGGCAAAGCAATCTGCTACTCCGTTTCGAAGTGTTTATTATCTTCTGTTTATTCAAGTTATTCCAAGTGTTTATTATCTTCTAGTTCCCTCGTTTGTCTAACTTACCACCAGTCTTTCTGTTTGTTGAATCCCGATTTCAAAGATTTCATTCTTTTTCATATTCTTTAGACCTATATTGAATCTCTTATTGTGTATGTGTGGGAGTGCTCAGATTCTTCTTTCTTTTATGAATGATAGAGATTAATAGTAATCATAATAAAAAAGAAAACCTTTGTGGCAGCAATTTCATGACTGGTTATCTTCCAAGGCAAGGCCAAAACCAAGAAGCCCCTCATGGTCATCTCAAGACGAAAATCCTGGTCAAAGGCTTGAAGCTAAACTTGTAGCAGCTGAGCAGAAGAGGTGATCATCTAGCTCCAGCATTTATTAAAATTATAACTTGCAGCATCTACAAAATTATCACTCGCATAGTTTATAGTAGGATGAATTGTCAATTTATCATGTTCTTTACAATTTGTAACAAATGTATCATGTACTTTTATATTTTTTTTTAACAAATGTACTTTGAAAAACAATACCTTGAGGCACTATACAAAATGGTAACAAATTTATCATGCTGTAAATTTCTATCAGAAATCCTAATTGATGACATGCCTGCATGCCAAATCATCCATTTTTCATGTGTTGGTTACCGCATTTGATATTTTGCTACATTGTAGCCCTAATTAAATCATGACACATATTGGTTAACACATTTGATGTTTTCCCACATTATAACACGAATTAAATTGGTTTTCATGTTTTTTTAAAATGGGATTCCTTCTCTTTTGTGTATGTGATATATTTGTTAAATTTATAACAAGATCATAGATTTTTCAACTAACCCTTTATATTTATATTACTCTGAGGTTTTCTTTAGCATACTGGTTAACATGTCTAATGAAGGGGAGTCCTTGTGCAATGGTAAAATTGTTGTACCTTCGAGTCGCGAAAATAGCCTCTTATAATACAAGGTCAGGTTGTGTACAATAAATCCTTCCTTTCCCAAGCCCTCATGTTGGCGGGAGCTTGAGTTGCCCTTTTACTTGTTAACATGTCTAATCATTTTGAATCTCCTAGCTCAGGAAGTCATTTTATTTTGCATATTTAAAAAATCTGATGAGGCTTAGTAAAGTTTAAGCATTGGTTTATGATTTGGAATCATTTATCTTTTTCTATTTGATGTGGAAACTGAAGACTTGGTTTCCCCTTGGATTGAACAGGCTGAGCCTTTTAGCTAAAGGTCAAATGCGGTTGGCTAGATTGGATGAGCTACGACAAGCTGCTAAAAGTGGTGTAAAAATGCGTTTTGAGAAGGAACGTGAAGAGCTTGGCACTAGAGTTGAATCTCGAGTACAACAAGCTGAGGAGAACCGAATGCGCCTTCTTAAGGCCCATATGCAAAGAAAAGCTGTCATTCGTGAGAGAATTGAAAGATCTGTATCACAACGAATCATTGGAGAAAATAGATATAAGGAATGTGTGCGCTCTGCAATCTTCCAGAAGCGTGCTGCTGCTGAGAAAAAACGAATGGGATTGCTAGAAGCAGAAAAAAGAAGAGCTCATGCTAGAGTAGTCCAGGCACGCAAGGTGGCTAAAATTGTGCACCACCGAAGAGAAACTGAAAGGAAAAAAATGAAAGAGCAATTAGAGAACAGGATTCAAAAGGTATTTCCTAGTGGTTATCTTATCGTTCCTTGTATTGTTATCTTACTGCATTAGCCTGCATGCCAACCATTTTGGGTTTCACAGTTAGATGTAGTTAACTGTCAAGCATTTTTGTAGTAAAAACTCAAATTCTTCCTTGTACTTTGATCCACTTATCATGCTTGATTATCGTTCAAGCTTTCCTTTATGGTTTAATCACCGATACTTTCTCTGACTTAGGCAAGGAGACAAAGGGCAGAATATCTGAAACAAAGAGGTAGTCCTCATATCTCTGCACGGGTCAGTTTGATCAGACACGGAGAATTTCTTTCGAAAAAACTAGCTAGGTGAATTTTCTTTTTTGGTTATATATTTGTGCATGTCTTTATGCTTGAATCTTTTTGTTTCATGTTGTTAATTGAATGTATAGGTGTTGGCGACGATTTGTGAGATCAAGGAGGACCACATTTGCTTTGGCTAAAGCATATGATGCCTTGAAATTAAATGAAAAATCCATTAGTGTTATGCCATTTGAACAAGTTGCTCTTTTGATTGAATCTAGCACAACACTTCAAACTGCAAAGGCTTTACTTGATCGGTTGGAGAGTCGATTTTCACTATTGCTGTCATCTGGTCCATCAAGCATTGAGAACATTGATCATCTGCTTAAGCGCCTAGCATCTCCTAATCGAAAATTTCCGTCTAGCAGAGTGTCAAAGCAAAGAGGTGCAGCAAGACGAGAGTCTGTCAAAGGACCTAAAAGTGAAAGAAATATGTCCAGGTATCCTGTCAGAGTAGTGCTTTGTGCTTACATGATATTGGGACACCCCAATGCTGTTTTCAGTGGTCAAGGGGAGCGCGAAGTTGTCTTGAGGGAGTCGGCCATAAACTTCATCCGAGAATTTGAGTTGTTAGTCAATATCATATTGAATGGTTCTAATAGTGCCCACCCATTAACACCATCTGCATCAGTTACGATGTCTTTGGAACATCTTAAAGAGACATCTTCCACTTTGCCTATGGAACAAAACTTCAGATGCCAGCTGAGATCATTTGACTCGGCATGGTGTTCTTACCTATACATGTTTGTCGTATGGAAGGCAAAAGATGCTAGATCTCTGGAGGAAGATCTCATAAGGGCTGCTTGTCAAATGGAACTGTCAATGATGCAGACATGCAGGATGACTGCCGCAGGGAAGACATCTGACCTTAGTCATGATATGATGGCCATACAAAGACAGGTCTGTTTGCTTTTACATAGTCAGTCATTATCTGAACTTGATTTTAAAGAGCAGAAGGCCTACTGTAAAAAGTTAGTTGATAAATGAATACCCACACCTTGAACTTATTGGATATTTTGTAGATCAAATTCAAAATTAAATTGGTCTCATAAAACCATTTGTTTTGTTGCAATTCACTTCTAAATACATTTCTTGTGATTTTAGGTTATTGAAGATCAGAAACTTTTAAGAGAGAAAGTTCTGCACCTGAGTGGCAGTGCTGGTCTTGAGAGAATGGAATCTTCTTTGTCTGATGCTCGAACAAAATTTTTTGAAGCAAAAGAGAATGGCAGTCGTTTAGCAAACCCTGTTGCTCATATATCATCACCATTGGTCTCTGATCCTTCTGCAATACAGTTGGATTCTGTTCCAAACAACCAGAATGTTGAGGCTTCTTGGAGTTCAAACAATGTAGTTCGATCTCTGTTTCAGGTTTCATCATCCGCTCAGCCAAAAATTGGTTCAGAAGATCCACATACAGATGTTCAATCAAGCTCTGTAAGAGGCATGCAGTTACCAGCTGAGAATGAACTTCTTGTGAATGAGATAATGCATTGGAACCTTAGGCAATTATCTAGTGATTTTGACATGGTCAAAGCTGAAGAGCTTACTATCAAGGTATTTAAGGTCCTTTATATTATATATGTTGCTCACAGATACTATGATACATTTGTATCCGTGCCTGCATCTGCTTCATTGTCCTTTCAGATGGATCCTCAATTCCTTGTCTTTCTTGATCTATTTGGTAGGTTAAAGAGACGATGGAAAAGGCATTTTGGGATGAAATACTAGATTCTTTTGAGGGAGTCAAACCGGATTACAGTAGATTACTATCCCTTCTGAAGGAAGTCCGGGATGAATTATGTGATTTGGCCCCACAGAAATGGAAGGCAGATATCGTCAATAGTATTGACCTTGATATTTTGTCTCAGGTATAGACACTTATCTGTTTCGTAGCATTCATCTCCCACACTTGAGAATGTCTCCCACTTATTTGTTCACTGTAATCTATGATCCCTTGCCATGAAATCTAATCACAAGCTTACAACATTTGATATTATGTTTAAAGGTTCTCGAGTCTGGCGCTCCTGACACAAACTATCTTGGAAATATTATGGAGTATGCGCTAGCCATGCTGCAAAAATTATCAGCTCCTGCAAATGAAGATAGCATGAAAAAGGACCACCAAATTTTGTTAAATAGATTGGCGGACATTGCTGAATCAAATGACAAACAAAGCAAATCTTTCATTGTTGCTGCAGTGGAGGGCCTGCGCTTTATTTTGGAGCAAATACAGGTTCGATTCTTGTTTTGTTCAGCACATTAGAGGTTGGACATTTTATTAGATGACCAAAATATTTGATTTTTGTTTCTGCCTAGGCTATCTCTATAAATGTTTTCAGCAGCGTGTATTTCTTGTAGAGATGTAGAAAAATAATTAAACTATTTTGTTTGTTAACAGACATTGAAGAAGGAAGTCAGCTTTGCACGAATAAAATTGATGGAACCAATTATTAAGGGATCAGGGGGATTGGAATATTTGCAAAAAGCATTTACTGATCGATTTGGATCTCCTATTGCTGCTTCTAACACCATTCCACTAACTCGTCAATGGCTATGCTCCACAAGTAACAGCTCAACAGAAGAATGGACCGAGCATATTAATGTCTGTACTGCTCTTTCATCAAGTCATGTGAGTTCCATTCTCACAAAATAGTTATGCGATGCTTTTCAAAATGAAATATGGTGTAAATGTTTTCTGCATGCACAATCCCAGGGTCTTCCTACTGCTGCCCTTCGGACTGGTGGCACCAGCTTTTCCGCATTAACAAGACAACATGATTCCCATCTCACAAATTCAGGTAGAAAACTTTTTGTTGCATTGACTTTTATTGTGATGGTTACCAAGTTTCTATTATCTTGCCCTGTGTAAGTCTCGATATCTGCTGATTGCGCAGGTGATGACGAATTACTGCCAGAATGCAGTGGAGAAAAGGTGGACAAATTGTTAAGGCTTGGGTTGGCAAAGCTTGCCAGCGTTGTAGAGGGATTGACCGCGGAGACAGTTCCTGAAACTTTTATTCTTAATGTATCAAGACTGAGGTCTGTGCAAAGCCAATTTCAACAAATTATTGTCACGTCAACAAGGTAATTTTCGCTCTGGTCCTTGGTCTGTGTGTTTGTATCGATAAACAAAACATTATTTAAGCATTGGTGACATGCAGCATCTTGGTACTCCGACAATTTCTTCTCACCGAGGGATCTGTTACACCGGTGGAGCTGGAATCCATTATATCAAATACTGCAAGGGAGTTGTCTGAGTTCTTGAAGACTTCATCTGATGCGAGTATTCAGACAATCACTGGGATGCTGATGAGCGCATGTGGCTACGGAAACCATGAGAGCAGGAAGGAAATGGTAGGAAGAATGCTCACAAAAAGTTTGCAGAACGGCGATACTGTGTTTGAGAAAGTGTCCAAATCTGTTTATTTGGCCCTGCGAGGCGTGGTTCTGGGGGGAAATGGAGAAGTAGGCCGGAAACTGGCCGATGTAGCTCTCCGACGAATTGGAGCCGCTGCGCTGGTAGACCAGATTGTTGGCACCGGGAGCTTACTTATCACGATGGCGATGGTCACCAATCGAGTTCATGGTCCATGGTACAGGGTGATGGTATGATGGTTTATTTAGTTAGTATGGCTGGATTTAGAATAAACGCCAAGTAATTTGTACATGTGGAAAACAACTGCAAATAAGTAATCCACTGGTATTGGAGGGTTATGATTAGTTTGTGAATTCAAGTGTGGTGTATGTACATAATTGTATAAATGATAAAATTAAAGAATGATATGCTTCGTCTAATATTTGTCCTTTATTAAAATTTTATATTTATTTTTACAATCTCACGTGCTTCATATACATAATTAATATGATAATGGCACGTCTCGTAGATATGATTATTATTGTTTTAGCTCTTCGTTGGAGTACTCTAGTTATTTTGAATTTGATAACTGAGGATGGTCCTCACACTACTTAAAATATAAAGGGGGTATGAAAGGGAATTTAATTGTACTCCTCCTCTTGTCATTATTGCTCCTCTTTCCTCCAATATCATATTGATTTAAGTATTAAAGTGGCTTTGTCCAATCATTTTGTGTACTTTCTTTTTAACAAGATAATTCTTTTTTATCTATCAGAAAATCTCTATGAGATGCTACTGCATCTAATGAAGGCCGATCCTTCTTCCTCTCACTTGAAGGGGTGGGTCTCAAGCCCTCAAGAGAAGAGAGTCAAGAGACCTCTCTTCGGCCAAGGGTGGCTTCTATCAACAAATGGACGTCCCGCTCGATCCACAAACACGCTCTAAATGAACACATCTCGGGAGGGAGGTTTCCATAAGGGCGAAACTGGGCAGCAATGCTAAGAGTACAGATAGGGACAGGCTTCTTGCCGCTATGCTTCTCCCGGGGTCATGCCATGCTTAGCTTACCAACCTAATCTACTACTTAATCTACTTTACTGAGATTAAGGAGCTTAAACAACCTGTACTAGCTGACTGACAAAGCTAACCATTTTTTACACGAGGCTATTTTTTTTAAAAAAAAACTCTTAAATCATAATGTGTCTTTGTATTTTTTTAATTTTATAATAATTTTTAAAATTAAATTAATAAAATAAAAATAATATAAAAAACTAAATAATATGGAATAGTCAAAATATTTCTATTATAATTAAATAATAAACATATTCAAAATGATCACTAAAAAATAATTTATCTTACAATTTTAAAACTAAAAATATTAATCAAATTGTTCGTGATTTTTTTCTTAATTGATAACATAGTTAATTCATTTAATCTTTCTTGTGACGTGGTTGATAAAAAAAAAATTTTGATAAATTTTAACTTTGAAAAACTTCATTCTACATTTGCTATTATAATCATGATAGCTAATAAAATTTTATAAGCAATGTGAATATTTCAAAAACATTAATCCATTTTTTCAAGTAATTCATTACATCAATTTTATATTTTGCTTCTCTTAGCAATGAGCACTTCAATAATGTTACCTCCGAAAATTAATTATCCTCATTAATATTAGAACAACCGCTATGAGTTAGAGAATTTTTAAGATTCTTACAAGACCTCAATAATGTTTCATCTATGCATAGTAACTGACGGGCCCAAAATATACTGTCACGAATGTGGGTCCATCATATTTAAATGTGAATGAATAACTGGAAACCCTTTTTACAATCAAAAGAATGAAAATGTAATATAGGGGCCACAGGTCGTATTTTTCTCGGGGCTAGTTGACGTTGTTTGATTCGCGCTCGTATTTAGGTGTCGTTTGTGTTTTCGGGTTTCAAATAGGTATTCGGTTTTGGGTTACAATCAAGAATAAAATCGCATGAGATTAAAGGACTTAGCTAATAAGCTAAACAAGTGATGTCAATCAATAACTCAATCAATGAACAATTTATCCAACTAATGCAACCTTGTCCAATTTGGAAATCAAAACTGTTATCAATCAATCCAGATTCTGATGGATACTAATTTAAAGAGCTGCTTCAGAAATTACACATCCAAACAAATCAAATGCAATTCATTTTATAACCAAACAGCTACAAACTTCATGCCAAGCCTTTACTTGATACCAAGAGGAAGCTGATGTGCCAATGATCGGAATTAGCTGCAGGAATTCGTGGCTGATTAATTCAGAATAGAAAGGCTAGGCTATCAAGGAAAACAATTTCAGAAATGGATGCAGAAATTCGAATTTAAAATCTGTTTAAAGAAGTTACAAGTTAAATGCAATGGCATTCCAAAGGTGTTTTCAACTTCAGCTGAATTGAATCCAAAACAAAAGAACAGATTTATAACCAAGCTGTCCACCAAACTATCATTAAATTGTCTTACTTGATACAAACTTGCAAGTTCATGGACTGAGGTGCCGAAAGATTATCAGAACTTGCAGCAATAACAAACTGGTAATTCAGAAATATCTTGATGCAGAATAGAATTGTAGGAATGTAGAAGTGAAGTTTAACTTTCAGAAATCAAATGCATTCGACACACTGGATAAAAGGTCACGCAAGGCTATTGAAACCTAGTGCTCGAAACAAGCTTCAGAAATGCTTAACTGAAGAATTCCGAAATGGAATGTCCAATTCAGAGATGATTGAATGGAA
The DNA here is from genome assembly GCA_024364735.1 of Boesenbergia rotunda. Taxonomy (NCBI): domain Eukaryota; kingdom Viridiplantae; phylum Streptophyta; class Magnoliopsida; order Zingiberales; family Zingiberaceae; genus Boesenbergia; species Boesenbergia rotunda. Next base: position 132,901 of record JAGFNQ010002579.1, on the reverse strand, counting down.
GAGATAAATTCATGATCCCAAAAACCGTGGGCAGGAATGATGTGCAGGTAAATAAAAAAAAATTGCAGAATGTCAAAGCCCAAAATTCAAGTGCATAAATGGAAATCACAGCTCAAGCACAAGCTAATTTAATCCTTAAGTTGATACACAGAAGAGAAGTTGATACAAAAATTCAGCAACAACACTCAGCCAAATTCAGAACTGTCAAGGCAGAATCAGTTTCAGAACTGCAGATCAGTTCGATTGCAAACAAACACATGAGGCAAACTGAATTCCGGTGTGCAATTTGATGGTTCAAGTTCAGACTTAAGCACTGCTGCAATACAGCTAGCTATCAAACCATCAATCGGCTTCAGGATTTGGCAGCAGATAAATGCAGAAACACAACTCGAGTGAAGCAATTCTAGAGAGAAGTGATGAATTCAGAGTTGCAGAATTTAAGATGTCCAATTCAGAAGCATCTAATGGAAAGAATAAATTCAGAATTGCATGAATTAGTGTAAAATGTAGCAACAGTTCAGAAACAACATGCCGAGATGTAGTAATTTGAATTCAGAATTGATCAATGGCAGAAACGAAACAGAATTTCAGAAATGTTTTGAATGCACAAGCAACAGATGCAAGCTGAACTCACACGCATGCTAGAATTCAAAGAAGCTTAAATGAAGCCATTGCTTAAGTGACATAAATTTCAGAAATACCAACTGAAGTAAAATTGATGCACGAACCGAATTTGGCACGCAACAGATGGAATAGAAAATCTAAGCAAAAGTGCAGAAATTAAATCGAATGTGAAGCAAACTAAACTAGTTTCAATTGCTCTCTACAAACTGCCTATCTAACACTTGCAAACATGAGGACTGAAACCTAATTACAACTGAAAACAAATTCAGAAAACTGAAACTGAAATCGATTGAATCTGATACGCAGATGCCGAAACCGATACGCAATTGCCGAAACTGTAAAACTAAGTGAAACTAAATTGCTTGTTCACTAAACACACTCATTAGCTAACTAACTTGAAGATTCAAAACTTAATTTAAGCTAAACAATTCAGAAAAACGAAACTAACGAATCTGAAACCAAGAGAAACTAAATTACAGCAGTAATGGAATTACAGCTACTTTAACAGAGATTAGCTAAAGAAATCTACTCCTCAATGCTTCCCTAGCTCAAGTGCTTCTTGGTCGTCAAGCAAGAGTGAGCCTCGAACCCGCAAGCTCAGCAAATCATCAAGAAACTGTCTCTGCGATTCAATTCCAACTCAGCTTGCTCAAATCTGAATTTCCCATTCGGCATCCTTCAATTCAGCTGTGTCCGCGATTGGTGATGAGTTGGGGATGATCCAAGCAATCTAGGGAACCCCTCCAGAAGCTCGGGTGGATGGAAATGGAGCACAACCGATCCAAAGGCAGCAATTGAACAAAACTGCGGAAACCTCTCAACAGCTCTGTTTTTGGGCAAATCTGAGCTAGAACCTCACCGATGAAACCTTCCAAATGACCTAACACATTATCTAAGAAAGGAATTGAAGGGTCGCGCCCCTTGGATGAAGAAAACTACTGAAAAACTGATGAACAAAATGAAGGAGACGAAGCTGCGGCGAGGAAACGCGACGAAGGTTAGCTGCTGCCGATTTCTGATTAAATAGTTATCAACGGACGACCCAGATTGATCGGAGGAGATCCAACGGCAGATCTTGGTCTGATTTGAGCCAAACTTTTATGATGATGATCTGGGGTTAGGATCTGCCTTGTGGTAGCTCGGATCCTCCAGATATGCAACGGATGGTCCAGATCAACTCAATCTGTGAATGGACGCTCTAGAGCCCTCCAAGCTTGATCCAACGGTTGATTTAGCTCTGATTTGGATGAAACCTTCAGATCTTGATCATAGAGCTTGATCAACCCTAACCCTAGCTCGGATTGCTTCAGATCGTCCCGGATGGCTCAGATCTAGCCGCTCTTGAATCGGATGGCCCGGATTAATCGTAGGCTTGATAATTCGATCCGGTTCACATCCGACTCAGGTTTGACCCAGTATGCCCTAGGTCCAGGATCCTTTAATGCCTACAAAAATATATCAGAAAATTAGTGGCCAAATAATCCAAAAATTGTGTAATTTTGCAATTAAGTCCAAAATAAGATAAAGTTCCAAAACCTAGGGTAAAATCATAATTAAGCAATAAAAACATGGGTCAAACATGGATTTTAGCAATTAAAATAATCAATAAAATGATGCTTATCAACTCCCCCACACTTAACCTTGAGCGTCTCGCGAAACAACTAAATATGTATCTCCTAGATTTTCTTAAGCATAATTAGAAGCAAATGAAAAGAAATTACCTAGGGTTGTCAATTCTCATAAATCTAAGCTCTATGGATTAGTATCTTGTCCTTAAATCAACAACTTAGCCTTTTCATCAATCATGAGTCATTGAGATGAATTTAACTCTCTAGCCTTTCAAGGAAAATTTTGGTGGCTCTCTCCTTAAGTTCTAAGTTGATGATGAAAATGGAGCTCACTCAAACATACATGCTTCTTGTACTACCATAGGCTTGCTTATTATCTAATCTCCACCATTATTCATGATTAGGATCAACAACTATAAAAACAAATGGAAACATGAAAAATGGTGAGAAAAAGAATAAAAATCAAGGAAATGGAAAAATTGATGGAGTAGAGGACTTGGTTGCTCAAAAATATTTCCAATGTGCTTTGCCCCATCTTAACAGTCCTCTAATGATATCACAAATGTGGTGGAATTAATCTTGAATAATTGCCTTTGAATTGAATGAAAAACCCTTCCTTGGTCTAATGTGCCAAGTTTGCCAATTTTTGTGCCAACCTTGCTTCTTTCACTCTTTTCTCAGATTTTTTTCTTTCTTTCTTTATCTCTAGTGAATTCAGAATGTAGTAATGCAAGGCTTGGACTCGGATGAGAAAAAAAATCTTCACTAATTTATGGTGCCAAAACTCAAGTTGGATGCCACTTGTTTCTTTGTCTTTTCTTTCTTCTTTTCTGATTTTCTTTTTTTTCTTTTCTTCTCCTTCTGTTTCAAGTTCAGCATCCACGGCAGATCTTTCAGAATCAAGAATCTGATTTCTCACACAATTTCAGTTTCAAGTTGATACAAAACAAGTTTTTATGGTATCACAATTTAAATCCTTCTTGTATTTCAATTCTGAATTTTTCCAATACATGTTCAGCAACACTCTTTCAACAGAATTCATCAGTCTTGCAGCTATCTTCGAACTCAGCTTGTAACCTTGGGCAAGATTTTATCAGCTTCTCAGATTCCAGTTTTCAGTTTGCAATGCAGTTCAGTTTTAGCTTCTGCACAGCTTTTTCTCAGCTTCTTTCAGCCTTTGGTCAGCCCTTTTAAATTCTGTTTTTGATCTGAAAATTTCTGCTCAGATTCTCCTTGAACTCAGCTTCAATCGAATTTGGTTTGTATCATTCAGTAGCTCTCAGATGCAGCACTCGGCAGCACCCCTTCTCATGCAATTCAGATTCCCTGATAAAAACATGCTTCACATCAACTCTTGGTATTCTTGGCACAGATTTTTCAGATTCTTTGTGTGCCATTTGGATCTTCAAAGGATGGTGAGAAATCTGAATGCTTCAATTGGTTCCATCCCATATCACTTCTTATTGTGCATTCTTGACACCAAATCACTCAACTTGGCACATAAAAATGCAGAATTTTTTTTTTCGTTGACATGAATTGCCTCCAAAACTTTAGTCACTCCTCCACACTTAAATCTTTGTCTGTCTCGGGCAAAATAACATTAAGAAACATTTCAAACAACAAGTCCATAGAAAAGTGAGGGTAAGAGTAGGAAATAAGTAAAGAAAAATGGAATGAACATGATTTTTGCCAAAATTGATATGGAAAGGTAAATAAATAGATTAGCCTCTATAGATGTGATCCGATCATTGAAATATGATTTTGAAAGAACCTAAGCAAGTTCTAGAGTTTAATAACATGTGTGTCACAAATATAAGGCTAAGTCTCACTAGGTGTAAATAATTCATCTCAACTCCTCAATCAAGCATCTAAAGCAAAGTAGTACTCAAGCATCCAAGATTTCATCCATGATCTCAAACCCTAAGTTTTAACAACCAAATTTAATTTATTTTCAAAAGACTCTAAAATGCTATGGAGAAAACCTAAAGGGATACATTTATTTCTACTCATGTAAGAAACAAACTTCCAAGAGCACTAACATTCTTTTATTGACAAGGACTCAATTTAAAAGAAAATTCTACTTCTAGAAAGTATAAAAATGAAAAATGCAATAAAAGAAAATACAAGAAAGAAAAATCTCCCCTTTATTCTGGTGGACGGAGTCTATCTAGAAGGAGCCTCCATCGTGGTAGTGGAGGAATCTGGGTGGCTGGGAGAATTAGAGCTCCCCCACACTTGAACTTTACAAAAATTTGTTCAGGTGGCCTCAGGCGATTTAGGTTCAGAATCCATGTAAGAGGTGGAGTGCTTTGAATTAGAGTAAAATCATCTCCTCCTTCTTGATGCCTTTCAGAAGTCCTTCCAGGAGGCTGGAGTCTGTTCAGTTGGAGCACCCACTCCTGAAGTCTTCTGGACCCTGCAAAACATTGTAATACCTCTCTCAAGCGTGCAGGGTCAGAAATAAATAAAATAATATCATTCTCTGCATGAAATGAATCCATAACTGCATCATATTCAATTAAATCAAATTCTGGTACCTCAATGAAATTTTCAAAATCATTTCCTACAAAATTTGCATCCAGATACTCATCACAAATAAAGGAATCAATTTCTGGCATATCAATAGAAATTTCGCAATTATTTTCCATCCAGGGTGTATCATGTAATATGTCACAGCCAATCAAATCAATATCAGATATCTCCAAAAGTTTTTCACATTCATTTTCAGCATAAGACATCACAAGAGATTCATCAAAATAAATAACATCAATTTCAGGCACTTCTAAAAAATTTTCACTAGCCATATTCACAAAAGATGTATCTAAAGATTCATCATAACAAACTACATCAATTATTGGTGCCTCTAAAATTATTTCGCTATTCATATCTACAAGAGATGTATCAAGTAATGCAGTACGATCAATGAAATCAATGTTTGGTACCTTTATTGGATTTTCACAAACAATCTCTACACAAGGTATATCAATAAATTCATCAGAATCAATAAAGTCAGCACTAGGTACCTTTTTAAATTTTTCTGAACAAAGAGGAGAAATACTTACCTGAGCGTGCTGGAGAATACCTGAAGGTTCTATAATAGTAGATGTATCTGTAGCCTCCTCCTGATCAAGTACATGCTCCTCTTCAGCCTCACTCTCTGGTGGACATTCAACTGGTGATCCTTGGGTGCTTGCTTCCACCATGCAAGTCCCTACACTTTCTGGTTCGTTCTCTGAGTCTTATGGTGGTCCCTGGGGCTTAGTGCAATCCCCTACACCTATGGAATCATCTCCTCTACATGCTTCTCCTGTAATATCTGCAACAACAACATTAGAAAAATTAGGACCACTAGTAACACTATCATCACAAAATAAAAGACTAGAATGGTCCTGTGGAGCTTCAATTTCTTCTTCTTGAGCTGAAAAATTTGGCAATGGATTTTGAGTAGGAATCTCCGGAGGGATGCATGCTGTAGGTGCCCAGATTTTAATGTATTCTTCTTCTTCTTCTTCTACTAAATTTGCAAGATTAATTGAAGAAGGACTTTGCCATGCACTAGGGTCACCTTGAACTGATATAAAACCAACTCCGGGGCTCTCAGAATTAAAAATAGCTTGAGAAGCTAATTGTTCTGCTCTTTGGGCTTTTATCTGATTCAAATCATTAGCCACTTGTTTCATTTGCCTTTCGAGGTTTTGAAGCTCTTGTTGACACATTTGTAGAAATTGAGACTGTGGGGGTTGATCAAATGGTTGAACAGACTGATTAAACTGCTGAAAAGTTGATTCACCACTTGGTGGAAATTGCTGAAAATTGTAGCCCTGGAATTCTTGTATCTGAGGTTGAATTTGTGGTGGTGAACACTGAAGTTGCATGGGTTGGAAATTTTGGTTAAAATGCTGAAATCCTTGAAAAAGTGATTGATCTTGTTGATAAGGGGGCTGAAAATTCTGGAATAATGGCTGCCCAATCTGATTTTGCTGGAAAATTGGTTGAATTGGCTGAAATTGTTGGAATTGCTGTGGTTGCTCGAATTGTTGTAATGGTGGCTGAAACTGTTGCCATGGTAGCTGAAATTGCTGACTTTGTTGATCAAAATTCTGAAATGGTGGCTGCCCATGCTGAAACTGTTGAAAATTTGATTGACTTGGCTGCTGAAATTGGAAGGGCTGACTTGGCTAACAATTAGGTTGAAAAAACTGGTTTGGTTGTTGAAAATTTTCACAGGAATGTTGGAAATTTTGATTTGGTTGCTGATTTTGTTGGAATTGTTGACACGGCTGCTGGTAAGTAGATGGAAACATTCTGAACTGGCAGTCCTGTCACAAAACAAACAAGAAAAATGGCAGTACCCGTATACAAAAGAATAAGCAACAAAAAATAGAACCCAATGATATGTCTAAAAGTATACAAGCAAAAATCAAACAAATCAACTAGTTGCTTCCCCGGCAACGGCGCCAAAAATTTGACGGGCCCAAAATATACTGTCACGAATGTGGGTCCATCAGATTTAAATGTGAATGAATAACTGGAAACCCTTTTTACAATCAAAAGAATGAAAATGTAATATAGGGGCCACAGGTCGTATTTTTCTCGGGGCTAGTTGACGTTGTTTGATTCGCGCTCGTATTTAGGTGTCGTTTGTGTTTTCGGGTTTCAAATAGGTATTCGGTTTTGGGTTACAATCAAGAATAAAATCGCATGAGATTAAAGGACTTAGCTAATAAGCTAAACAAGTGATGTCAATCAATAACTCAATCAATGAACAATTTATCCAACTAATGCAACCTTGTCCAATTTGGAAATCAAAACTGTTATCAATCAATCCAGATTCTGATGGATACTGATTTAAAGAGCTGCTTCAGAAATTACACATCCAAACAAATCAAATGCAATTCATTTTATAACCAAACAGCTACAAACTTCATGCCAAGCCTTTACTTGATACCAAGAGGAAGCTGATGTGCCAAAGATCGGAATTAGCTGCAGGAATTCGTGGCTGATTAATTCAGAATAGAAAGGCTAGGCTATCAAGGAAAACAATTTCAGAAATGGATGCAGAAATTCGAATTTAAAATCTGTTTAAAGAAGTTACAAGTTAAATGCAATGACATTCCAAAGGTGTTTTCAACTTCAGCTGAATTGAATCCAAAACAAAAGAACAGATTTATAACCAAGCTGTCCACCAAACTATCATTAAATTGTCTTACTTGATACAAACTTGCAAGTTCATGGACTGAGGTGCCGAAAGATTATCAGAACTTGCAGCAATAACAAACTGGTAATTCAGAAATATCTTGATGCAGAATAGAATTGCAGGAATGTAGAAGTGAAGTTTAACTTTCAGAAATCAAATGCATTCGACACACTGGATAAAAGGTCACGCAAGGCTATTGAAACCTAGTGCTCGAAACAAGCTTCAGAAATGCTTAACTGAAGAATTCCGAAATGGAATGTCCAATTCAGAGATGATTGAATGGAAGAGATAAATTCATGATCCCAAAAACCGTGGGCAGGAATGATGTGCAGGTAAATAAAAAAAAATTGCAGAATGTCAAAGCCCAAAATTCAAGTGCATAAATGAAAATCACAGCTCAAGCACAAGCCAATTTAATCCTTAAGTTGATACACAGAAGAGAAGTTGATACAAAAATTCAGCAACAACACTCAGCCAAATTCAGAACTGTCAAGGAAGAATCAGTTTCAGAACTGCAGATCAGTTCGATTGCAAACAAACACATGAGGCAAACTGAATTCCGGTGTGCAATTTGATGGTTCAAGTTCAGACTTAAGCACTGCTGCAATACAGCTAGCTATCAAACCATCAATCGGCTTCAGGATTTGGCAGCAGATAAATGCAGAAACACAACTCGAGTGAAGCAATTCTAGAGAGAAGTGATGAATTCAGAGTTGCAGAATTTAAGATGTCCAATTCAGAAGCATCTAATGGAAAGAATAAATTCAGAATTGCATGAATTAGTGTAAAATATAGCAACTGTTCAGAAACAACATGCCGAGATGTAGTAATTTGAATTCAGAATTGATCAATGGCAGAAACGAAACAGAATTTCAGAAATGTTTTGAATGCACAAGCAACAGATGCAAGCTGAACTCACACGCATGCTAGAATTCAAAGAAGCTTAAATGAAGCCATTGCTTAAGTGACATAAATTTCAGAAATACCAACTGAAGTAAAATTGATGCACGAACCGAATTTGGCACGCAACAGATGGAATAGAAAATCTAAGCAAAAGTGCAGAAATTAAATCGAATGTGAAGCAAACTAAACTAGTTTCAATTGCTCTCTACAAACTGCCTATCTAACACTTGCAAACATGAGGACTGAAACCTAATTACAACTGAAAACAAATTCAGAAAACTGAAACTGAAATCGATTGAATCTGATACGCAGATGCCGAAACCGATACGCAATTGCCGAAACTGTAAAACTAAGTGAAACTAAATTGCTTGTTCACTAAACACACTCATTAGCTAACTAACTTGAAGATTCAAAACTTAATTTAAGCTAAACAATTCAGAAAAACGAAACTAACGAATCTGAAACCAAGAGAAACTAAATTACAGCAGTAATGGAATTACAGCTACTTTAACAGAGATTAGCTAAAGAAATCTACTCCTCAATGCTTCCCTAGCTCAAGTGCTTCTTGGTCGTCAAGCAAGAGTGAGCCTCGAACCCGCAAGCTCAGCAAATCATCAAGAAACTGTCTCTGCGATTCAATTCCAACTCAGCTTGCTCAAATCTGAATTTCCCATTCGGCATCCTTCAATTCAGCTGTGTCCGCGATTGGTGATGAGTTGGAGATGATCCAAGCAATCTAGGGAACCCCTCCAGAAGCTCGGGTGGATGGAAATGGAGCACAACCGATCCAAAGGTAGCAATTGAACAAAACTGCGGAAACCTCTCAACAGCTCTGTTTTTGGGCAAATCTGAGCTAGAACCTCACCGATGAAACCTTCCAAATGACCTAACACATGATCTAAGAAAGGAATTGAAGGGTCGCGCCCCTTGGATGAAGAAAACTACTGAAAAACTGATGAACAAAATGAAGGAGACGAAGCTGCGGCGAGGAAACGCGACGAAGGTTAGCTGCTGCCGATTTCTGATTAAATAGTTATCAACGGACGACCCAGATTGATCGGAGGAGATCCAACGGCAGATCTTGGTCTGATTTGAGCCAAACTTTTATGATGATGATCTGGGGTTAGGATCTGCCTTGTGGTAGCTCGGATCCTCCAGATATGCAACGGATGGTCCAGATCAACTCAATCTGTGAATGGACGCTCTAGAGCCCTCCAAGCTTGATCCAACGGTTGATTTAGCTCTGATTTGGATGAAACCTTCAGATCTTGATCATAGAGCTTGATCAACCCTAACCCTAGCTCGGATTGCTTCAGATCGTCCCGGATGGCTCAGATCTAGCCGCTCTTGAATCGGATGGCCCGGATTAATCGTAGGCTTGATAATTCGATCCGGTTCACATCCGACTCAGGTTTGACCCAGTATGCCTTAGGTCCAGGATCCTTTAATGCCTACAAAAATATATCAGAAAATTAGTGGCCAAATAATCCAAAAATTGTGTAATTTTGCAATTAAGTCCAAAATAAGATAAAGTTCCAAAACCTAGGGTAGAATCATAATTAAGCAATAAAAACATGGGTCAAACATGGATTTTAGCAATTAAAATAATCAATAAAATGGTGCTTATCAACTGCCCCACACTTAACCTTGAGCGTCTCGCGAAACAACTAAATATGTATCCCCTAGATTTTCTTAAGCATAATTAGAAGCAAATGAAAAGAAATTACCTAGGGTTGTCAATTCTCATAAATCTAAGCTCTATGGATTAGTATCTTGTCCTTAAATCAACAACTTAGCCTTTTCATCAATCATGAGTCATTGAGATGAATTTAACTCTCTAGCCTTTCAAGGAAAATTTTGGTGGCTCTCTCCTTAAGTTCTAAGTTGATGATGAAAATGGAGCTCACTCAAACACACATGCTTCTTGCACTACCATAGGCTTGCTTATTATCTAATCTCCACCATTATTCATGATTAGGATCAACAACTATAAAAACAAATGGAAACATGAAAAATGGAATAAAAATCAAGGAAATGGAAAAATTGATGGAGTAGAGGACTTGGTTGCTCAAAAATATTTCCAATGTGCTTTGCCCCATCTTAACAGTCCTCTAATGATATCACAAATGTGGTGGAGTTAATCTTGAATAATTGCCTTTGAATTGAATGAAAAACCCTTCCTTGGTCTAATGTGCCAAGTTTGCCAATTTTTGTGCCAACCTTGCTTCTTTCACTCTTTTCTCAGATTTTTTTCTTTCTTTCTTTCTCTCTAGTGAATTCAGAATGTAGTAATGCAAGGCTTGGACTCGGATGAGAAAAAAAATCTTCACTAATTTATGGTGCCAAAACTCAAGTTGGATGCCACTTGTTTCTTTGTCTTTTCTTTCTTCTTTTCTGATTTTCTTTTTTTTTTCTTTTCTTCTCCTTCTGTTTAAAGTTCAGCATCCACGGCAGATCTTTCAGAATCAAGAATCTGATTTCTCACACAATTTCAGTTTCAAGTTGATACAAAACAAGTTTTTATGGTATCACAATTTAAATCCTTCTTGTATTTCAATTCTGAATTTTTCCAATACATGTTCAGCAACACTCTTTCAACAGAATTCATCAGTCTTGCAGCTATCTTCGAACTCAGCTTGTAACCTTGGGCAAGATTTTATCAGCTTCTCAGATTCCAGTTTTCAGTTTGCAATGCAGTTCAGTTTTAGCTTCTGCACAGCTTTTTCTCAGCTTCTTTCAGCCTTTGGTCAGCCCTTTTAAATTCTGTTTTTGATCTGAAAATTCCTGCTCAGATTCTCCTTGAACTCAGCTTCAATCGAATTTGGTTTGTATCATTCAGTAGCTCTCAGATGCAGCACTCGGCAGCACCCCTTCTCATGCAATTCAGATTCCCTGATAAAAACATGCTTCACATCAACTCTTGGTATTCTTGGCACAGATTTTTCAGATTCTTTGTGTGCCATTTGGATCTTCAAAGGATGGTGAGAAATCTGAATGCTTCAATTGGTTCCATCCCATATCACTTCTTCTTGTGCATTCTTGACACCAAATCACTCAACTTGGCATATAAAAAATGCAGAATTTTTTTTTTCGTTGACATGAATTGCCTCCAAAACTTTAGTCACTCCCCCACACTTAAATCTTTGTCCGTCTCGGGCAAAATAACATTAAGAAACATTTCAAACAACAAGTCCATAGAAAAGTGAGGGTAAGAGTAGGAAATAAGTAAAGAAAAATGGAATGAACATGATTTTTGCCAAAATTGATATGGAAAGGTAAATAAATAGATTAGCCTCTATAGATGTGATCCGATCATTGAAATATGGTTTTGAAAGAACCTAAGCAAGTTCTAGAGTTTAATAACATGTGTGTCACAAATATAAGGCTAAGTCTCACTAGGTGTAAATAATTCATCTCAACTCCTCAATCAAGCATCTAAAGCAAAGTAGTACTCAAGCATCCAAGATTTCATCCATGATCTCAAACCCTAAGTTTTAACAACCAAATTTAATTTATTTTCAAAAGACTCTAAAATGCTATGGAGAAAACCTAAAGGGATACATTTATTTTTACTCATGTAAGAAACAAACTTCCAAGAGCACTAACATTCTTTTATTGACAAGGACTCAATTTAAAAGAAAATTCTACTTCTAGAAAGTATAAAAATGAAAAATGCAATAAAAGAAAATACAAGAAAGAAAAATCTCCCCTTTATTCTGGTGGACGGAGTCTATCTAGAAGGAGCCTCCATCGTGGTAATGGAGGAATCTGGGTGGCTGGGAGAATTAGAGCTCCCCCACACTTGAACTTTACAAAAATTTGTTCAGGTGGCCTCAGGCGATTTAGGTTCAGAATCCATGTAAGAGGTGGAGTGCTTTGAATTAGAGTAAAATCATCTCCTCCTTCTTGATGCCTTTCAAAAGTCCTTCCAGGAGGCTGGAGTCTGTTCAGTTGGAGCACCCACTCCTGAAGTCTTCTGGACCCTGCAAAACAATGTAATACCTCTCTCAAGCGTGCAGGGTCAGAAATAAATAAAATAATATCATTCTCTGCATGAAATGAATCCATAACTGCATCATATTCAATTAAATCAAATTCTGGTACCTCAATGAAATTTTCAAAATCATTTCCTACAAAATTTGCATCCAGATACTCATCACAAATAAAGGAATCAATTTCTGGCATATCAATAGAAATTTCGCAATTATTTTCCATCCAGGGTGTATCATGTAATATGTCACAGCCAATCAAATCAATATCAGATATCTCCAAAAGTTTTTCACATTCATTTTCAGCATAAGACATCACAAGAGATTCATCAAAATAAATAACATCAATTTCAGGCACTTCTAAAAAATTTTCACTAGCCATATTCACAAAAGATGTATCTAAAGATTCATCATAACAAACTACATCAATTATTGGTGCCTCTAAAATTATTTCGCTATTCATATCTACAAGAGATGTATCAAGTAATGCAGTACGATCAATGAAATCAATGTTTGGTACCTCTATTGGATTTTCACAAACAATCTCTACACAAGGTATATCAATAAATTCATCAGAATCAATTATTAGTGCTTGGTAAGCCACGAACTAATCCCTTGTTGGCTAACTTCCGGATATTCTTCATGTTCACGTGTGCTAGTCTCCGGTGCCAAAGGGTGGACTCATCTTCTCTTGACATGAGACACTTAACAAATGCATTAGTAGCACTTTTAAAAGAAACTTGGTAAATGTTATCTACTCTTGTGCCTACTAGTACCGTGTCAAAGTTGTCATGTTGTCTAACTAGACATTGACTTGATTGGAAATCAATTGTGTAACCTGCATCACACAATTGACTGGCACTTAGGAGATTAAATGTCATCCCCTTGACTAGAAGGACATTCTTAATCCTAAGACATTCGGATATTTGAATGTCTCCTATTCCTATGACCTTAAGACTACCTTTGTTACCAAAGGAAACATTACCTCTACTTTTTCTTTAAAAGGTGGTGAATAGGGATCTATCACCGGTCATGTATTTGGAGCAACCACTATCAACGAACCAAGTTGATAGATGCTCCCCCTCAATCACAACCTACACAATTCAAAAAATAGAAGATTTAGGTACCCAAATCTTGGGACCTAAAGAACCTACTAAGCAAGACTTAGGCACCCATGCCTTGACCACTTTCCTTTGTACCCTAGGAGTCTTAAATTGTCTAACATCAGTCCTAGACATTAAGGACACAAATGATAGTTCTTTGGGTCGGTAACCAATATCGGCCCTATTGTAGACTGCCCTTTGGGTATTCAAAATCATATCTAGAGTCTTTGAACTTGTTGAGAATTTCTTAAGAACACTCTTGAGTCTCTCAACTTCACTCTTCAATGATTTGTTCTAATCTTCTAGCATCTCTACATGTAAATCGTCAATATCCTCATCCTTAGAGGATTTCAACTGTTCAACTTCAATTTTCAATGACTTAACCTTATTTTTTGACTTTTTCAATAAATCGGTTAAACATGCAATGGTCCTATAGCATTTATCTAGTTCGGGAGTGATTACCTCTTCATCATCCGAAGATGATGAAGCCGCGTTTGAGGATTCGGTTGATTCATCACTGCTTTCTTGATCTTCCATAGCCATGAGTGCCACATGCCATGTACTCTTCTCATCCTTCTCCTCTTCGGATGAACTTGAGGAGGATTCATCCCATGTGGCCTTCAAGGCCTTCTTCTTCTTCTTGGATTTGTCCTCCTTTTTCTTGAGCATTGGGCAGTCCTTCTTGAAGTGCCCTTTCTTGCTACACTCATAGCAAGTAATATTAGATTTATCAATCTTAACTTCACTAGGGTTACCTTTACCCTTGAAGCGTCGACTCTTCCTCATCATCCTTCTAACAAAATTTGCCATCTCGGAGGAAGAAGACCCACTGCCATCCTCCTCGGAATCGGACTCGGACTCGGACTCGGATGAGGATGAAGATGAAGAGACTTCCTTCTCCTTCTTCTTCTCCTTTTTCTTCTTGTTGGTCTTTTCCCCTGCAACTAAGGCAATCCCCTTCTCCTTGGGGCCTTTGTTAGCCATCTCATGTAGCTCCATTTCACAAAATAAGTCATCTAGTTTTACAATTAATAAATCCTTAGATACCTTGTAGGCATCCACCATGGATGACCACAAGACATTCCTTGGAAAAACTTTTAGCACATACCTTACAAGGTCGTGATTCTCGACCTTTTCATCAATGGAATGAAGACCGTTAAGGACTTCTTTGAACCTACTATGAAGTTCACTCACCGTTTCACTCTCCTTCATGGAGAGGTTTTGTAATTGGTTGAGGAACAAGTCCCTCTTGGCGATTCTCGAATATCGAGTTCCCTCATAGAGTTCAATGAGTTTATTCCACAAATCCTTTTCACTTGTAAAGGGACCAACCTTGATGAGTTGATCTTTGTTCATTCCACATTGTAAAGTCACCACCGCCTTCGTGTTGGCTTCACTTTTCCGGGTTTGCTCAGCCGACCAACGCCAAGATTCCAATTCTTTTCCTTCATCATCCTTTGGAGGGGGAAAACCCTCCTTCACAGCGAATCATATGTTGATGTCCATCTTTAGATAGTACTATATCTTCGACCTCCAATATTGAAAATTGGATCCGTCGAAGAAGGGTGGTCGGTGTTGGGACCGGGTGCATGCCGACGCGGACACGTATTGTAATTGTTACATAATTACATGGAGCGGAAACAAAAGCATGAATAATTTCCTAAATTATTCTAACACATATCCTAAGCATGCAATGTGTTCACATAATCGTAATATAAAATTTTTTGCAGAAAAGGAAATTATTCTACGAATTACCTTGCGTAACTTGGAAGAAGGGACGAGATCCAACCGTTAGTGTCCCTTGAAAGCTCCGCCTCTATTCGTATCCACGCCGAGTATCGTCGGGATGACTTCGCTAAGCCACGAGTTTCCTGTTCACGAGAACTACTAGATTCTTCATGAACACGACGAAAACTGAGAGAGTAATCAAATCGAAAGACTCACCACCAAGGTTGGCCAAAGAGGAAGATCGTCGCAAGGAAGAACTTCGTCGCCTTGATACTTCTCCTTGTGCTCACGGCAAGAAGAAAGAAGGAAGGCCTATGGCCGGCCAAGAGAGAGGGAGAGAAGAAGAGGAGAGAGCCCAAGAAATTCTTGGATGGATCCTCTTCCATGGCACCCCTTGGGTCCTTTATATAGGGAGAGGTTTCTTAATTCCTAAGCAAACCTCTCCTTGATTATGGAATAATTTCTCAATCAATCCATAATCAAGACTCTCTTTCTTTTGGCATGATTATATAAAATTTATAAAACAAACCAACCATTGGTTCATTATATAAAAATTTATAAAACAAACCAACCATTGGTTCATTATAAAAATTTATATATATAAAATTTATATAACCTTTTATAAAATAAACCAACCTTTGGTCTATTTTATAAAACAAACCAAAATAGCCTTATCCTCTTATGGTGGTGGCCGGCCATGACAAGAAGAGAGGAGGCCCCCTCCTTGGCCGGCCCATCTAACTCCAATTGGATCAAATCCCTTAATGAATTAAACTTATTTAATTCACCCATTAAGTCTTTAAATGACTTAGCCATTCTATTCTTCCGATGCGTCTGAAATAAATTCAGTTTTGACTATTGTTTGGACTTACCAAAAATAGTCTATCTCGATTGGAGAATCCAATTCTCAACTCGTTTTAAATCCTTCGAATTACTCGTTATGCGTGTGACCAAATAGGCTTTCAATTTATGTTGGCTGTCCATAATTAACTAATTAATTATAGAATGATCATGAGTGACACCTAGTAGTACATCATGATCCCCAATTAATTGAAAGATCAATGGTTGACCTCAGAAATGATTCTGAAACCCTTCAGCAGCTATAATGAATCGTGCCCCATTCCCTTCACCATCTTATACCCACTTGGTTCAGGACATGGTCTATGTGTGTCAGTCCCCACTAGGCTGACTACGTCACACCTAGCCCAAGTAACGTTTCCTCGTCCTATGGATTCTAATTACTCTCATGTATTTAAGAGATTCATACTCTGAACATGTCTTGCTTGGAACTTTTCCAGCTTACTGCGCTTCCATTCAAAATAAATACGTATCCAGACTGAGATTTGGAGTCATCCTTATCTGTCTGGAAACTGGCATCTGTATATCCACGTATTATCATATCACCTTCTCCATATATTAGGAACACATCCTTAGTTCTTCTTAAGTACTTGAGGATTGTCTTGACAGCCACCCAATGATCCATTCCTGGATTAGACTGGTATCTGCTTGTGACGCTCAGAGCATATGATACATCGGGCCTAGTACATAACATAGCATACATGATAGATCCTATGGCGGATGCATAAGGAATCTTATTCATGCAAATCCTCTCGTCTTCTGTGCGCGGACACATAGACTTTGAAAGGTTGATCCCATGCCTGATGGGAAGGTAACCTTTCTTGGATTCCGACATGCTAAACCTTTCTAGCACTCGGTCTATATATGTAGACTGCGAAAGACCAAGCAACCGTTTTGATCTATCTCTATAGATTCTAATCCCAAGGATATAGGTTGCTTCTCCCAGGTCTTTCATGGAGAAAGTTTTGGACAACCAAATTTTAACTGACTGTAAGACTGATATATCGTTTTCTATAAGTAAAATGTCATCGACATATAACACTAGGAATACGACTGCACTCCCACTAACCTTCTTGTATACACAAGGTTCGTCAGGATTTTGTGAGAAATCAAACTCTTTGATTGTCTCATCAAAACGGATGTTCCAGCTCCTGGATTCTTGCTTTAGTCCATATATGGATCGTCGAAGCTTGCATACTTTGGTTTTATTAACCGATGTGAAACCTTCAGGTTGTATCATGTATACATCCTCAAGCAGGTTTCCATTAAGGAAAGCTGTTTTCACATCCATTTGCCATATCTCATAATCATAATGAGCTGCTATGGCCAGGAGCATCCGAATAGATTTGAGCATAGCTACTGGCGAATAGGTTTCGTCATAATCAATTCCTTGTTTCTGACGATATCCTTTTGCCACTAATCTAGCCTTAAAGGTAACAACATTACCTTCCATGTCGGTTTTCTTCTTGAAAACCCACTTGCACCCTATGGGCTTAATCCCTTCAGGCGGGTTAACCAAGTCCCATACTTGATTTTCGTACATGGAATCCATTTCTGACTTCATGGCTTCAAGCCATTTATCCCTTTCTGAATTTATCAGAACATCTTCATAACTGATAGGTTCGTCATTGTTAACGAGTAACACGTCGTTCGATTCACTTATGAGAAATTCGTATCTCTCTGGAATATTGCGTGTCCTATCAGACCTACGAAGAAGTGGTGTTGTTTTAGGTTCAACTGATAGCTCATCATTATGAGTTATTGGTTGTGGGACTAGACTAGGTGTCTCTGTAATGTCTATTGGAGTTTCTTGAACTTCTTTAAGTTCAATGCTACTCCCACTATTTTCTTGTAAAAGAAATTCTTTTTCCAGAAATACAGCATGCCTTGAAACAAACACCTTTTGTTCCAAGGGATGATAGAATTGGTAACCCTTCGTTTCCTTAGAGTATCCAATAAATAGACATTTATCAGACTTAACATCCAATTTGTCTGATACAGTCCGCTTTACATAAGCAGGACAACCCCAAGATTCCAATTTGCCTTCAAGTTCAATGCTACCCCAATTTGCCTTCGCATCGACTTAACTTTTCTGGGTTTGCTCAGCCGACCAACGCCAAGATTCCAATTCTTTTCCTTCATCATCCTTTGGAGGGGAAAAACCCTCCTTCACAGCGAACCATGTGTTGATGTCCATCTTTAGATAGTACTCTATCTTCGACCTCCAATATTGAAAATTAGATCCGTCGAAGAAGGGTGGTTTTGGGTGGTGCTAAATCCTTCTCTCAAAGCCATTGTCGTTGACTCTTGGATGTTAATCCACTTGAACATAGCCCCAAGCTCTGATACCACTTGTTGGAACTTGGATGGCTAGAGAGGGGGGGGGGGTGAATATAGCCAGACACAAACTTTTTTCACTTTAGGGTTTCTCTACACTTCACGGTTAGTAGCACAGTAGCGGAAACAATGGAAACAGAGAAATGCAGAAACGCAGGAAACAAAAACAAACTAAAGCAACAAAATAGATCGCTAACAAGGAGGGTTTACAAGGTTCGGGGATAACTTGCCCCTACTCCTTGGCGTGCTCGTGAGGTGGGTGATCCCTTGATCGTCGACAGATCAAGCCTCGGAAAATCTGAATATCAAATGGAACCTCCTTCTCGGTGGAGAAACCTCTCAACAGCGTTTCACAGAAATAATGAAGTTAAGAACAGTGAAACAAGAAGGCTTACAAAGCACTATGAACCAAAGGAACACAAGAGAACTTCTCCCGAACTCCACTCAGCACAGATCTCACGCAAGAACTCCCTTCTTCGTGTCTTCTTGCTGATGGACTCGTCAAGCTTCTTGTTTCCTCCAAGTACTCAAGTATCAGTATGTTGCTCCAAGAATTAAAGTGTTTGCAAAGTGATGGAGCAAAGCTTGTCGCAAGAAGTGATCAAGTGTTTTTGAGGCTTCATCGCTACCAAGCCCTTAAGCCTCTCCCACTGATCGACAGGTCACAGCCACCTCTCTGCAGCTCCCAGCTGCTCAACTGCAACTGCTCACCTACCACTGAGCTCTCCTGGACTCCCTGAGCTTCCCTCAGACGAGCCCCAGTCAGCAGCTCTAGTAGCGCAAGCATCCGTTGCACCCTGAGATGGAAACCTGCCCAATCTGTCATAGCAAAAGCCTCAGTTTGACTCCCTTGAAGTAAACCTGAGTAACCTGCACACTTAGCAGCTCATTAGCTCAGCAAATCAATGGAGTATCAACAATCAGAAGTTAGGAGCAGAGATCAGTAGCGAATCAGCAGAGAAACAGACGTAATCAGAGCTCTGACATCGTTTTTGAATTAAAGCTACCAGCTACTGATCGGTCACCGGACCGATCAGAGTGACTCCTGATCGGTCACTAGACCGATCAGGCTGGGTTCAGACTGATCAGGCTCCATCCTGATCGGTCCCCAACGTGTAATCAGAAATCACGACTTCTCCGGGACCGATCACGAGACCGATCCCAAGTCGTGGATCGGTCACCAGACCGATCCACGCCTTTGGAGGGTGATTTTCCAGCGTCGCAGTCCAAACCTTCTGATCGGTCCCCAGACCGATCAGGATGTGGCCTGATCGGTGACCGATCAGGCCACCCTCCGACCGATCAGGCTCCAACCTGATGGGTTATAGTGAGAAGTCCACGACGTTTGATCGTTCCCTGATAGGTCACCAGACTGATCAGACATCGCTGGATCGGTCACTAGACCGATCCACGAGGGAACACCGTGCCAACTTCCCTGATCGGTCACCAGACCGATCCAAGCAAGGCTAAACCCACTCTAAGTTAAGAGAACTGGCTCCCAGCCTCCCCTGACTCGTGCTCAGTCCCCCGGACTAAGACTCCATGCCCAGTCTCACTCACCGGGACTTCAACCTAGCCCTCCAAGCTAGGACCTGGCCCTCCAAGCCAGGGTTTTATCCAACCTAGCCCTCCAAGCTAGGACCTGACCCTCCAAGCCAGGGTTTCATCCACCTAGCCCTCCAGGCTAGGACCTGACCCTCCAAGCCAGGATTTCATCCAATCTAGCCCTCCAGGCTAGGACCTGACCCTCCAAGCCAGGGTTTCATCCTCCTAGCCCTCTAGGCTAGGACCTGACCCTCCAAGCCAGGATTTCATCCAACCTAGCCCTCCAGGCTAGGACCTGGCCCTCCAAGCTAGGACTTTTCACACCTAACCCTCCAAGTTAGGACTTTTCACACCTAGCCCTCCAAGCTAGGACTTTTCACACCTAGCCCTCCAAGCTAGGACTTTTTACACACCTAGCCCTCCAAGCTAGGACTTTTCATTCATCCAAAGCCCAGTCCCCGACCAGGACTTAGTCATAATCATCTCATCAACCTAAACTAAAATCGGTGTCAACACCAAAACAACAATCAGGGTCAGACTGCATCAACACACATATTGAACTTCTCCATTGCATAGTGTCTAGTCTACCTTAACTCCATAGGTCTTTGCTCTTGCCAACTCTTAATTAGACTTTTCATCTACCAACACCTATTGAATTTCAACACTATCAAATGTCTAGTCGAGCTCAACTCATTTGGACCTTGTCACTATCAAGTATTAGTCAACTTTGATCTATTTGACTCATCCAAACATATCACTTAACAATCAAAACACAATCTGTCTATCAGACTTGATTGTACTAATAGATGCCTCATCTAACGCGGAAGAAGATTCATCATACAAGGAGGAATCATTGTCCAGCAATGATGAATATAGCTTGTTTGACTAATTCTTTGGCTAGGTTAAAGGAAAAGTTTAAGTCACTCTAAAAGGACATAAAGTCATGAAGTAGGAGACTTTGTCATCTAATATTTGCAAGGATCAAGAGGACGACTCATCCTAAATTGAAAATTTTGAGAAAGAGCATTCTTCAATGAAATTGCAAATAGAAAATCTAATGAAAAACTTGAAATAGTTTACTCGAGCTCTAAGTTTATTGATATGATAATTGTGTAAGTACCCCATGTTAGTTTTTGATGTGGTCAACCGATTTAAGTTAGGTTCTGGTATTTTTAATCTCTTTGTCTAAGTGTGCAGGAACATAGGAGCGGAGAAAGTCGAATGTAAGATGCAGTGGACAAGAAGGATTACACGGAAAGTGAGCCGACGGGCTCGGTGCATTAGAGGGACGCGAAAGCTGCGAAAGAGTACACCGGTGGAGGGAGAAGAACGTGTACGACGTCCGAGGGACGAAAAGCCGAAAGGAAGGACGCTCGAGGGGCGAAAGGCCGAAGTCAGGTTCGGGTGAGTCTGATTCCGGTTGGCTAGAAATTACCCAAGAAGACAAAAAATCACGCTGGAAACTGGTCAGCAGTTGTTGACCTAAACTAGTCTCGGGCGTCCTAGCACTAGGCGCCCGAGCACTCGGGCGCCCCTATGCATACAGGCACCCGAAAGGTTATTTTATCAATAAAACTAGTCGTTTGCGATCGTTGCGCTGCGGATAACTCTCAGGACACTTGTCAGGCGCCCTGGAGCACTCGGGCGCCTCAGTACTGTCACGTAAGCAAACAGATATGTTTGTCCGGGACTATAAATAGGCCCCTGGAGCCCAGTTTTAATTTACTCATTCATCTCAAGCATTAGCAACCAAGTTCTGTATAGTTTTTATTTCCTTTTCTGAGCTTTTTATTGTGTAGGTGGCTTCTCCACTAGAAGGAGTTTATTCAGGAGATACGAGCTATATTCTGCCTTGAATTAGCAACCTCCCTGGTTGCAAACCAAGTATAATTCCGACTGCCTCTTTCTTTTAAGTTAGCTATATATTTAATGTTATTTATTATTTACGTTAACTAACAAACATCTTTGTTTAAGACAAAACAAAAGATAGAGTTTTCTATTTTCAGGAGTAATTCACCCCTCTCTTGCCGACGTTCGATCACCGCCAATTGGTATCAGAGCAAGGAGGCTCTAGAAGGATTAACCGCCGTTTGAAGCAATCTACAAAATGGTCGGACCAGTCATCTACCCGCCAATGTTCAAGAGGGATTTTGCGAATTGAAAACGCAAGATGCAGGTATTTTTCAAAATTGATTTCGATTTATTGTTAATCATGAAAAATGATTTTGCAATTCCCAAAGACGCCGATGACAAACCCAAAGACAAATGCCTTTGGACAAAGAAGGAACATGCAGACTTCCTAGCAAACGAAAAAGTAGAATTTCATCTGCTAATTGTTCTTCCATCACAAGAAGTCAATCGAATCGGGACCTATGCATCAGCAGAAGACCTTTGGGAAAATTCTTAGAGTTGCACGAAGGAACCTAGGAAGCAAGTTGGCATGACGAGGCATCCTTCGAAACTAACTCACTAACCTCCGGAAGGAAAAAGGAGAGACGGTGGCGCAGCTGCACGCGAAGATAAATGAATTGATCACCGGACTCACGAATCTTGGGGAAATGGTAACTAACCTAGATGCTCAAAGGTATACATTAAACGCATTTCCAAGAACCCCGGAGTGGATATCTATAATAGATTCTTATTATATCTCCCAGAACTTAGAGGTATGTACTTTAGAAAAGTTATTTTGTACTTTAGAACTTCACGAGTCTTGATGTGCAGGAAATGTAAGAAAAATAGACAACATCGCACTAAGCACGAGAAGGATCCAACATGAGGAGAAGTCTTCAGAAAATGATGAAAACACAGCGTATATGGTAAGAAAGTTGTCTAAATATTTTAAAACTAAAAAATTTAATAAGGTGCAGGGTAAGAAGCAAAGAAAAATCCACTTCTACAACTACAATAAAGAAGGATATGTGAAGGAAAACTGCCTTAAAGAGAAGAACAAAGGAAAAGGGGCACCAAAGGCAAAAACCCACAACCTAAAGGTGACATGGGACGAATTTTCATCGGAAGACTCAAATCTCGAGGAATATGCTGGACTTGCTCTGATGGCATCATACTAAGAAGATGAGAGCATCGATGAAGGGGGAGCCACGTCAAAGGCACGACGAAGGGGGAGCTTCAAATTTCAGAAAGGATATGGTAAGTAAGGTATGTCTTCTACCTCCTGACCAACTATATTATGGTATTAAACAAATGGCAAAATCCATGTGTAAACTAAAAAATAAAAATGTAGAATTAAAAAGGAAATTATTTTCATCATGCCCATTGGAAATATATGATAAGTTAAAATGTGAAAATAAAAATTTGAAAGTTCAAATTGAAAAATTACAAAATAACTATGTATGTTTAAACTGTTGTAGAAATTCAAAAATTAGATATTTTGGTAAACTTAATTGGTATTTTAGATTTCACAGAGGCCAAATTATAAAAATTCCTAAATCATATATTCCACCTAAGTTTCTGATAAATCCTATTGGTAAAAATTTGTATTGGGTTCCTAAATACATCTTAAACTATTAGATTTTTTAAGGAGAGATTAAATTTATTTTGGTAATTAATGTCTTATCTTGTTAAATATTTTTTATTGGATAACGGTTTGCAAAAAAAGGTTTGATAAAGTTTGCTTTGTTCTATCTACAAATATATTTTTTTCGAAAATGAGTTTTTAAATGAATTTAAGTTTCAAAAAGTTAGAAAATTATTTTCACTTTGACAATTTTTTTTGGAAATCATTTTTTTTCTAACTTTTATGTTCACAATTAGATTTAACATTTAAAAAAAATTCAAGCAAATTTTGAAAACTTAGATTTCACAAATCTTTTCGAAAAATTTCAGAAATTTTGGATCATTTTTACGTATTTCACTTAACATTTTATGTTTTTTTGATGTAATCAAAGGGGGAGAAGCAATTTCTTTTAAATGCTTACAAAATTATATACTGATTCATATTTTTTTATGCTTGTTTCCCTAACTTAACTCGAGTTGATGCATATCAAAAAGGGAGAAATTGTAAGTGCCCTAGGTTGACTTTTGATGTGGTCAACCGATTTAAGTTAGGTCCTGGTGTTTTTAATCCCTTTGTCTAAGTGTGCAGGAACTTAGTGTTAGTGATATGAGAGAAGTGTCCTAAGGCAATCGCCTTATGATTGTAATCATTTATTTTAATAAATGAATATTCACTATTTGAGTATACATGTTTGTGTATTTGATTGAGATCTTAAACTCATTTACTGAATGTCCGCAATACAATTCACAGCATAGAGAATTTGTGATGAATTCACAACTAGTGATTATCTCTACATGTGCAATTGTGAAGTATTGAAATTGTCCCTAGTCGATGAATTGATAAATACGGACACTATCAATTCTGTTGAGACTAGCATGAGTTATTCTCTAATCAGCTGATTCTCACTGGCTGGTGACATTGAGATGTCCGGAGATAAACATGAATGCTAGTTAAGGGAACTAGTTCATTGGAGTGATTGGCTGTAAAACTTCATATGGTAGTCTACATATAGATATGTCAGTGAAGTTCTTACTGCAGCTTAAGTGCGATGTTCCTTTGACTTGAGGTGTTCAAGTCATCTTGGTCATGGAGACTTATACTTTGACATCTTAAGCAAGCATCTCCAAGGAGGTGTGGACCCAGGATGATTGGGTATAAGCCGAAGTGCCCGAAGATGTTTGAACAACCTACAAAGGATTCACCACTCCTTGCGAGGAGATGTATACCCGAGGCCTATCGTCGGATTGTTACTCGAAGCCTCTGGCCAGAGTATGACATGTTCAGAGTATGAATCTCTTAAATACATGAGAGTAATTAGAATCCGTAGGACGAGAAAATGTTACTTGGGCTAGGTGTGACGTAGTCAGCATAGTGGGGACTGACACATATAGACCATGTCCTGAACCAAGTGGGTATAAGATGGTGAAGGGAATGAGGCACGTTTCATTATAGCTGCTGAAGGCTTTCAGAATTGTTTCTGAGGTCAACCGTTAATCTTTCGATTAATTGGGGATCATGATGTACTACTAGGTGTCACTCATGATCGTTCTATAATTGATTAATTATAGACGACCAACATAAATCGAAAGCCTATTTAGTCACACGCACTACGAGTAATCCAAGGGATTTAAAACGAGTTGAAAATTGGATTTTCCAATCAAGAGAGATTAAGTTTGGTTGAGCCAAACGATAAGTCGAATCTGAATTTTTCAGAGATACATCGGAAGCATAAAATGGCTAAAGTCTTTTGAAGACTTAATAGATGAATTAAATAAGTTTAATTCATTGGGGCTTGGCTTGGATGGGCCGGCCAAAGAGGGCCTCCATCCTCTTTGCTTGGCCGGCCACAACAAAGGGAGAGAACCAAGTTTTTGGTTCAATTTATAAAATAAACCAAGTGTGGTTTGTTTTATAAAATTATGAATGATATAAATTTTTATATAATAAACCAAGGTTTGGTTTATTTTTCATGGAAATTAAAATAAACTATGGATTGGTTTATTTTATAAAATCAATCATGGATTGATTTACCATGATAAGGAAATTTATTCCATAGGAGAGAAGATTTTTATCATGAATTAAAATATGATTTTAACCATGATATAAAATCAAACTTGGCATGATGGAATAAGTTATTCCATATTTGAGAGGCCACTATATAAAGGACCCAAGGCAAGGCTTGGGTGATAATAAAAAGCGATGAAGGCATAGGCTCTCTCCCTCTCTTCTCTCCTTCTCTTCTCCCCTTCTTGCCGTCCGCCAACCAGCCCCAAGAAGGAGCACCAGCCGGCCGCCCCTACCCTTTCCCTGCTGACCACCACCTGCTGCTGGAGAAGGAAGCTCCGACCATCTCTTGGACGGAAGAAGGTGCTGCCGGAATTAGAGTTTGCTCGCAAGCCTCTTCTTTTGCTTCGCCGGAATTTTGATTCCAGCCATCCTTTTGTGGTTAGTCTTCTGACTTCTCTCTTGGTTTTTCTTGTCGCGTTCTCGGAGAATCTAGTAGTTCTCGAGAATACGAAACTCGTGGCTTTGCGAAGTCATCCCGAAGATACTCGGCGTGGACACGAATAGAGGCGGAGCTTCTAAGGGACGCTTACGGTTGGATCTCGTCCCTTCCTTCGAGTTACGCGAGGTAATACGTAAATTAGTTTATGTTTCTGCAAAATTTCAAATATATGATCATGTCTACACAAGATAAAATTGTATGCTTAGATGTGTGGTTAAATGATTTAGAGAAATTATTTATGCTAAACCTTCCGCTGCACGTAATTAATTTTGAAATTACGAACCCGCATCCATGTCAACATGCACCCGGTCCCAACACTTAGGAGCGGAGGAAGTCGAGCGTATGACACAGTGGACGAGAAGGATTGAACGAAGAAGTGAGTCGACTGGCTCGATGCATTCGAGGGATGTGGAAGCTATGGAAGAGTACAACGGTGGAGCGAGAAGAACGTGCGTGACGTTCGAGGGACGGGAAGCCGGAAGGAAGGACGCTCGAGGGGAGAAAGGCCGGAGTCGGGTTCGAGTGAGTCAAACTCCGGTTGGTCAGAAATTTTCCAAGAAGACCAAAAATCACGCTGGAGACTGGTCAGCAATTGTTGACTTAAACCAGTCTCAGGCGCCCGAGCACTCAGGCGCTCCTGTGTATACAGGCGCCCGAGAGGCTGTTTTATCAACAAAGCTAGCTGTTTGCGATCGTTGCACTGCAGATAACTCTCAGGTCATGTGTCAGGTGCCCTGGAGCACTCAGGCGCCCCAGTACTGCCAGGTCAACAAATGGATAAGTTTGTCTGAGGCTATAAATAGACCCCTAGAGCTTAGTTTCAATTCACTCATTCATCTCAAGCATTAGCAAACAAGTTCTATATAGTTTTCATTTCCTTTTTTGAGCTTTTTCTTGTGTAAGAGACTTCTCCGCCAGATGAGTTTATTAAGGAGATATGAGCTATCTTCTGCCTTGGATTAGCAACCTCCCTGGTTGCAAACCAAGGAAAATTCCAACTGCCTCTTTCTTTTAAGTTTGCTATATTTTAGTCTTATTTATTATATGCATTAACTAACAAACATCTTTGTTTAAGACGAAACAAAAGATAGAGTTTTCTATTTTCAGGGCAATTTGTTGGTGCAGGCAGCACCTAAGTCAAACCTGGATTTTGATAATGGCAAAGGTTTCAAAAGTTAAGATATTATGTTGATCTAACATGTTCACTAAGTATACAGGAAAAGAAGCCCTAGGTACACTAGGAACGAAGTCCTGGTCGAGGACTGGGCATGAAGCCCTGGCAAGGAGCTGGGCACCGAAGACCTGCTCGGAAGGTGGGTACGAAGTCCTGGTCGAGGACTGGGCACGAAGTCCTGGCAAGGAGCTGGGCACCGAAGACCTGCTCGGAAGGTGGGCACGAAGACCTGGTCAGGTGCATCGGGCAAAAGTCCAACCGGAGGAGCCGGTTGGCAAAAGGTAAACTCTCCTGAGAGGAGTAGGTGAGGACGCGTTCCCCGTCGAGGGAACAGTAGGCGTCGGCTCGACCTAGGGCTCCATTTTGGAGACCCAAAGTCAGAACCAAGACAGCTACGGCTGTAAAATTCACTAACATTATTGCTTTGTTTTGTGTGGTACTAACCCTGGATGCAGGACCGAAGGAACGAGTTTCTGCAGCTCAGAACTCCCCAAAGGAGAGGGGCAGCAGCTGGGCAGGGTGCCCCGGAGGTCCTGGGCGCCCCCAAGGTGAAGGCTAGACAAGCTGAGCAAGTAACACTTCGGAAGCACACTGGGCTGGGCGCCCCCTTGCTCCCGGGTGCCCCCGTGCTCCCGGGCGCCCCGGATGCCTCGGGTGCCTGGGTCCAAGCTAACGAAGCGATTGAAGCCGAGAAGTTAGCAGACCGAGTCAACCCGGGCGCCCCCTGCGTCCCGGGTGCCCCCTGCGTCCCGGGCGCCCCCGTCAAACCCCGAGCCCGATCCTGGAGGGATAAGGGCTGACCGAGTTGCGGATGAGGGTTTGCGGATCGGGAGACACGTGGAGGGCGCCCCCAACGTCCCGGGCGCCCCCAGGTGCACTATATAAGGGGCTCGACCCCCAAGGCTTCTACAACAATTCTTCCAACGCCAATACGCTCTTCGACTCAAGCGCTCTGCTCCGGAAACCTCCCATCTCGAGATTCAAGCGCCGACGACGACCCTCTGCTCCGAAGCACGATCCACACCGGGCGTCGGTAACGAAGAGTTTAAATTTTAGTTTACTGTACTACAACTGTAATATTTTTCTGTAAACATTTGCGCACATATAGAATTGCCCGCAGAAAACGGTCAACGACTGTGGGCCTCGGAGTAGGAGCCGACCGCGACTCCGAACCAAGTAAAATCGCTTGAGTTCTTGTGCTGTGTTTTCAATTTCGCTGCGTATTCTCTTAACCTCGAATCCGAAAAGTTTTTTACGATATTCACCCCTCCTCTATCGTTTTCTCTCGATCCAACAAGTGGTATCAGAGCGGGGAAGCTCAAATTTGGTGCAACCACCAATTTGAGAATTTTTTTCGGATTTTTTTCGAAATTTGTTTTAATCGAATTTTTATCGTTAATCGAGGTTGGTGCAACACCACTCGATAATTTTTTTTCTTTCACCCGCACTGCTAATCCAAGACCAAGTCTTGGGACGTTTTTTCCCTCTCTTTCTTTTTCAGATAATTTCTAAATGGCCATGCAAGAAGGCTTCAGTACCGCCAAACCAACGCTCTTCAGTGGGGAGGATTTCTCCTACTGGAAGAGTAGGATGGAAGTCCACCTGAAAACTCAGGTGGACATGTGGATAATAATCCAGTCCGGACTGGAAATTCCGAAGAATGCTGACGGAGTACAACAATCCTACACCGAATGGGATACCGCCCTCAAAAGAAAAATTGAAGCTGACGCCAAAGCAACTCAAACACTTCAATGCGGCCTAACCAAAGAGGAGCTGAACCGGGTAGGTCCATTCAACAGTGCAAAAGAACTCTGGGGTAAGCTAATTGAGTTGCACGAAGGAACCTCCGACACCCGGATCAGCAAGAGGGACCTACTACTGAACAAGCTGTACACAATCAAGATGAACGACGGTGAAACAGCAGCCCAGCTTCACGCCAGAATTCAGGAACTGATGAACGACCTTCACACAATCGGTCACAAGGTAGAAAATCGTGACCTGATCAGGAATACCCTTAACGCTTTCCCAAGAAACACATTGTGGGCATCTATGGTAGATGCGTACAAAGTTTCAAGGGACTTGTCTAAAATTAAATTAGATTAACTATTTTCCGAACTTGAATTACATGAGCAGACAAACTGCACACTGGCCGAGAGAGGCATTGCCTTTATTGCAGGTAAAACTGGAACGATAACCAAGAAGAAGCCTCAACCTGAGCCCGAGTCTGAGTCAGATTCAGACTCAGAAGACAGCGAAGGAGATCGACCCAAGCTGGTCCGGCTTGCCCGGAACTACTACAAGGAATTGAAGAATCAATCCAACAGAAGAAAGGCCAGCCGAAAGAAGGAAGATCCAGCTGAATCAACTAAGAACAAATCAAGTGTGACTTGCTTCGAATGCAACAAAAAGGGACATTTCAAATCGGAATGCCCTAACCTAAAAGAAGCCAAGAAAGCAAGAAGAAAGAAGGCTCTTCAAGCAACGTGGGACGAGTCTTCCTCTGAAGAAGAAGAAGAGGCCCCACAGTCGAACCTGCTCGCACTAACCGCCTCAGAAGAAATCGAGACCGAGTCAGAATCGGAACGGGCGATGGCAAACTCACGTTTTCAGAGGATGGCGAAATCACTGTAAGTGGTTTTTCTAGAAATCAATTATGTGAATTAATTGCCTATCTTTCTCGAGACTTGGCGAAAGCCAAAATCCGAGTCGAATCTCTCCGACAGGAAGTAAAACTCCTGAAAGAGGGAGCTGACTCTAGATCTTGAACTGAGAAGGTTCAAGAAGGAACCTCTACTCAAGTTGAAAAACTTGAGAAAGAGAACTCCTCCTTGAAAACTCAAGTCTAGGACCTTAGATCAGCCTTAGAACGGTTCACTTCTGGTTCCAAGGGTCTTGACATGATTCTTAGAAAACAGAAGTCGGTTCTAAATCGATCCGGATTAGGCTATAGAACCAAGTCTAGACAAAGAACATACTATGCTGTACTGAACCAGTCCAGACCTAAAATTCAGGCATGGGTACCCAAACTGTGCCTGAACAAACAAACTGGATCAAATCAGTATTGTATCCCCAAGGACAAGATTCATATCTTGCTGAACCATTATCGTGGCTTTAGTCCAGGGGGAGCCAAATTAAAAACAATATTCATAGTTAGATAAATTTCTACTCTTGTTTTTAAATTGCATGATTGATTGTTTATTTAATTTCTGAAATTTACCATGCTTAGTCTTAGGACTGGTTAGATTAAGGACTGAACCAATTAAACTGAAATTTGAACAACCTAGTATTGGGTGGCGGTGAGATGATAGTACGTTAGAGAAGTCTCTTCTAATAAGGTCAAGTATACTCTACTTGGTCTCTTTAGACTGGTGAAACTAGCCGAAGCTACCGATCCAAGACCCAAATTAGTTAGACCAGAAGTTTTCAAAAAATAATTTTGAAAATGAAATTTCATTAAAAGGCTTTATCAAGGAAAGGGTTGATGATCCAATAAGGCTACGGCCAAAGAAGGCCTAGTGCCTCGCCAAGACCTGGAAGCAATTTTTGAAATTCAAATTCAAATTATTCTTTGTCAAATTCGAATCTAGCACAAATTTTAAGTTAATTGTAGATTCACACATTTTTTAAAATAAACTCAAAATCAACCGTTTTCAAAACTAATTTAAGTTTTTCAAAATAAATCATAATTTTGCAAAATAATTCTATCTACTAAAACCTGTCTCACAAAACCTATAAGGCTAACGTGATTGACAACCCTAGATTGGGTGAGACAGACTAGGTTGTGAAAATCAATTTAGGCTATTCCTGATTCTAATTGGATCCAAATCAACAAAACTCTTTATGTGTAGGAACATAAAGATTTGGACCAATGGATGTTGGATAGCGGGTGCTCCAGACACATGTCTGGGAATAAATTGAAATTCACCAAACTCAAGCTCAAAAACCTAGGCTCAGTAGCATTTGGCAACAATGCTACACTCAAGGTGATTGGGTCAAGTAACATTGAACTTAAATCTGACTTTGTTATTAAGAAGGTTCTGTTGGTTGAAGATTTTAAATTTAACTTGCTTAGCATAAGTCAATTGTGCGATACTGGTTATGTAGTTACCTTTACCAACTCTAACTGCCTGATTAGAAACTTGCAAGACTCAAAAATCATGCTTAAGGGCACTAGAAAAAATAATGTTTACACTATAAACCTACCACTAGTTCCTAAATGCATGTTAACTCAGTTAGAACAATCAAACCTCTGGCATAGGAGATTAGGTCACACAAATTTGAGAATAATTTCGAAAATCACTCAACTTGGCCTAATTAAAGGTATCCCTAAAATTAAGAACCATGAAAACTTAATATGTAAATCATGTAATCAAGGTAAACAAACCAGGTCTAATCACAAACTTATTCAGTCTGATCTAACTCAAACCACATTTGAGCTCCTACACCTTGACCTATTTGATTCACATGGAGCCAAGTCACTAAGCGGAAACCGGTACTGCTTAGTAATAGTTGATGATTACTCTAGGTTTACCTGGGTTAGGTTTCTAAAGACCAAAGATGAAACCCTAAACCTATTCAATGATTTTTGTAAGTTAATTGAAAATCAAAACGATACCAAAATCAAAAGACATAGGAGTGACCACGGGGGAGAGTTTGAAAATCAACGATTCGAGAAATTTTGTAAGGTAAATGGGTATATACACTAATTTTCGTGTCCTAGAACCCCCCAGCAAAATGGATAGTTGAAAGGAAAAATAGAACCCTACAGGAAGCCGCTAGGGCTATGCTCAATGAATTTAACCTAGCTAACCAATATTGGGCAGAAGCAATTAGTACGGCTTGCTACATCCAAAATAGGGTACTAATTAACAAACGACACAATAAAACACCCTATGAATTATACTACATAGACTTCCAAACCTACATTACCTAAGGGTTTTTGGATGCAAAGTCCATATCCTAAACACCAAGGACTATCTAGGTAAATTCCAGTCTAAGTCAACCCTAGGCATCTTCCTAGGATATTCAACAACAAGTAGAGCCTATAGGGTTTACAATAAACAAACTAAGAAAATTGAAGAAACAATAAATCTGATATTTGATGAAGAAAATAACTCAAAATCTGATAATCCAGATCTAAATTCATCAAATACTGATCAAGAAGAAAATGAAAATACTGCTGAACCTTTAATTGAACCCCTAAATGAACTAAATATTGAACCAACCATTGAGACAATTGAACCAGCAATTGAACCAACCCAAGTGGTTGAACCAATCACTGAACCAAACCGACCAACCGGACCTGAGGCTGAACCAAGTTCCAGAAAAACTAAGAAACCCAGACTCAGTCACCCAACTGATCAAATTGTGGGTGATCCAACCTTAGGAGTCAAAACTAGGTCCGCCTATAGGAACCTTAGTCAGATTGCGATGATTTCAAAAATTGAACCTAAGACCATAGATGAAGCCTTACCTGATCCTGATTAGATCATAGCAATGCAAGAAGAGTTAGCCCAGTTTGAGAGGAACCAAGTCTGGGAACTAGTACCTAAACCTGAGGGCAAATCCATTATTGATACTAAGTGGGTTTTTAGGAACAAGCTAAATGATCAAGGAGAAATAGTAAGAAACAAAGCCGCTAGTAGCCAAAGGGTTCAGTCAAGTAGAAGGGTTAGATTATGACGAAACCTATGCCCCAGTAGCTAGACTTGAGTCCATTAGGATGTTGTTAGCCTTTGCATCCCATAAAGTGTAGGACCGGTGCCGTCGATAGAGGGGGGGGGGGGTGAATATCGATCGTTAAAATTCTCGCGGAAACTTCATAAAACTTTCGATCTACTCAGAGCGTTAGTGGAGCGAAAAATAAACAGAAAGAATAAAGCAATACAAAGGACACGCGAGATTTATTTACTTGGTTCCCGACCCCCCTGGGTCAGTACGTCCAAGGCCTATGTACTCGGCGTGAGTCCACTATTTGTCTCCTTTCCAAAATTTCCGGAGGCGGAGAAAACCCGTCTTACAGTTGATAATTACAAGAACAAGTATAGAAAATTAAGTGCGGAATATTAAACGTAAACTGAACAAAACAAGGATTGAAGCTCGGCCGATCTGGACCTCCGAAGTGCCGCACACTTCCTCCTGGAGCCTCCTGGTCGTAGAGCCTCATCTTTAGCGCATTGTCATTGGTCAGAATACTCAGAATTGCTTTCAGCAGTTGTGTCTGAAGCAGAGGGGTCGAAGCCCCTTATATAGTGCTCCTGGGGGCGCCCTGGACGTCGGGGCACCCCTATAAACTCGGTCAAACCTTATCCCCGCGCCGACCTCGCCGCGGCTGATAAAACTTCTGACCAGAGCGCCCCTGACCTCCTGGGCACCTAGCTTGAACCCAGTCAAAGCTAATCTCCTGATTCAAACTCGCCGCAGCAAAACAGCTTTGAACCCGGGCGCCCCGGACCTCCCGGGCGCCCCCATCAATGTGGGCGCCTGACTTCATGCCTTTCAACCCAACACTGGGTTTTAGGCTTTGACTGGGGGCGCCCCCATCATCCCGGGCGCCCTGCTTGGCTGGATTCCAACCCCAATATGTTGGATCGAGAATAACGATAGAGGGGGGGGGGTGAATATCGTAAAACTTTTTCGGATAAAACTTTAAGAGAATAAGCAGCGGAAATTAAAAACACAAAGAAAGACACGAACACAAGGATTTACTAGGTTCGGAGTCGCGGTCGGCTCCTACTCCAAGGCCCACTGTCCTTGACCGTTTACTGCGGGCAATTCTATAATGCGCAAAGTGTTTTACAGAGAATGGTACAGAAATTTTACAGTAAAGGAAAACCGAGTTACTCTTTGTGATCGACGCCTGGTATGGATCGTACTTCGGTGCGTAAGGTCATCGTCGGCGCTTCAATTTCGAGATGGAAGGATTCTGGAGTAGAGCGCTTGAGTCGAACAGCGTAGTAGCGTTGGAAAGATGTGTTCTGAAGCCTTGGGGGTTGAGGGCTATTTATAGCAGTCCTGGGGGCGCCCTGGACGTTGGGGGTGCCCTCTACGTGGCCTTCGATCCGCAACAATCTTGGTTAGCCGTTATCCCTCCAGGATCGGGCTGAGGTTTGACCGGGGGCGCCCGAGTTGACTCGGTCTGCTGGCTTCTCGCTGGCTTGACTCTATCCGCTTCGTTGGCTTGAGCCCGGGGTGCTCGGAGCATCCGAGGCGCCCGGGAGCACGGGGGCGCCCGGGAGCATGGGGGCGCCCCCCCAGTGAGCTTCCGAAGCGTTTTCTTGCTTAACCTGTTTTGCCTTGACCTTGGGGGCGCCCGGTGTTGGATCGAGAGAACCGATAGAGGGGGGGGGGGTGAATATCGGAAACGTTCGGATTTTAGGATTAGAGAAATTACGCAGCGGAATAAAACAATCAAACGCAAACACAGGTAGTTTTACTTGGTTCGGAGCCTAGGTCGACTCCTACTCCAAGGCCCACGGTCGTTGACCGTTTTCTGCGGGCAATTCTATAGGTTCGCAAATCAGTTTACAGTATTGAATTACAAATGTAGTAAAGTAAACTTTTAAAATGAAAACTCTTCTTTTACCGACGTCCGATGTAGGTTGTCTTTTTCGGAGCAGCGGGACGTCGTCAGCGCTTGAGTCTCGAGTCGGGAGGTTTCCGGAGCAGAGCGCGAGAGCGGAAGAGCGTAGAAGCGTTGAATGAATTGTTGTTGGAAGCCTCGGGGTCGAGGGCCCTTTTATAGGCCCTGGGGGCGCCCGGAACGTCGGGGGCGCCCCCCCCACGTGTCGGCCGATCCACCTTTAGCTCGGTCAGCGTCTGATCCCTTCAAACTCGGGATTAGACCTTGATCGGGGCGCCCGGGACGCTGGGGGCGCCCGGGTTGACCGGGTCAGAGCTTATCCTTGGCTTCGCTGGCTTCTGGTTCGATGGCATGCACAGGGGGCACCCGGGACGCTGGGGGCGCCCGGGAGCAGCGGGGGCGCCCGGGAGCATGGGGGCGCCCGGGAGATGAGCTGTCGAAGCCTGCCTTTGTTTTGTGTGTTTTGTGTTCACCTTGGGGGCGCCCGGAACACTCCGGGCGCCCTGGTCAGCTGTTGCCTCATTCCTTTGAGGCTCTCTGAGCTGCAGATACTCGTTCCTTCGGTCCTGCATCTAGGGTTAGTCCAAAACACCATAAAATAATAAGATGTTAGTTTATACAGCCTTAGTTGTCTTAGTTCTGACTTTGGGTCTCCAAAATGGAACCCTAGGTCGAACCGACACCTACTGTTCCCTCGACGGGGAACGCGTCCTCACCTACTCCTCTTGGGAGAATGTACCTGATGCCAACTGCTCCTCTGGTTGGACTTTTGCCTGGCGGTCCTTTGCCAGGTCTTGGGTACCGAGCTGTCCTTCGCCCGGTGCCTAGCATTCCTTCGCTAGGGCTTCAGTCCCAAGCTGTCCTTCGCCTGGCGCCTAGCAGTCCTTCGCTAGGGCTTCAGTACCCTGGCATTACTTCGCTAGTGCCTAGCAGTCCTTCGCTAGGGCTTTTTACCCTGGCACACTAGAGTGACATGTTAGATAGCAAGTAAGACTTAACTTTTGAGCCCTGTTGCCATTATCAAAACTCAGGTTCGACTTGGGTGCTTTCTGCACTAACAATCTCCCCCTTTTTGATTTATGGCAACCCTGGTTCAAAAAGTTAAGTTTAATCAAGGCATATACAAATTACCTTTTGTTCCCTCCCCTTGGAAGGAATCTCCCCCTAGATTTTTCAAAAATTCATGGGGTTTTCAACACTAAGTTCTAAGTTTAAAGTTTGGATTTTTACTTAGAAAATTTAAAAAAAATTATACTTGTAGAGAATTTTTGAGTTCAAATACTTAGTAAATTTTGAAAGCTTAAGTTTATTTAGACAACTTTGAAAACTTAAGTTTAAGAAGGATTTTCAAACTTTAGTTTGAGTACCAACAAATTGAAAGTTTTAAGTTTATGGTACTTCAAAAAAGTTTTGAAAAACTCTAAGTTTTAAAGTACTTCGTGAAGTTAACACAAACCTAAGTACTTCTGAAAAGCTTAAGTTTTTCTGAAAAACTTAAGTACTTTTGAAAAGTTTTGAAAAGTTTAAGTACTTTAAAAAGTTTTGACAAGCTTAAGTAAGAAAATTTTTTAACAAGCTTAAGTACTAGGAAAGTTTTGAAAAGCTTAAGTACTTTGAAAAGCTTAAGTGAGAAATTTTTTGACAAGCTTAAGTACTAGGAAAGTTTTGAAAAGCTTAAGTACTTTGAAAAGCTTAAGTAAAAATTTTTTTTAACAAGCTTAAGTACTAGGAAAGTTTTGAAAAGCTTAAGTACTTTGAAAAGCTTAAGTGAGAAATTTTTTGACAAGCTTAAGTACTAGGAAAGTTTTGAAAAGCTTAAGTACTTTGAAAAGCTTAAGTAAGAAAAACTTAGTGCTTTAGTACTTTGAAAAACTTAGTACTTTAGAAAAGCTTAGTTAAGTACTTTTTGAATAAAGGATAGATTTTGAAATTTCGAGAGAAAAATATTCTACAAAAAAAATTTTAAACAAAAAATTTTAAATTCTTTCCTTTCTTATCTCTCCCCCTTTGCCATATATCAAAAAGATAAATAGAGCAGAAATTAATTTGCATAACGGAAATAACTTTCATAATGGAAAATATTTGCATGATTTTGTTGTACTGAACCAATTCATGATAAGACTTAAACCAGTTAATTTTCTCTTGTAGGGACCTGTCTAACCCAATTAGCTACTTACTAACTGTTATAAACAGTAGTTTTTGCTAGGGTTAGTCAAGTTAAGTGTTTTTGTTCAAGTTAGATTTTCTAAACTTGACACTTAACTTGATTGCTGTGTAAGTTGTATTTAGTGCCCCAATTACTGTAGATGCACTGACTTAAAGCATCTTGAATTAAGGCAAAGACTTAAGCATCTCAACCCTTTCTAGGTTATCAATCAAAAAGTACCCTAAGGTGCTTGTGAGATGCTGGCTTCTAACTCTATAGGTGCATGCAGTTCTAGGGTTAGGGCCTAGGCTAAGTCCATTTGCAAAAAAGCCCTAGTTTTGAGAGGGGGTAGTTTTGAAATAAAACTAAGAAAAAAAAATAAAAAAAACTGATTTTGAAATTAAATAAAACAGTTTTTCAAGTTCTTTTAGAAACTGATTTTTAAATCAAGTAAAGCAGTAAGAAATTAAAAAGTAGAGTTAACCTATTCTACAGAGCACAATCCTAACTGCCGATCAAATAGGACAGAACAAGTACTCATTTCCATAAGTCAGCTAGTCAAATAGAACAGAACAAGTACTCAAAATTCAACACAGTCATACAAGTCAGGCATAAGTCAACCCTACTGAGTAGGGGCAGTCAAATAGTTACTGGTACAATGCTAAGCAAATCTAGGATGAGGGAATATCGTAAAACATT
Source organism: Boesenbergia rotunda (assembly GCA_024364735.1). Taxonomy (NCBI): domain Eukaryota; kingdom Viridiplantae; phylum Streptophyta; class Magnoliopsida; order Zingiberales; family Zingiberaceae; genus Boesenbergia; species Boesenbergia rotunda. Next base: position 95,428 of record JAGFNQ010002579.1, on the reverse strand, counting down.
TTCGGATAAAACTTTAAGAGAATAAGCAGCGAAAATTAAAAACACAAAGAAAGACACGAACACAAGAATTTACTAGGTTCGGAGTCGCGGTCGGCTCCTACTCCAAGGCCCACGGTCCTTGACCGTTTACTGCGGGCAATTCTATAATGCGCAAAGTGTTTTACAGAGAATGGTACAGAAATTTTACAGTAAAGGAAAACAGAGTTACTCTTCGTGATCGACGCCTGGTATGGATCGTACTTCGGTGCGTAAGGTCGTCGTCGGCGCTTCAATTTCGAGATGGAAGGATTCTGTAGCAGAGAGTCGAAGAGCGTAGTAGCGTTGGAAAGATGTGTTCTGAAGCCTTGGGGGTCGAGGGCTATTTATAGCAGTCCTGGGGGCGCCCTGGACGTTAACGGCGCCCTCTACGTGGCCTTCGATCCGCAACAATCTCGGTCAGTCGTTATCCCTCCAGGATCGGGCTGAGGTTTGACCGGGGGCGCCCGGGACGCAGGAGGCGCCCGGGTTGACTCGGTCCGCTGTCTTCTCGCTGGCTTGACTCTATCCGCTTCGTTGGCTTGAGCCCGGGGCGCCCGGAGCATTCGGGGCGCCCGGGAGCACGGGGGCGCTCGGGAGCATGGGGGCGCCCCCCAGTGAGCTTCCGAAGCGTTTTCTTGCTTAACTTGTTTTGCCATGACCTTGGGGGCGCCCTGCCGAACTGCTTGCCCCTCTCCTTTGGGGCGTTCTGAGCTGCAGAGACATTCCTTCAGTCCTGCATCCAAGGTTAGTCTAAAACAACACACAACAATAGAATATTAGGTTTATATAGCCTTAGCTGTTTTGGTTCTGACTTTGGGTCTCCAAAATGGAGCCCTAGGTCGAACCGACGCCTACTGTTCCCTCGACGGGGAACGCGTCATCACCTACTCCTCTTAGGAGAATTTACCTGTTGCCAACCGGCTCCTCCGGTTGGACTTTTGCCCAGCAGTCCTTCGCCAGGTGCCTAGCTCTCCTTTGCCAGGTCTTCAGTACTAAGCAGTCCTTCGCCTGGTGCCTAGCAGTCCTTCGCCAGGTCTTCGTGACCAAGGCGTCCTTCGCCTGGTGCCTAGCAGTCCTTCGCTAGGGCTTCGGTTCCAAGCAGTCCTTCGCCTGGTGCCTAGCAGTCCTTCGCTAGGTCTTCGACTCCTAGCAGCCCTTCGCTAGGTGCCCAGCAGCCCTTCGCTGGGTCTTCGGTTCCGATGCCTAGCAGTCCTTCGCTAGGTGCCTAGCAGTCCTTCGCTAGGACTTCAATCTGCACACTCAAGTAGCATGTTAGATAAACATAACATCTTAACTTTTGAATCCTTTGCCATTATCAAAACCCAGGTTCGACTTGGGTGCTGTCTGCACCAACACAATGTATGTTATTTGCCTGCTTTGTCTTCCGTTCTAGGTACCTGCAAGATACAAAAATACAAAGCAAATATACACACATTCTTAACCTTAAGGACTTGGTTCTGACTTCAGATTTCCATGAAACCCTAGGTCGAACCGACGCAAGTTCCCACCCCCAGAACGCGCCTTTCACCTACTCCTTTCAGGAGACGGTTGCCACCCAGTCCTTCGGGTGGACTTTTGCTTAGCTTCCGATACTTCCGGACCTCGAGACGCCCGAACCCTGACCCGTCTCTACTTCTGTCCTTAGTCATCGCTCAGCTATGTTGCTCAGTCCCTCGGACCAAGACTTCGTGCCCAAACCCTAGGTCCAGGACTTAGGTGCCCAACCCTCGGCCAGGTCTTCGTGCCCAATTCCCCGAACCAGGACTTCAGTGCCCAACCCTCGGTCAGGTCTTCTTGCCCAGTCCTCGACCAGGACTTAGTGCCCACCTTCCGAGCAGGTCTTCGGTGCCCAGCCCTTTGCCAGGACTTAGTGTCCAATCCTCGATCAGGACTTAGTGTCCACCTTCCGAGCAGGTCTTAGTGCCCAGCTTCACTCACCAGGTCTTAGTGCCTAGGTTAACTAGGACTTTTCTTCCACTTAGGTTACTCCTCCTTTGCTCCCCTTTGTCTGTTCAATGTATCACTGACTTAAGTGTATTGTCAAACATTAAAACACTTAGAGGAGAACATCATTGATGCAACTTGCACCAACAATCTCCCCCTTTTTGATGTTTGACAATAACTTAAGTTAGATTGGTTTAAAGGGCTAAACTTTAACTCTTGGGATAGAGAACAAAAAAAATGATATAAGTTTTGAAAAAAAAATTTCTAACTTAAATGCACCTCTCCCCCTTTGTCATACATAAAAAAATCACCAGAAATACTTGGTCAACAATGAGAATATTTGGTTCTTTTTGAAAATACTTAGTATAAGTTTTTGAAAACATAGCATATGACTAAGTACTTGAACTCAGAAAACTTAACCAATATATATATTTTTTTGAAAATACCGTATTTTGGAACGAATACTATGAGTTTTGAGAGGTATAAATACTTTGAGAAATGATCTTTAAAACATGCAAGTATTTTTGAAAAACTAGATTGATCCTTTTTTAGAAGATCTAAGTACTTTTCAAACATATTATGCATTTTTTGACAATCTAAGTAATTAAAAAAATTATTATGCATTTTTGAAAATCTAAGTATAGGTACTTAGAAAAATATTAGAATATTTGAAAAACATAAGTACTTTGAAAAATATGAATTTTGAAAAATTAAGTACTTTGAAATTATTATGAATTTTGAGAAGCATAAGTACTTGACATGGTTTCTTTTCCAGTCTGACACAATCCTAGGAAACCTTGTTGACTACAAGGACAGTTTCCTAAGTGTCCTGAAAAATTCTCCAAATTCAAGTAATTATTATTTCTGAACAGAATTTTGAAAAAAAAATGATAGTATTTTGAAAATATATGTACGTACATTTTAAAAATGTATGAATTTTTGAAGATATAGTTCATCGAAATAAAATAATTCTTTTAATTTGACCTCCCCCTAAACTTGACCCAGTCCTGGGAGTTGTTGACCACAAGTACTCTTCCTCTGAGTCTTTAGGATTTGGTTTAGATTAAAAAGAACTATTTAACAATTAAAAAAATAAATAAATGATTACCAAAAGAACCTTTTCTGAAATTCTTCTTTTGACTTAGACTCCCCCTAAATTTGACACATCCTAGGAGTCCTTGAAGATCATGAAGTGGACCTTTCCTCTATGTCTTTAGGGTTTCTCAAAGTCAAAGAAACATGTAAATTTTTGAACATATAATTTTTACAACATAAACCTTTTTCGAAAACACAAGTGATAATGATTTAAAGCATAGTTTTCGAAAAGTATTTTCAAATGATAGTAATGTTTAAAGTGCAGTTTTCGAAAACCATTTCAAAAAAAAATGAAAAGCACTCCCCCTGTACCCGATACCGTTTGACTCTATCTAAGTGCCTTAAGAAACTTTAGTGTTGTCGTAAGAAGCTTGTGTCTAAATGCGTGAGTCAAACAATTTTAAAAAAAATATAATTTTTGAAAACATGTAATATGTATATTCAATCAGACAAGCATGAATTCCATAAAAACATTATTATGTTGAAGCACTATTTTGAAAATATATTTTTAGGAAAATATTCTAACAATTTTGAAAATAGTTTTGAAACTTGCTCATCAATTTCTTAGTCCTTAACATCTCACGCATTCTAGGTGTCTCAATACAGCAAGCATGGTTGCCTTATGGGTGTATTGTGAGATGCTTGAATCATTTTTCTTAATTTATTATTAACTCTAAGATTTAATTGAAGCTTGTGTTTGATTCAAATCTGACAATAGTAAAGTGAATTTGGTTTTCAATAATCGGCTTCCAGGTCTTGGCGAGACACTAGGTCTTCTTTGGCCGTAGCCTTATTGGATCATCAACCCTTTCCTTGACAAAGCCTTTTATTGAAAATCCATTTTCAAGTTACTCCTTGAAAGATTTTGGTCTAACTAGTTTGGGTCTTGGATCGGTAGCTTCGGCTAGTTCCACCAGATGACTTCCCTAACGTACTATCATCTCACCTCCACCCAATACTAGGTTGATCAAGTTTCAATTATTCTTTCTCCTTATTCTAACCAATCCTAATTCTAAGCATAATAATAATAAAAAAAAAAACGCAACACACAATTAAAGCAAACAATTATCTATGTAAGATCACAATTGGAGTAATACTCCGGATTTTCGAAATCAGTAAGTTTATGAATTAAATTTTCTAGCATATTGACCTTATGTTTCAAGGTTTCATTTTATTGTTTTAACATTTTGAAATTTGAATTTATTAGTATACATGATTTAATTGATTTACTTAGGCATGTGTCCATATCTAAATTTGACCAAGGGATATTAAGTAAATTATCAGCATTCATGGTAAAGAGGGGATTTTCATATAAATTAAGGTTACCTATCTTGGTAGGTTGTCCTGGATCTTTGGCTCTTCTATCTGTGCATTCGCTTTTGTAATGCTCAAACTCCTGGCACTTGAAGCATTGGATGCGACTTTTGTCCTTGTTTTTCCGGACTCCTGGCGCTGGTGCCCCCTTTGCCGCCGGTGGTGTAGACCGAGTCTTACGAGTAGGGCACTGATTTTTATAGTGCCCTCTCTCCCTGCACGTGAAACAAATAATATGGAACTTAAAAATGGATATTAAAAAAAATTGTACCTGATTCACCCCTGGACTCCCCCTCAACTCCTGGTGTCGTTGCTCCGTCGGCGGTTAGTCCGATGAAGAGCGGTCTAGCTCTGATACCACTTGTAGGACCGGTGTTGTCGATAGATGGGGGGTGAATATCGATCGTTAAAATTCTCGCGGAAACTTCGTAAAACTTTCGATCTACTCAGAGCGTTAGTGTTGGTGCAGACAGCACCCAAGTCGAACCTGTGTTTTGATAAATGGCAAAGGGTTCAAAAGTTAAGATGTTATGTTGATCTAACATGCTACTTGAGTGTGTAGATTGAAGTCCTAGCAAAGGACTGCTAGGCACCTAGCGAAGGACTGCTAGGCACTGAAACCCTAAGTCCTGGCGACGGGCTGCTGGGCACCTAGCGAAGGGTTGCTAGGAGTCGAAGACTTAGCAAAGGACTGCTTGGAACCGAAGACCTGGCGAAGGACTGCTGGGCACCAGGTGAAGGACTGCTTGGTACTGAAGACCTGCGAAGGATAGCTAGGCACCTGGCGAAGGACTGCTGGGCAAAAGTCCAATCGGAGGAGCCGGTTGGCAACAGGTAAATTCTCCTGAGAGGAGTAGGTGAGGACGCGTTCCCCGTCGAGGGAACAGTAGGCGTCGGTTCGACCTAGGGCTCCATTTTGGAGACCCAAAGTCAGAACCAAGACAGCTAAGGCTGTATAATCATAACATATTCTTGTATTATTGTATTTGCAACTAACCCTGGATGCAGGACCAAAGGAACGAGTCTCTGCAGCTCAGAACGCCTCAAGGGAGAGAGCAGCAGCTGAGTAGGGCGCCCCCAAGGTCAAGGCAAAGCAGTAAACAAAAAAGCGCTTCAAAGGCTTACTGGCCAGGGCGCCCCCTGTGTCCCGGGTGCCCCCAGCGTCCCGGGCGCCCCCAGTGCCCAGGGCGCCCTGGGTTCAAGCCAACGAAGTGAACCGGCCGAGAAGCCAGCAAACCAAGTCAACCGGGGTGCCCCCAGCATCTCGGGCGCCCCCAAAGTCAAACCTCAGCCCTACTCGAGCGGGATAAGGTCTGACCGAGATTGTTCCGGATCGAAGGCCACGTAGAGGGCGCCCCCAACGACCAGGGCGCCCCCAGGACTGCTATAAATAGCTCTCGACCCCCAAGGCTTCTCAACACAACTTTCCAACGCCAATACGCTCTTCTACTCAAGCGCTCTGCTCCAGAAACCTCCCATCTCGAGATTCCAGCGTCTACGACGACTCTCTGCTTAGAAGTACAATCCACACCGGGAGTCGGTAACAAAAGAGCGTAATTTTTAATTCCCAGTTTACAACTGTAATATCTCTCTGTAAACTTTTGCGCACATATAGAATTGCCCGCAGTAAACGGTCAACGACCGTGGGCCTTGGAGTAGGAGCTGACCGCGACTCCGAACCAAGTAAAATCGCCTGTGTTTGGTTTGTGTGTTTCTCTATTTTCCGCTGCTTATTCTCTTTACGAATCCGAAAACGTTTTACGATATTCACCCCCCATTATCGTTCTTCTCGATCCAACAAGTGGTATCAGAGCGGGGAAGCTCAAATTTGGTGCAACCACCAATTTGAGAATTTTCTTCGAAATTGTTTTTAATTGCTTTTCGAATTTTCATCGTTAATCGAGGTTGGTGCAACACCCCTCGATAAATATTTTTTTCCCCGCACTACTAATCCAAGGCCAACTCTTGGGATATTTCTTTCCTTTTACTCTTATTTTCAGATAAATGGCCATGCAAGAAGGATTCAGCACAACCAGACCACCACTTTTCAGTGGGGAGGACTTCTCCTACTGGAAAAGTCGGATGGAGGTCCACCTGAAAACTCAGGTGGACATGTGGATAATCATCCAGTCTAGACTGGAGATTCCAAAGAATGCTGAAGGAGTGCCACAGTCTTACGCTGAGTGGGACACCGCTCTGAAAAGAAAAATCGAAGCTGATGCAAAAGCAACCCAGACACTTCAATGCGGCCTGACTAAGGAAGAGTTGAATCGGGTAGGACCATTCAACAGTGCAAAGGAGCTATGGGGTAAGCTGATCGAGTTGCACGAAGGAACTTCAGATACTCGAATCAGCAAGAGAGATCTCCTCCTGAACAAGCTGTACACGATCAAGATGAACGACAACAAAACAGCAGCTCAGCTCCACGCCATAATTCAGGAGTTAATGAACGGACTACACACAATCGGTCACAAGGTAGAAAACCGTGACCTGATAAGGTACGCTCTTAACGCTTTCCCGAGAAACACCTTGTGGGCATCTATGGTAGATGCATACAAGGTTTCAAGGGACCTTTCAAAAATTAAATTAGATGAACTGTTTTCAGAACTTGAGTTACATGAGCAGACTAACTGCAATCTGGCCGAGAAAGGCATCGCTTTTGTTGCAGGTAAAGCTGGAAAGACAACCAAGAAGAAGCCTCAACCTGCACCCGAGTCTGATTCAGACTCAGACTCAGAAGACAGTGAGGGAAATCGACCGAAGCTGGTTCGGCTAGCTAGGGACTACTACAAAGAACTAAAGAACCAGACCAACAGAAGGAAAGCCAGCCGAAGAAAGGAAGAAACAGCTGAACCCTCAAATGAAAAGAACAAACCAAACATGACCTGTTACGAGTGCAAGAAGAAGGGTCACTACAAGACTGAATGCCCCAATCTAAAGGAAACAAAGAAGACGAGAAAGAAGAAGGCACTTCAGGCAACGTGGGACGAGTCCTCCTCCTCCTCCTCCGAAGAAGAGACCCCACAGTCGAACCTGCTTGCACTAACCGCCTCAGAACAAATCGAGACCGAGTCAGAATCAGAGCCGGACGACGGCAAACTTACATTTTCAGAGGATGGAGAAATAACTGTAAGTGGTTTTACTAGAAATCAGTTAAATGAATTAATTGCGTATCTTTCTCGAGACTTGGCGAAAGCTAAACTCCGAGTCGAATCTCTCCGACAGGAAGTAAAATTCCTGAAAGAGGGAGCTGACTCTAGATCCTTAACTGAGAAGGTTCAAGAAGGAACCTCTACTCAAGTTGAAAAACTTGAGAAAGAGAACTCCTCCTTGAAAACTCAAGTCAAGGACCTTAGATCAGCCTTAGAACGGTTCACTTCTGGTTCCAAGGGTCTTGACATGATCCTTGGAAAACAGAAGTCGGTTCTAAATCGATCCGGGTTAGGCTATAGAACCAAGTCTAGACAAAGATCATACTATGCTGTACTGAACCAGTCCAGACCTAAAATTCAGGCATGGGTACCCAAACTGTGCCTGAACAAACAAACTGGATCAAATCAGTATTGGATCCCCAAGGACAAGATTCACATCTTGCCAAACCATTATCGTGGCTTTAGTCCAGGGGGAGCCAAATTAAAAACAATACTCATAGTTAGATAAATTTCTACTCTTGTTTTTAAATTGCTTGATTGCTTGTCTATTTAATTTCTGCAATTTACCATGCTTAGACTTAGGGCTGGTTAGTTTAAGGACTGAACCAACTTAACTGAAAGTTGAACAACATAGTATTGGGAGGCGGTGAGATGATAGTACGTTACGGAAGCCAATTCTAATAAGGTCAAGTATACTTGGTCTCTTTAGACTGGTGAAACTAGCCGAAGCTACCGATCCAAAACCCAAACTAGTTAGACCAGAATTTTTCAAAAATTAGTTTTGAAAATGAAATTTCATTAAAAGGCTTTGTCAAGGAAAGGGTTGATGATCCAATAAGGCTACGGCCAAAGAAGGCCTAGTGCCTCGCCAAGACCTGGAAGCCGATTTCTGAAATTCAAATTCAAATTATTCTTTGTCAAATTCGAATCTAACACAAATTTTCAATTAATTGTAGATTCAAACACTTTTTTTAAAAAAATAATAAACTCAAAATCAATTGCTTTCAAAATTAAGTAGACTTTTTCAAAATAAATCACAATTTTTCAAAAGAATTCTATCTATTAAAACCTGTCTCACAAAACCTATAAGGCTAACGTGATTGATAACCCTAGATTAAGGTGAGACAGAGTAGGCTGTGAAAATCAATTTAGGCTATTCCTGATTCTAATTGGATCCAAATCAACAAAACTCTTTATGTGTAGGAACATAAACATTTGGACCAATGGATGTTGGATAGCGGGTGCTCCAGACACATGACTGGAGATAAATTGAAATTCACCAAACTTATGTTCAAGAACCTAGGCTCAGTAGCATTTGGCAACAATGCTACACTCAAGGTGATTGGGTCAGGTAATATTGAACTTAAATCTGACTTTGTTATTAAGAAAGTTCTTTTGGTTGAAAGTTTTAAATTTAACTTACTTAGCATAAGTCAATTATGTGATACTGGTTATGTAGTTACCTTTACCAACTCTAACTGCCTGATTAGAAACCTGCAAGACTCAGAAATCATGCTTAAGGGCACTAGGAAAAATAATGTTTACACTATTAACCTACCCCTAGTACCCAAGTGCATGTTAACTCAGTTAGAACAATCAAACCTCTGGCATAGGAGATTAGGTCACACTAATCTAAGAATTATTTCAAAAATCACCCAACTTGGCCTAATTAAAGGTATCCCTAAAATTAAGAACCATGAAAACATAATATGTAAATCATGTAATCAAGGTAAACAAACCAAGTCTAATCACAAACTAATTCAGTCTGATCTAACTCAAACCACACTTGAGCTCCTGCACCTTGACCTATTTGATTCACATGGAGCCAAGTCACTAAGCGGAAACCGGTACTGCTTAGTAATAGTTGATGACTACTCTAGGTTTACCTGGGTTAGGTTTCTAAAGACCAAAGATGAAACCCTAAACCTATTCAATGACTTCTGTAAGTTAATTGAGAATCAAAACGATACTAAAATCAAAAGACTTAGGAGTGACCACGGGGGAGAGTTTGAAAATCAACGGTTCGAGGAATTTTGTAAGGTAAATGGGTATATACACGAATTTTCATGTCCTAGAACCCCCCAGCAAAATGGGATAGTCGAAAGAAAAAATAGAACCCTACAGGAAGCCGCTAGGGCTATGCTCAATGAATTCAACTTAGCTAACCAATATTGGGCGGAAGCAATTAGTACGGCTTGCTACATCCAAAATAGGGTCCTAATTAACAAACGACACAATAAAACACCCTATGAATTATACTACCATTGACTTCCAAATCTACACTACCTAAGGGTCTTTGGGTGCAAAGTCCATATCCTAAACACCAAGGACTATCTAGGTAAATTCCAGTCTAAGTCAACCCCAGACATCTTCCTAGGATATTCAACAACAAGCAGAGCCTATAGGGTTTACAACAAACAAACTAAGAAAATTGAAGAAACAACTAATCTAATATTTGATGAAGAAATCAACTCAAAATCTGATAATCCAAATCAAACTTCATCAAATACTGATCAAGAAGATAATGAACAAAATGTTGAACCTTTAATTGAACCCTTAAATGAACTAACTATTGAACCAACTATTGAACCAAAT
>JAGFNQ010002579.1:58725-80695 GCA_024364735.1 Boesenbergia rotunda | reverse complement strand
TTTTATAGTATTTCCGCTGCGCTAACCTTTGTTTAGAGAAAACGACGAAATGCTATTCACCCCCCCCCCCTCTAGCGGACGCATTCGATATATCAATTGGTATCAGAGCAAGGACCACTCTTGATCGGACTAACCGCCAAGGCAGCACACGCTAGAGGAAAAGAATCATGGAAGACAAATTTGGAGATGATATCTACACTCCACCGCCCTACGACCATGAGGATTTCGCATTTTGGAGGGCAAGGATAGAGACATGGTTCGGGATGGAGTGGGACCTTCGAATCGCGCTTGAAGAGCCATATGAGATTCCAATGGATAAGCACGGGAAGAGGCTTAGGCCTAGATATTGGTGTCAAGAACAACAAGAGATCAAGCAAAAGCAAATGAGAAGGTAATTAGTATTTTTGTAAATATTTTGCCTAATAACATTTTGAGTTGTGTAGGTGAATATAGAGATGCACATGAATTATGGAATAAAGTCAAAGAATATCATGAAAATCCTACACAAATTCAAGAGCCCAAAGAAATCAATCCATTGATTCAAGAAGTGGAAGAAGAGAGTGAGAGATTTTTGACATCCGAAGAAGAAAAAGAAGGAGAAGTATCAGCATCATCAAGTGGAGTGGAAGAAGAAAGTGAGAGGTCATCCACCTCATCTAGAGAAGAGGAGGAGGTCACCACCTCAAGGATTGAGGGAGAGGAGAGACCCTCATCTACACAAGAACAAGAGGAAGCATCTTCTTCATCCAAGGTTGAAGAGGAAGTCAACCTAGCCTCAACCTCCACCAAAGTCAAATCAAAAGAACATATCACATGCTTTGGTTGCCAAGAAAAGGGGCACTACAAGGATAAGTTCCCTCTAGGTAAGAAAAAGGAGGTACTCTCTAAACCCGGGTCCATTTGATTTAAGTCTAACATGAATTGTAGGAATGGAGAAGCCCAAGAGAGGAAGATGAAGATTAGTGAAATCAAAAAAATGGAGCACCTTAGAAGATGGGAGAAAGAAGAAAGAAAAAGGAGCTCACATCAAGGGGGAGCTACAAAATGAAAGTTTTTTTTAAAAGGAAAAAAATTCAAAGCAAGTTAAGGGAAGTCGAGTAGTTATAACCTAAGGCTAAGAATAAGGTAAAATTAAGGTTAAGTAAAAGTGACGTCCACTTTAAGGATAAGGGAGAGAAGTTAAGGCGGGTCGTCACAGAGTGGTATCAGAGCAAAGTTCCATCCTTCCGCCACACTGACATCAAGCATCAATCCTGCCGCCTACCAAGTAAGAAGTTCATATTTTGTAGTTTTATATGCTTTTCATTATTGACTGCTAGTATCAGTAAGTGCATGATGATAAGGAAGTATATTAGTATTATTATATGCTAATATGTGCATGGCGATAATGAAGTAAGTTAGTAAGAGATAATGATTTTTTATTTTCTTTACACTATAGAGTAAGAGAACAGGACGACGGCAGACTACCCTTTTCAGAAGACGTCGAAATCAAGGTAAGTGGTTTCAATAGAAGTCAGTTAAACGAACTTATTTCGTATCTTTCTCGAGATTTGGCAAAAGCCAAACTCCAAATCGAATCCCTCTGACAGGAAGTAAAACTCCTGAAAGAGGGAGCTGACTCTAAACCCTTAAGCGAGAAAGATCAAGAAGGAACTCTTACTCAAGCTGAAAAAATTGAGAAAGAGAACTCCTCCCTGAAAACTCAGGTTAAGAATCTTAGAGTTGCCTTAGAATGATTCACTTCTGGTTCCAAGGGTCTTGACATGATTCTTGGAAAATAGAAATCCATTCTAAATCGATCCGGACTTGGCTATAGAACCAAATCCCGACAAAGATCTTACTTTGCTGTACTGAACCAGTCCAGATCAAAAGTTCAGGCATGGGTGCCAAAGCTATGCCTGAATCAACAAACTGGATCAAATCAATATTGGATCCCCAAGGACAAGATTCACATCTTGCCAAACCATTATCGTGGCTATAGTCCAGGGGGAGCCAAATTGAAAACAATATTTATTGCTAGATAGAATTTAATTCTTGATTGAAATTTGCCTGTCTGATTGTTTATTTAAATTTCTGCAATTTACCATGCTTAGACTTAGGTTAGTTTAAGGACTGAACAAACTTAACTGACACTTGACAACATAGTATTGGGTGGAGGTGAGATGATAGTACGTTAGGGAAACCAATTCTAATAAGATCAAGTTTACTTGGTCTCTTTAGACTGGTGAAACTAGCCGAAGCTACCGATCCAAAACCCAAACTAGTTAGACCAGAACGTTTCAAAGATTAATTTTGAAAATGAAATTTCATTAAACGGCTTTGTCAAGGAAAGGGTTGATGATCCAATAAGGCTACGGCCAAAGAAGGCCTTGTGCCTCGCCAAGACCTGGAAGCCAATTTTTGAATTTCAAATTCAAATTATTCTTTGTAAAATTTGAATCTAACACAAACCTTCAGTTAATTATAGACTCAAACATTTTTTTCAAATTAAAATTAACTATTTTCAAAATCAATTAAGTTTTTCAAAACGAATCACAAAATAATTTTATCAAAACCTGTCTCACAAAACATGTAAGGCTAACGTGATTGATAACCCTAGATTTGGTGAGACAGCAAACTTAATGAAAATTCATTTAATACTGCACTTTTGTTTTTATTCAGTTTAGAACGGCACTAACTTAACTCTAGGAAAACCATGGTTAAAAACAGTCAAATCTGGTCAAACAAGTCAAATCTGGTCAAATGCAATCTTTTAGGGTCAAAAACCAGTCCTTAGGGCGCCCAAACCCTTGCGGGCACCCCGAGGCTGGTCAAAAGTTGCTCTCTGCCACTGCATGCTGACCAGGGCCCCCGGGTGCTCCCGGGCACCCCGTATAGTCCTTCAATGACAGAAAGCTACCAAAAGGCAGCCACAGCCCTGGCTAGGGCGCCCTCGCCAGGCGGGGCGCCCTCGCCATGCGGGGCGCCCTCGGCCAGCCAGGGCGCCCTCACACTACAGGGCACCCGAAACTGCCTATAAAAGGGGCTCCATACCCCATTCTTCTCCTCACACTCAAACTTCTTCTTCTCCTCAACTCTCTACCCTCCAAGAGATCTTGCAACCCTCTCAAGCTCTCATCTTCAACAATGCCTCCCCGAGCAGCCCGGTATAATTTTTTTTAGTTAAATTTCTTTAATGCAATTTCTTCATACTTTCTTTAAATGCATATTCCTTCTCTTAGAAGACGCCGACCAAACCAGGCAGAACCTGGTACCCAACCTAGTCTTGATCCTAGGTTTCCGAATTTAGAACTATGTAATAAGTTCGCTCGTACGACCTATAAACCTATCAAGACGAGATACTTGAATAGGCAATTTTTCACCCAATCCTGTCCCTTAGCAATGAACGTTATAAACTTTTATCAACTTGACAATCTCGTATTCTGCACCCATTCAATCAACACGTCCTTATGTGCAAAATTTTACAACAACATAATTAGACAGGACGGTCTCATGTTCGTCACCACTGTCCAAGGAATTCCCTTAACTATCACACCTACACTACTCAACCGATTTCTGGGACTACGACTCTCGCAGTCCACCTTCTGTTGTTACCCTCCTAGGGAGCCTCCCTTTGATTCTCCCTACTCTCACATTACCTTAGACCTGTTACACTCTTACTTCTTTAGGCAACCCCTGTCCAGACGATTTCAGTCTGTCGAACTACAGGTCCAGGACTACGCTCTATATAGAGTCATAGTCCGATGTATTCTACCATTATCTACTAGAGACGTCACTACTATGAGATCATTCCACACCTTTCTCCTATATGCTTTGATTCATCAGCTAGACATCGACATAGGACTTCACATATTTCATGCTATCCTACATGCATCCAGTGTTACCACGCAAGGGTGGGTACGCACACCCTACTGCCACATCATCACGTCCATATTACATCACCACGGTCGGAACATAACCGAGGGAGAGATAGCTGAGTTGACTGATTACGACGAGATAGGATATAGAAACTTGTCCCTAGCTGGTATAGAGGTTTCCGGTACCGGGGTCTTGTCTTGGAGATGTCAGAGAGCAGCTCCCCAGATCGACTCAGACGAGGAGGTAGAAGTCGACGTCGCCGATTTAGCAGCCGAGGCTCGTGCACATATAGACGAGCCACCTCCACCGACCATCGACCAACACTTCACACAGATGCAGACGGAGATCCACAGTCTCCGAGAGGAGGTTGAGGCCTATCACATCGAGCAGATGGACGCTCGTAGAGCCGATCGAGAAGTGGCTAATGCACGATACATTGAGATGATGGCACGATTCGATTCATGGCAGCCTGGCTCATCTGACCACCCTGGCCCTTCTTCATAGTTAGACTATATTCAGCATTGTACTAAGTAACTAAAACTTGACTCATGTTTGACTCTACTGAACCTCTGTTTGACCAGTTAACCTATTTGGTTTGACTACTTATTTGACTTAAGTATCTGATCTTTACTGTGCTTAGTAGAATAGGTTCAACCTGACTTTTCATTTTCTTACCACTTTATTGACTTTTCATTTTCGTACTACTGCACTCAACTTAAAATCAATTTTGCTTTAAAAATCAGCCTTTATTCAGTTTTGAAAAGCCTTAAAAATAAATTATTTTTTTTCGACTTAGTTTTATTTTCAAAACTACCCCTTTCAAAACTAGGGATTTTTCGTAAATGGATTTAGCCTAGGCCCTAACCCTAGAATTGCATGCACCTATAGATTTAGAAGCCAGCATCTCACAAGCACCTAAGGGTACTTTTGATTGATAACCTAGAATGGGTTGAGATGCTTAGGTCTTTGCCTTAATTCAAGATGCTTTAAGTCAGTGCATCTGCAGTAATTGGGGCACTAAATACAACTTATACAGTAATCAAGTTAAGTGTCAAGTTTAGAAAATCTAACTTGAAAAGAACACTTAACTTGACTAACCCTAGCGAAAACTACTGTTTATAACAGTTAGTAAGTAGCTAATCGGGTTAGACAGGACCCTAAACGAAAAATTAAAACTGATTTGATTGAGTTCATATCTTAAATTGGTTCAGTACAAGCAAATTATGCAGTTCAATTTTTTATCCAATCTGTTTGTTTACTATATTTATTTATTTTTGATATATGGCAAAGGGGGAGAGATAGAAAAGGAGAGAGTTTAAATTTTTCTAAATTCAAAAATAAATTTTATTTCAAAAATCAAAACTCTATCCTTTATTCAAAAAGACTTTTTAAGCTTTCAAAAGTTGTCTAACATCGATGCTTTTCAAAATGTTTCTAACCTCTAAGCTTTCAAAGTTTTTTCTAACTTCTAAGCTTTGAAAACCTTCTAAGAAATTTAGAGACTTAAGTTTTAAATCCTACTAAAGTACTTTAAACTTAAAGTTTTTCAAAACTATCTGAGTACTTTAAAGGCTTCAAAAGTTTTCAAAATTTCTAAAGTACTTAAGCTTTCAAAATTTCTCTAAGTATTTCAACTAAATTTTTGTATAAATTTTACAAAAGTACACAAACAAAATTATTTTTGGATAATTGGACTCTAAAAGTTTTTCTGTTAAAAAGTGTGAGGAAAATCCATCTTTAGACTTAAAACTTATTTTTCAAAAACCCCATAAATTCTTGAAAAATCTAGGGGGAGAATCCTTCCAGGGGGAGGGAACTAAATCTGCTATAATTAACTTAACTTTTTGAATCAGGTTGCCATAAATCAAAAAGGGGGAGATTGTTGGTGCAGAAAGCACCCAAGTCAAACCTGAGTTTTGATAATGGCAACAAGGCTCAAAAGATAAGTCTTACTTGTTATCTAACATACTACTCTAGTGTGCAGGGTACAAAGTCCTAGCGAAGGACTGCTAGGCACTAGCGAAGGAATGCCAGGGTAAAAAGTCCTAGCGAAGGATTGCTAGGCACTGGTGAAGGAATGTCAGGTCACAAAGCCCTAGCGAAGGACTACTAGGCACTGGCGAAGGAATGCCAGGGTACTGAAGCCCTAACAAAGGAATGCTAGGCACCGGGCGAAGGACAGCTCGGTATCCAAGACCTGGCGAAGGACCGCCAGGCAAAAGTCCAACCAGAAGAGCGGTTGGCATCAGGTACATTCTCCCGAGAGGAGTAGGTGAGGACGCGTTCCCCGTCGAGGGAACAGTAGGCGTCGGTTCGACCTAGGGTTGCATTTTGAAAACCCAAAGTCAGAACCAAGACAGCTAAGGTTGTATAAAACTAACAACTTACTACTTTATGTTGTTTTCAGACTATCCCTGGATGCAGGACCAAAGGAACGAGTGTCTGCAGCTCAGAGAGTCTCAAAGGAGTGAGGCAGCAGCTGAGTAGGGCGCCCTGAGTCTCCCGGGCGCCCCCAAGGTGAACACAAAACAAATGAAGCAAAAGGAGCTTCGGCTGAATACTGGCCGGGACGCCCTCAGCAGTCAGGGCGCCCCCAGCACCCAGGGCACCCTCAGCAGCAAGGGCACCCCCAGCCACCAGGGCCCACCAGGGCACCCCGCACCTGAAGTCAGCGATGAGGATAAGCCTCATCCAGCCGATACTCCCGCTGAATAGGTCATCCAGGGCGCCCTCGGCTTCCAGGGTGCCCTCGTCAAAGAATTATCCCGACTTTGAAGGGATAACTCGCTGACCGCGAGAAGAGGGGATCACAGGCCACGTGGAGGGCGGCCCCGTGCTCCAAGGCGCCCTCAGAACCCTATAAAAGGCCCTCGACCCCCCAAGCTTCATAACAACATCTTCCAACGCTGTTACGTTCTTCTGCTCCTGCGCTTTGCCCCAGAAACCTTCCAAATCGACACGAAAGCACCGACGACGTCCCTCTACTCTGAGAAACATCCGATATCGGACGTCGGTAACGAAGAACTGATTATTCATTTTTGTTATACTATTACTGCACTACAATTGTAAACTCTTGTAAGAATCTTTGCGCGATTATAGAATTGCCCTCAGTAAACGGTCAACAACCGTGGACCTTGGAGTAGGAGTCGACCCAGGCTCCGAACCAAGTAATACTCCCAGTGTTTGCGATTGTTCTTATTCCGCTGTGTACTTACTCTAATTCTCTTCCGAAAATTTTTAACGATATTCACCCCCCTCTATCGTTTCTCTCGATCCAACAGATGGGCTATTGAGTGTGCCAAAAGGTTTAGAAGGCTAAGGTTAGTCTTAATCCTAGAGAATTGGCACACTAAAGGGAGAATTATGGAGCAATAGAATGAAAAAGAGATTATAATTGAACAAATTGAATGTAATATGAAAATACCATATAACTTGATGTTATTAATGTATTGTGAACAAGTATGGGAAGAAGCATCAAGTGGAGGTGCAAATTAAAACTATAATGTTGAGGTTAAATGACAAAATTTGGACAAGTTTGAGTTTTATATCAATCTTGAGATTTGGGGTAATTTTGATTGATATTATATTTTTCCCAAGTAGACTTAAGATCCACAAATCTCTCCACGAAATTTCAGGTCTTTTAGAGATGTGTTGAATTAGTTATGCTTTTCTGAAAATTGACTGAAAAAACTAGGATTTCAGATATCAGTCGACTGGCTCAGAACCAGTTGACTGGTCCATAACACAGAACCTTCTGTGAGTTTTACCAGTCGACTGCCCCCACTGGTATCAACGGTAAAAACATTCTGTGAGTTTTCCCAGTCGACTGCCCTAGGGGCAGTCGACTGGGACGCGGGTTCTATAAAAGAAAAAGGGTGCGAGGGGCAGCCAAAACCTAGGGTTTTGGCGTGCCACCCCGACGACTCCTTCCTCTCCCGAATCCCCTTTACATCCTTAGCCTCTCCAAAGCCCTAAAAACCCTTCCTAAGTCCTCCTCTAACCTCGATCTACTCCTAGGGTTGGTTAAAACTCCTCTCTTCAAGTCAATCCTTCAAAATCAACATCATGAAGAGATTAGAGAAAAGGTATCATGATTTAAGGTTTAGTTCTTCATTTAAACTTTATTTTGGAACTAATGTGATATTTGTTGTATGTTTTCTTTGGTATTTTCTCTTTGGGGGGATGTCTTGGTGTGCATGCATGTATTTAGTATTTTAGGGTTGTGTCTACGAGATCAAGGGGTGAAGGTTCATTCTGTCAAGATCAGCAAGCCCTAGGAGAGGCCAGATTTAGATCCTTAGAATGCAAGAAGAGGTTTGAGGAAAATGAGTTTACCCAAATGAATTGTAGGTATCTTAATAAATCCTATTTCCAAGAGAAGTGTCCACAAATCATTAAAATGGTCACTCATTTTGGTATAGAACAGTTAGTATATTGTCAACATGATATCAATGTTGACTTATGCAAGGAATTCTACGCTAACTTGACCTGTATTGACTCGGAGAATAAACTTTATGAGTCTAGAGCGGCCAGTGTCACCATCCCCTTCTCAGCCATGATTTTGGCTAGCTTTTTAGAGTGTCGGGCATCAAATAATATAAATACCTATTTTCCCAATGTTGTTGAGCCGCTTGAGTTTCCGGATGTGATCATCGATCAAATTCATTTACATTACTTTAGAAGACATAGGCATGAGTTTGAGCGCACCTTTGATGCATAACCCATGAGTCCATTCAGTCATGTTCTGTACAAGATTGTTGTAGAGTGTCTCCTACCCATCGTTACTAAGGGAAGGGCAAGGATCCGATTGCCTCACCTAGTAATGATGTATGCCCATGAGCGGAGGTTGGACATAGATGTCTCTCTTCATGTATTTACCTCGATTTGTCATTTTTCCCAAAGTGTGAATGGGAAAATATACATGTCATTTTGCCATATTCTGACTGAGTTTTTCCAGTTGCGGTTTGGTATCCGCATCACTAGTGGTCAGGTCAGGCACCTGACCAAGAATTATGACCAGATAGGTACTTGTCAGTTATCCTTGGCAAGCATTGAGAGTTGCCAGGGGGCATTTGTGTGGAGACAGCGCCCAGAGTTGTCTAGCTCAGATGAGGAGCCTGTAGAGATCGTTACACGTGCGGAGTTTACTCAGCTCCGATCAGATGTTCACAAGCTTCAGGAGGACGTTCATGGCATCCGTGAGGAGATCCACGGAGTCCAGCAGACAGAGCAGAGGATTGAGGCAGCGGTTCATGGGTTTACCAGCCGTCAGGATGAGATATACGAGATGCTGCCATAGATGCATCTCTCATATTAGGCCCCACCTCCTACTCCTCCTCCTCCAGGTGATGACGACATGATTTGATGGCATGGCGCAGCTTTTCGAGCAGTTCAGTGCTGAGAGTGATTTTATTATTATTGTATTCTTATATATCTCAACACGTCTTAGTCTGAATTTGTATCATTTGGATGACTTCAGGGCTCTAGTCCCTGCTACTTTCTCATGTCTTTATTTCATGACAGTCTTTATGTTTTATGTATGATATTCTTATGTTTTTCTTATCTTGATGTATGATACATTTCGCTTTATATTATATTATGTGTCATGATTTGCTTTTGCTCTTTATTGATTGTAATTAATTGAAGAATATGCTATGGTTTTAAGTTATGATCTTTATATATGTCTTCATGATGTGGTTTGAAATCCTATAGTGTTTATATTGCTTAATATATATTGGTTGAAAATTAAATGATGGGATTTCTATAGTTAAGGGCATGGGATTTCTATATATTGCTTAACATATATTAGTTGGTCATGTAGCTTTAAGAGATAAAGAGGGGGAGTGTTGTCAATATGAAAATATCTATATGAAAAGGGGAGGTTTGAGAATCATTTTGTATGAAAAACTAAGGTGAATGTCATTGGCAAATATAGGGAATAATGATTGAGTTTGAATATTGATACAAAATTGACAAGTTTAGAGGATTTTTGAGTTTGTACCAAAAGTCAAGCACGGTTGATGTTTTTCATGAACTAATATTTTTCTAGAGTAGGGTATACTCTAACAAACGTGCTTGCAAAGTTTCACATTTTTTCGAATTTTTTGGAATTTTTCTAGAGTAGGGTATACTCTAACAAATGGCTGGAAATTCAGAAACTGTCGTATCAGTCGACTGCCCTGGGGCCAGTCGACTGGTAGTTTGGGAAGAATACTATTTGATGATTTCTGAGGGGGTTTTCATAAATCTGATTGAGTTCTATTTGGCACTAGGGGTTAGGTTGCTTGGGGCAATCTTTTTGATGGTGTCAAAGGAGGAGAACTTGGGAATTTAGTTAGGTTTGGGTTAAAACTTAATCTTGATTGATTTGTGATACTTTGGAGTTAAGTTAGGAAAACATAACCGGTTGTTGTGAGTAGAGTTAAGTTGGGAGAACTTAACTTGGGATTAGCATGAGAATTGAAAATTGGATGAAAGCATAGGTTAAGGGGGAGGTTGTCTCTTGTGTGTTATGCTTTGATTTTCAATTGCTTTTCCTATTGTTATTGCTATATGTTTGCCTAACATAACATATTGTCATACATCAAAAAGGAGGAGATTGTTGGGGCAATCGGCCGCCCTATGATATGGAGGATCATGGTGTTTTGATGTGTGTGGGCAATATGGTTAAGTTAGGGTTTATTGTTGGACTAATATGTGTACAGGAGTGTGCAGGTGTACAGGTACACATGAACTTGGTTGACGGCTTCAGGTGAAGGGTGGCATGGAGGTAAGCTGGAGGCTTGCGTGCGCATTCGAGGGAACATTAATAGCAGGAACGATGAGCCGAGTGACACGTACTTCGAAGCATACGTGAAGGGTGGCATGGAGGAAAACTGGAGATTTGCGTGTGCATCCAAGGGACGAGGGCCGAAGATGAAGAGGGCATGAAGGCAACAGTCGAGGCTGCTGGTGAAGAGTCAACCGGGTTGTGAGGATCTGAGTTTGAGTGATTGTACTCAGGGGCTAAGCCGCGAGGGTTCGAGCGCAGGGTGAACTGTACTCGGGAGTGTAACCCTAGGCTTAGGACTCGGACCAGTCGACTGCCCTAGGGGCAGTCGACTGGTGTTGGCTGGAACAGGCTGGTAGATTCGAACGTTGTACGGCAACGGTCGAATTTGACTGGGACCAGTCGACTGCCCCAGGGGCAGTCGACTGGTAGCGCCTGTTTCAAATTCGAGCCCTATTTAAAGGGGCTCGTTTGATGATTTCTTTTCTTGGGTAAAGTGAGTTAGTAGTCTTTTGTGCCTAGATATTGTCAAAGTGATTGTGGCGAGGTTTCTCCACCCACAAGGAGCGACGAGGGCTAGCCGGAGGTTATCCGGGGATTGATCCACCGACGGATTCTTGGATTAGTCACCCGTCCAGGGTGGATACCAAGTAAATCGGTTTGTTAGCATTGTTCTCTATTGTTAATCTATTTTTATTTGTATTTCCGCTGCGCTAACCTCTGTGTAGAGAAAACGACGAAACGCTATTCACCCCCCCCCTCAAGCGGACGCATTCGATCTACCAATTAGGTGTGGTTAGTTCTGACCATAGAATTACACTAGTGTGTTTTGAGTACATTGAGAAGGACCAAAACCAGAGGTCATCCAATTTGTACTGGCTTGATAATTAGATAGGACCTCAGATTTTATTATGGAGTATGATCCCTAAATCCTGATATAATAACGGGCATATATGATTAGTTATTATTTCTTTGATTTACCAATGGGCGAGATCTATTCTGTTAGATAGATAGGCCCGGTAAGTTGGGAAATAATATTAATTGTATGGTGTGCCGTTGATTATTGATGGAATTCATGTCCTGGTGAGTCGAGATGAGGATGCCCCCTTGATGAGCTCAAAAGCTTCATCATGTTAAACCCTGCAGGTGGATTTGATCCAACATGATGATAAGATTGAGTGGTACTAATCAAGGATCCAGAAGTTAATTAATTTAAATTATCAGTAATTTAAATTAATTGACGGGCATTCGATATCTTAAACACGGGGGGATGGATGACTCATACTATGTGGAGCCCATATGAAAATATGAGAGTAGGTGAGCAAATTCAATTAAGATCCTTTAGTAGAATGGATCTTAATTAATGGATCGGGTTTAGATCCATTAGTGGGCCAAGATCCAACTCCTCCTCTTGGTCCCTACCTTAGCCTTATAAATACCCCATGAAGTCATGAAACCAAGACCTAATGAATGGATGATTATTATTCTTCTCCTCTTCCTCTCTCTCTTCCTTCTTCCTCCTCTCTCCTAGGGCTAAATCGGTGGTGCATGGAGTTCCTTGGCTGGTGGCAGGAAGCATGGAGAACATCATCTCCACAACCGCCGGCAGATCAAGGAGACCATCTCCTCCATGGCCGGTGGTAGCAGCAGGGAAGAGGTTCTTCCTAGGCCGCCGGCAGAGCTTAGAGGAGTCTTCTCCATGGCCGGCGGCAGCCTTTGGTGGAGTTCTTTTCTACAGCCGACGGCGGGTCTTGAAGAACATTTCTTCATGGCCGGCGGCAGTAGGGTGGAGTCCTCCTCCATGTCATGCGATAGCCCTTGATGGAGTCCTTCTCTGTAGTCTGCGGCAGCACATGGAGAGGGAGCGCTTCCTTGGCCGACGGCAACATGGAGAAGGTAACTTCATCTTGGGCGATGGTGGCTTGGAAGGTGATCTCTCTTTGGCCGATGGAAGCTTGGAGAAGGAGAGCTTCCTTGGCCGATGGCAACATGGAGAAGGTGACTTTTCCTTGGTCGGCGGTGGCTTGGAAGGTAGTTTTTCCTTGGCCGGAGGTAGCATGGAGAATGGTGTTTTGATCACTATATAGAGAGATTAGGGTTGCATAGACAAGGAAATACTTTTCCTTGTCGTTGGCACAAACAAGAGAGGAGAAGCAAGGTGGTCTCGGTGGCTCTCGGTTCTCGGTAGATCGTCGTCCACACGATGTCCGGGAGGGAGGGGACATAAGGTAGAAGGCTACGAGGTAAAGGGAAGGTATAATTCTCTCCCTTAGCTCCAATTGTTATTTTGGTGCCTTGTTGATTAGCTTCGTCATTTCATGTGTATTAGTTAATTATTTTGATTTTGAATCATAGCTAATAATTGATTAATTGGACCCCGACCATAAACACAAGAACCAGCGATCAACTCATCGTCTCTTCCGCGGTCGTTTGGTTAGGAGAATTACAAGGCTCGATCTTTGTGATTGGCCAAGTTGTAATTCGTACCGAACGATACGATGACGAGATGGTCGTTGGGAGACAGGTCTCCATTCGGATTAATTTTTAATCCGTAGAGATGGAGAGGTCTCTTATGGACAACCAAGTCTTCGCTAGGGAAACCTGCCAAGTCATACCCAACAAAAAGAAGTCCAAAAATCCAAAAAGTGCTCAAGTGATGGTTTCACCAAAATTGAGCAACCCTTGCTCTGATATGAATTGTGCGATCGAGATTGAGCGATAGAGGGGGTGAATATCGCTTAACAAAACTTTGGATTTTAAAACTTAACGATGATAGAGTACACAGTGGAAACTTAAGGTTAGAGTAAGTGTCAGAGTTAGAGAGAGATAGGAAGCAGCGGAAAATAAAACACAACACGATCAACTCAGGTTGATTTTACATGCTTCGGAGTGTTGACTGGCTCCTACTGTAAGGCCCACGATCCTTGATTGTTTACTTTGGACAATACTAATAATCGCAAGAATATTACAAAATACAGAACTAAAGTTTGCAATAAAAGAAAATAATTATACCGACTCCTGAAATGAAAGAGAAATCTTCGTTCAGAGAGTCGGACGATGTTTCAGCATTTATCAGAACTTCGATCGCGCAGCACACAGAAGAAGAAACTGATTGTAGTGTTAGAATTGTTGTAATGAACTGCTACACTCGACTCCATTTTATAGTACTTACGTAGGCGCCTAAATGGCCACGCAGGCGCCCTCATTACAGCATACCGGGTAGAAATTGTGGGATCGTTGTAATCGATAGAGGTGGGTGAATAGCGATTACTGAAAATTTTTTGAAAAACAAAAAATGCACTGGAAATAAGAAAAGAAACAATGCTAACAGGTTTCTTTTTAATTGGTTCAAAGTCTTTAATGGCTCCTACTCCAAGCGCCACGGTCCTTGACCATTTTCACTAGACAATTCTATAACTCGAAATATGATTTACAAATGTATAGTTTAAGTACAGAATTAAACAGACAAATTAAATTTTACCAACAACACTAAAAGGTTACGGAGCGTCTCGGGTAGCGTGTCGTCGATCTTGATTGTTGGCGGCGCGGGAAACTTGAGCACGGAAGAAATTCAGAGAGCATTGGAGTGCTTGAGTCGCAAGAAAGTTGTTGTGAAAGTATTCTGAGTTGATGTGAAAAGCAAAGGGGTAAAGCCCCATATATAGCCTGTTCTCGAGCGCCTCAGGCTTCTTGGGCACCTGCCACGTGTAGCGAATTGGGGCACGTGCTTATCTGCAGATTCGGCCAAATCTCTATCTTTCGGTCTTGGTCGCCTGGGACCTTTTAGGCGCCTGATGACTCACGGGCGCCTGAGTTACTGACGTGGCAACCTACTATCTCATCCTCTCAGCGGCTGGAAACGCCTCAACACAGGCGCCTGTTACCTATCAAGCGCCTCATCTCTCGGGTGCCTGAACCCTTTCAGGCGCCTGGGATACAGCAGCTACTCCCTTTCACTCCTACAACCAGGGTTATTCCAAGAACAGTATAATATTAATAACAAATTCATGCATAATAGTCGGGGTTGTCTTGGTTCTGACTTTGGATTTTAAAATGAACCCCTAGGTCGAACTGACGCCTACTACTCCCTCTTTCGGGGAGCGCGTCCTCACCTACTTCTCTCAGGAGAAGTTACCTTTTGCCAACCGGCACCTCTGGTTGGACTTTTGCTCGACCTCCGAGACTACTGGATCTTGAGATGTA
This sequence comes from Boesenbergia rotunda, assembly GCA_024364735.1. Lineage (NCBI taxonomy): Eukaryota > Viridiplantae > Streptophyta > Magnoliopsida > Zingiberales > Zingiberaceae > Boesenbergia > Boesenbergia rotunda. The sequence goes on along the minus strand of JAGFNQ010002579.1, from coordinate 65,865 downwards.
CGTACCTCGACCCGCCTCTACTTTTGTCCGCAATCCTCGCTCGGCTAAGACTTCTACCCAATCATCCGGTTCAAGACTTCGGTGCCCAGTCCACAACCAGGACATCTTGCCCAACCCTCGGCCAGGTCTTCTTGCACAACCCTGCAGGTCAAGACTTCGTGCCTAGGTAAACTAGGACTTTCCTATACACTTGGTAAACTTGTTAGATCATAATATAAACATAACTTTGAACCCTTTGTTATTATCAAAACCATATTCGATCTTTTGCTTCCACCACCAACAGAAACTCTATCCGTTGTTCGGTCAAACTTTATCTTGGCCAGGCGCCTGAGTGACGACGTGGATCCTCCACTTAGCACTCGCAACGTAAGCCAGACCGTTGCGCCTGCTCAGCCGCCCGCTGTCAGCTCTCAGGCACCTGAGTCTCATTCAGGCGCCTCAATCAACTACTTTTTCTTTTTAGCTGCAACAAGGTTTAGTTCCAAACATACAATAATAAAATATAGAATTAAACATGTATGAATTATAGCCAGTGCTGTCGTGGTCCTGACTTTCAGGTTTCACTCAAAATCCTAGGTCGGGCCAACGCCAACTGTTCCCTCACCGGGGAACACATCCTCACCTACTTCTCTCAGGAGAGTTTACCTGTAGCCACCCAGAATCTCTGATTGGACTTTTGCTTGATCTCCGAGAACCCAAAACACGATAACGTTCGACCTCGACCCATCTCGACTCCTGTCCGCGATCCCCGCTCAGCAAAGTCTTTTGCTCGGTCCCCCTAAACCAAGTCTTCGTGCTCGGCTTCACTTGCCAAGTCTTCGTTACCCGATCTCCGACCAGGACTTCGTGCTCAACCATGCAGGTCAAGACTTTTTGCCTAGCTTACCTAGGACTTTCTTGCAATCTCAACAACTTCGTCAATACACCATACCATCTTAACTTGAACTCTTTGCCACTTATCAAAATAAGGTTCAATCTGGTGCTTCTGGCACCAATAGAAACTACGATGGGCAAAAGACAAACACTCAACATACCTTTGTAACACCTTCTAGCACCATTCTAAAACACGAGTACAAAATGGATATGAGGTAGATGACTGGTGTAGTTTTGACTAAAACCCTAACTCATTTGCCATGAGCTGAGAGTTGTAGAAGACCACTTGTCTGTGTTCTAGGGTTGGAACTGAGAGAAGAGAGGAGCAGAAGAAAGGTGAAGAGAGTCTAGGGCTTTAGATCACTAGGAAAGAGAGGCATGCAATGAGAAAGCAGAAGAAAAAGATCGCACGAAGAAAGAGGGAATAAAATATTTGAGTTTTTGGCTGTGTGTGTCTATATATATATATATATATATATTTGTGTGTGTGGTTTTGATACGTTAAGGACGTATAGCACAAACTCCATACAAACTTTAAATATATTTTTTTAATTTTTTAATTTAACATTATAACCCAACTAATACGTCATTCGCAGCAACCATTTTGCAAGGCAAATTGTTTTCCCCCATATATATATAGTTTGGTCTACAATATATAAATGAGACAATGATGATTTTCCCCCAATCTGATATGATATTCGTCAATAATCTACACATAATTCGTACAAAACTAACTATATACAAATGATATTGATTGGGAGGGTAATCGAAGGTTGCAACGTGGCATAGGAGATCGTTGCGTGGCATAAGAGCTTGCTACATGAGTTCATCAAAATAGTTGTCATTAACTCCCGGTCGGGAGGGGTTTCAAAAAGCATCACCCTTTCTTGGCTAAGCATAACTCCTAGTCAGGCAAGGGAGCCGCTAAGACTAGAATTTACCTTTAGCATCAGAGCCACCGAAGACCGAAGGTCACCAAGTCTGTTCCCTATTGCAAAAGGATTAGAGAAAGAACCGACCAGTGTTGTGCCTTTCACTAAATACAGACCGACCGAAACCGCTACCATGGAAAAGAAAAACTAGCCGGCATTTCACAAGAGATAGAAAAAATGTGTGTTCAAAAAGGCCTCTAAGAGAGTCAAAATCCAAGTTGAAGGTACATCTACAGAGAACTCTAGGTCACACCACCAGCCACTAAAGATGCAGAAATAGTATGGCCGACCAGTCAATCTCCTGCATCTTCCGCACCCACAACACCACAAACATCAAGACCTTCCTCATCTAGAGGAGCTCGGGTTCCCTGCCCTGGGAGCTTTCATGAAAAGCTTCGCACCGGAGAGTATCCTAAGAATTTGAAGCACGAGAGCTTGCTGGAAGTAAATTCCAGACTTAGTGGTTCCATGCTAAAGGTAAAACCCTACCTAATTTTTACTCAGAATCTTAGGATGTGTGTTCAAGCGATGGATCATCAGAGTTAGGGGCATCGCTTGAATTTCCTCAATCGACCAAGCAAATATGTCATAATGGCTAATCAGGCAATATATAAGCTTCAGCTCGAGAGGTAGTTCAGCTGTGATCTTGGTAATCCCATCCTTCCAATGAGGGTGAATTTACACCTCCTCCTATTTGTCCAACCTTCTCTCTTCCTTTGCCTCTTCAAAGGATCGAGGATCAGCCAGCGCTTTAGTACAACTATTACATGAGTATTCTAATAACGATCGATAATGATTACCACCAGTTATTAAAGCCTAAGACTGTTTCCCCTTATGGTCATTTAATGTGTCATCGACACCTTTAAAGTATTAAGTGCTCTCTTTAATGAATAAATATCATTTATGCCTCTAAAGGTAAATTTTCCCGACCGGGAGGAGAAGGTCTTTCCCGACCGAGAGTATCTACCTTTCCTGATCGGGAGCATTTGTCCAAGTCAAATCAATCGGGCAAAATACCCTCGCCACTCCTATATATTATCCTCTACCGAGCAAGGGAAATACCTCCTGAAACCTCTCCCGACCAGGAGTTATGCTCAACCGAGTAAAGGAGATGCCTACTGAAACCCCCTCCTGATCAGAAGTTAAAGACAACTATTTTGATGAACTCAAGTAGAAAGCTCTTATGCCACGCAATGATCTCCTATATCACGTGGAAGCATGCAATTATCCTCCCGATCACAAGATCCCCCTCAAGTTCAATTGAAGGAAGTTAATCTGACTGATTGGACCAAGGTCAAGACAACAAGAGCAGGCCATGTCAATAGGTCAAAATAACTGGAAAGGCATTAAATGCAACCTGACAACATATTATATTAAAGATTGGGAATGATTCTAACAGAAAGTGTGGTGTGCGCCAAAAAGGCAGGATCAACTATCAGGGTTTAGCTGTCAATCATCCTTAATTAGGAAAGCTCTCCTTTAGCGTGAGTTAATGACGAATGGCAATCATTAATGGCAGGAGAGAAAGAAAGACATTTGTGTCAAACAAACAACTTATAGGCAGCCGCTACGCGGCATACATCATGACCCAAGGGTCATTCTTGTATCAAACATCTCGATCACCGCCCACCCTATGCCCATACTTCGGCAAGCTAAAGAGTGACTTGCAACGCAAGCCAAATTCCCATCTTGGTTAACTCCTCGCAATCCATGAGACGGTCAAAGCTACCACTCCTAGCGAATCATGTGTCACTCATCTGACAATCTATCGTTTAGGGTGAACCCCATAAATAGGTCAAGCGAGAAGAGTCCGCCACACCCTACGTCGCATGTTCTTCGTCCAAGTCCTCTCTTGCTCCTCATGCTCGAGCCTTTCTTCCAACACGCTGATCAGTGTTCGACACCCTCCTATAAGTTTCTCCCTTCTTTGTAATCCATGGCCTCCGAGCCTATGATTCTTTCCTCTTGGTACAAGACTCAATCTTCTAAGGTGAAGAGGGAAAACATCCCAGATTTTCGATTTGAATACGGGATCATCAAGAGTAAATGCCTCTTTAAGCATCCTTCAAGCCACATTAAGGGCTAACACCTTGTTAAGGGCGCCTTCAACTATTAGCTTCCAAGCTGGGAGGTTGAGCTATGTTAAGGGCAATGTCATGTTAAGGGTGTCTTTAAGCCACATTAAGGGCTAACACTTTGTTAAGGGTGTCTTCAACTACTAGCTCCCGAGCTGGAAAGTTGAATCACATTAAGGGCAAATGCCTCGTTAAGGGAGCCTTCAACTGTGAGCTCCCAATCTTGAAGGTTGAGTCACGTTAAGGGCAAACGATTCGCAAATAGATATCACGGCTTGAAACAGACTCAATGCTGGCCAGCCTAGAATTACATTTTATGAAGAAGTAGTATCGACCACGAGGAAAGAAGTTCTCTTCGTTCTTGCTAACTTCTCATCCCCAAGAGACAAAAGTAGATACATGTGCCCGAGTAGCTGTACTTGATGGCAGTAAAACAACTTTTTCTTTTTTTCGATCAACTACTAACTTGAGTGTCAGAGTGAAATCGTCGAAACTTCTTCCGATGCCCTTCAAACATTTGCTTGAGTTTCTTCGGCCATACTCCACGTCAAATTATCTATCACACTATTGGAAATTATCATCTTAACTGTCAACTTCCCGATCAGATACAATTTGGTAAGTCATGTAGGGTACAATTTATTATTTCTCATGTTGTTCTTGACACAAGATGAAAATGTGTGGTCCAACTGTGAATTGTATCTGGCCGATGAATCTTTTTAAACCACTATCTTATATCCTATGTTCCCTAACTCGTCCAGATTTAAAATAAATAATCATTAACGAGGTTGATAACGTCAAACCTCGAACGACAGGCCCGGTTACAAAAAATTTTCATCGACAATCAGGATAAATTGAAAAGCACTCACAGTAGACGGTCTAAAAATCCAGCATTCGTCACTACAAGCAATACCAGGTTTACCGGTGGAATTCTGTCAGTACAAACCATTCTCGACAGAATTCCGACGGAAAAAACAATGACGGGAAATTATTTTTCGGGGATAACATTTCCGATGGAAATATGGGTCTGTCGGACAAAGAAAAGTACCAACGAAATATTCCGTCGATAAAATACCGACAGAAATACATCCCCGTCAGAAAATAGCAAACCCGGGGGGAAGAATCCTCCGACGAAAACAGCATTTCCGTTGGAAATTCCCGACGGAAACAGTGTTTCCGTTGGGAATTTCCGACGGAAACAGTGTTTCCGTTGGGAATTTCCGACGGAAACAGTGTTTCCGTTGGGAATTTCCGACGGAAACTCTGTTTTTCGTCGGAAATATGCCGACGGAAATGCTATTTTCGTCGAGAATTTTTTACGGAAACAGTGTTTTCGTATGAAATTCCCGACGGAAACACTGTCCGTCGGTAATTTCCGACGAAAACAGCGTTTCCATCGGCATGGTCTGGCTGAAATAACTTTCCTACCGTAAAATTGCCGACGGGAACTCTGTTTCCGTCGGGAATTATCGACGGAAACAGTGTTTCCGTCGGCATTTTCGAAATATCGTCAATAAATTTGTCGATACATTACCGACGAAATCAATAGTTCGGTCGGTATTCTGTCGGGAATTTAAAAAAAATAAAATAAAGAAATTTTATTTTGTCTAATTAGATACTAAGATTACAAACATAGAATATAATCTTTTCACATACTAATAACATAATACAATATTCACATACTAAAATACAAAACATTCACACATTTTCACATTAGACAACGAGAATATAATTTTTCGCAAACAAACATTAAGAATATAATACAACATAAGAATACAATATCAATACTCCATGATAGCAACATCCATAAACTATAATCCAAGATTCCATCATAAACATACAACAATATCATAATATGAAATGTCTATCAATGAACATACAACGATATCACAATATATTAATCCAACATGTCATATCAATATGAAAAGTACAAATAGAAACCATCAGAATATAAATATTCTGTTGGTGCAAGCTGCATCAATGATGTTCTCCTCTAAGTGTTTTAATGTTTGACAATAGACTTAATTCAGTGATACATTAAACAGACAAAGGGGAGTTAAGAGAGAAGTAACAAAGTGGACCAAAGTCCTAGTGAATCTAGGCAATAACTCCTGGTTCGGGGAATTGGGCACTAAGTCCTAACGAAGGGCTGCTGGGCACCTAGCGAAGGGCTACTAGGTATCGAAACTCTAAGACCTGGCGAAGGGTTGCTAGGCACCTGGTGAAGGGTTACTAGGCGTTGAAGACCTGGCGAAGGACTACTAGGCACCTAGCGAAGGGATGCTAGGAGATGAAGACCTGGCGAAGGACTGCTAGGCACCTAGCGAAGGGCTGCTAGGAGTTGAAGACCTGGCGAAGGACTTCTAGGCACCTAGCGAAGGGCTGCTAGGAGTTGAAGACCTAGCGAAGGGCTGCTAGGCACCTGGCGAAGGGCTGCTGGGCAAAAGTCCAATCGGAGGAGCCGGTTGGCAAAAGGTAAACTCTCCTGAGAGGAGTAGGTGAGGACGCATTCCCCGTCGAGGGAATAGTAGGCATCGGTTCGACCTAGGGTTCCATTTGGGAGATCCGAAGTCAGAACCAAGATAGCTACGGCTATAAAAAATCACTAATATTCCTGCATTGTTGTTTTTGGAACAAACCTTGAATGCAGGGACCGAGGGAATGTGTTTCTGCGGCTCAAAATGCCCCAAAGGAGAGGGGCATGCAGCTGGGCTGGGCGCCCAGGTGGTCCAGGGCACCCCAAGGTCGAAGGAAAAACAAGGAAGCAAGAGTTGCTTCGAAACTGCAGTGAGCAGGGCGCCCCGGAGGTCCCGGGCGCTCAAGGTCAAAGCAAAACTTGTAATCGAAGCAAAATCAGTATGAAGCCAGCGGACCATGTCAACCAGGGTGCCCCCAACGTCCCAGGCGCCCCGTCAGCTCCGAGGCCGATTCAGAAGGGATAAGCGCCGACTGAGCTGCGGATGAAGTTTCTTGGATCCGAAGGCACGTGTCAGGCGCCCCCGACGACCCAGGCACCCCCAGGAGCACTATAAAAGGGGCTCGACCCCTAAGGCTTCAAACATAACTGCTGTGAGCTATTTTGATCATTCTGACCAACGACAACACGCTGAAGACGAGGCTCTACGACCGGGAGGCTCCAGGAGGAAGTGCGCGGCACTTCGGAGGTCCAGATCGGCCGAGCATCAGACTTTGTTTTGTTCGGTTTGCTTTTATTTAATTCCGCACTTAATTTTCAATATTCTTGCTTGTAAGTACACTGTAAG
>JAGFNQ010002579.1:0-46820 GCA_024364735.1 Boesenbergia rotunda | reverse complement strand
TCACATGAAATCTGTATCCATTCACGTAATAACCCGAGTAGACTGTGACAGTACGAAGAGGTCCAAATGCGAGATTTTTAATTCTGTCGTCTTCTACATTTACAATTCTGTCATCATTGACCTATAATATTGTTGGGTGAACTTATTAGATTAATAAGTAATCAGAATTGTAAAAAAAATTGCATATTAACTCACTTACATATATTTGAAATCAAAATGCAAATTCTTCTTCTATCTTTTGATCTACCTCATTTGCACTTATCGAAGGATTTTGAATGTACAACTGTTCTTGGTATAACCTGAGATATAAGTTCATTTGATATCATACTAGAAATTTGATTATATCAATTGATATTAATTTCATTACAACATGAGATAATACCTTAGGTATGGTTTGACATCTTCACAGTTTAAGAGGATATATGTCCTGGTGGCATGATATTCTCTGTCATTTAACCGTCTAGATAGAGTTGAACCCATTGCTCTTCCAGGATACTTGAAGATAGAAAGAATGTCTGGGTCAACTGATGGAATGTCATCTTGATTGCGTGGACACTTTCGATGTCTGGTTTTCACATTTTCAGCAAAGTAATAGGAGCAAAATGAACTTGCTTCTTCAACCAGATATGCATTACATATTGATCCCTCAACTCTTGCTTTATTACGCACATTATTCTTTAATTTTCTAAGAAACCTTTCAAAGGGATACATCCATCTGTATTGTACAGGACCACCAACCTGTGCCTCACTAGGTAAATGAATAGGCAAATGCTCCATTGAATCAAAAAAGCTTGGTGGAAATATTCGCTCAAGCTTACATAGTATTAAAGGAATCTCTGTCTGAAGGCGTAACATATCTGCTGCCGTAACAACTCTGGAAGTCAGTTTTTTGAAAAAAAGGCTTAATTCTGTAAGTGCTTGCCAAACATTATTTGGAAGTAATTCTTGGAAAGCTATTGGAATTAATCTTTGCATGAACACATGACAATCATGACTCTTCATTCCAACCATTTTAGATCTATTGGTATCCACACAACGAGACATATTAGAGGCATATCCATCTGGGAATTTTATGTTTTTCAACCAAGAACATAATGCTTGCTTACTTTCTTTGTCCAATGTATAACAAGCCTTGGGATATTTACCAGTTGTTTCATTCTGATGCAACTCAGGCCTGCTAACTAATTGTTTCAATTCTTCACGAGATTTTGTTGTATCTTTTGTTTTCCCATGAACATTTAAGACAGTATTAATGATGTTATCAAAGAAATTTTTCTCAATATGCATCACATCCAAATTATGACGAATGAGTAAATATTTCCAATATGGAAGTTCCCAAAAAATACTTCTTTTCCTCCAACCACATTTGTTGACTCTAACAATATACTTGTTGATATCATCTGATCCATCCTGATATACTGGTAGAAATCCATAACTATCAATTTCATTTAACACTTCTTCGCCTAACATCCCAAATGGAGGTAGCTTCCTAACTACTTCATTCCTTTTGAAATATTTCTTATTTCTTCTGAACGGATGATCAAGAGGTAAAAATTTCCGATGAATATCAAACCATGAAATCTTGCCACTGCATGGCAAAGAAAATGCATCTGACTGACTCATACAATGTAGACATGATAACTTTCCAGCTGTGCTCCATCCTGATAACATTGAGTAAGTAGTAAAATCACTAATAGTCCATAACAATGCTGCATGCATTAAAAAGTTTGACTTTGTAGCAATGTCATACGTCTCTGAACCTATATTCCATAAATAATTCAGCTCAGCTATCAAAGGTTGCAAAAAAAATCTATGTGCCCTTTTGGATTTTGAGGACCTGGAATTAAAACAGTAAGAAACATAAATTCATCTTTCATGCACATCCATGGTGGTAAGTTGTATGGTGTTAAGATAACAGACCACGATGAATATTGTTGTCCATAACTTCCAAATGGCTGAAATCCATCTGCAGAAAGTCCAAGTCTGACATTACGTGGTTCCATAGCAAAGGAAGAAAATGTTAAATCTAAATATTTCCATGCAGGGGAATCACAAGGATGACACATAATGTCTCCATCATGTCTATGGTTTTGATGCCAAATCATATGACTCGTTGTTGCTGCTGATGCATACAAACGTTGGAGTCTAGCAGTCAAAGGAAAATAATACATGATTTTGTAAGGAATATTTTTTTTCTTCTTCTGATTTACCATGTGAACACCATGCTTGTAACGGGGATGGTTGCAGATTTTGCATTCCATCAATTCACTATCTTGGTTCCAAAAGATCATGCAATTATTGACACAACAATGTATCTTCTCAACTGGCAAACCCAAGTCTCTGATTAGTTTTTTAGTGTTGTAGAAACTATCAGTCATGCAGTTATCAGTTGGAAGCAACTCTGACATAAGTTGACATATGTCATCATAACATCGTTCTGAGAAATGATGTTCTGCCTTCATATTCAATAATCTTGCAGTAGCAGATAATTGAGAATGACCAGAAGGAATACCTTCCCATAATTCGCTTTCACTAGCCTTTAACATGTCATACATTTTCTGAACATCAGAAGTAGGTACTTGTTCTACATTTGGTTGATCAAAAGCATTCATTGCATCGTAAACCATCGATTGCATTGCATCAGCAGGGATATATGATGTTTCTGGTCCAATTGAGTTCGATAATGATGCAACGGAAGGTCCACCAAATTCATATACATACGGCTCTCCATGACAATACCAGTTGTAATAATCTGGAACAAACCCATACCTACCGATATGAGTTTTCACTGTATCTTCATCACGGAAAGCTGTATTTCTACATTTGAGTTGATTACATGGACACTTCAACTCTGTGCCATTCAAACACTCAAGATGACACTTTGCAAAGTTAACAAATTCTTCCACTCCAGCAAAAAATTCGTCACGGATAAATCCATTGTCTAACCTATTATACATCCATGCCTTGTTCGGATACATTGTATCTGAATTCAGATAAGACAATTTAATCAAACCACAAATATTATCATCCATGCATATGAAAATATGATATTGATGATATACTACAAAATACATCTAATTAATCAAACATTATATAAATAGTGAATCAATTATTCTAAGCAATCAAAGAATTTATCAGCAAATTAATCTAATTATTTATACAGTTAATCAAACATTAATCAAACAATATCTAATTAATTAATCAATTAATCTAATTAAACAAACAATTAATCATCTAACCACGATAAGAGAAAGGTTTAAAAAAATTAAACAAACAATTAATCATCTAACCAATTAATCATCTAACCTAAAATAAATCAAACATAATAAAATTCAATTCTATTAATTCAAACAATAATTCAAACAATTAGTTAATTAATCAAATTAATTTAATTAATCTAAAACATTGAATTAATCTAATTAAAATTAATTGATTAATTTCATTAATTAAACCCTATAGGCACGGCATTAGACCCGACCCCGGGCCGGGTCCAGCCCGGACCCGGCCCGGAACCGGCCCAGGTCAACGGGCCGGTTGGCCCGTTGACCCGGTTCGCCGGGCCGAACCGGAACCGGCCCGGCAGGTAGCCGGGCCGGTTCCGGTTCCAGGCCCCCCGGAACCGTGAACCGGCGGTTAACCGCCGGTTCCAACGGCACTGAACCGCCGGTTCAGTGCCGTTGGGTAATTTTTAAATTTTTTTTTTGGACGGATGAGATCATTTGACCGTTTTTTGATCAATGGCTACGATTTAGTGACCGTTATGATCCGAACTCTATAAATAGGGAGCTCATTTTATCATTTTCACTCACAAAACTTCTCTTCTCTCAATCTCTCATTCTCAACTCTCTAACTCTCAACTTCTCTCTGCGTTCTTCATCGACGATAATGGAAGGAGGTCACGGAGCTTCATCATCTCGATCTCGAAGGGGAAAAGAAATTGTATACGAGGATCCCAACCTTCAAATTCAATCTACCGATGATGAGATCGAGGCTCAGCCCCAACGCCCTCCGATCCCCGAAACGTAAGGAAGTACCGATGCGATTACTTCTAAGGTTCGGGATAATCCTCCTTTAAAATCGTCTATTTTCATTAAACATTTTGAGAAGGTCACACTTCCATCGGGAGAAATGCGTGCAAAATGCAAGCATTGTAATGCTTCTTACAAATTCCAAGCCGACGGCGGCTATGGGTCGTTGAAACGACATGTAGAAACGAAGCACCCGACAGAATATGGGCTTGACCGCTCTCAAACACAATTATCTAGATTTTCTAGCGGTAGTAGTACTGATTCTGGTTTATTTTTATATTCAGATAATAAATTAAGAGAATCATTAGCTAAATTTGTTTTCGTAGAACATCTTTCTTTTAGTTTTGGAGCTAAATGCACATTTGAAGATTTGTGTAAAGAATCTTTTAATCCTGCTGCTAAACGTCTACCTAGGACTACACTAACTCGTACAATTAAAAGATTAGTAAAACAAGAAAAAAAGAATTTAATTGAAGAATTTAGTAAATTAAATAATAAAGTTTCTTTATGTTCCGATATTTGGAGTGATCATTGGCAAACTCATTCTTATATGGGTATAACATGCCATTGGATTGATAACTCTTGGATCCTTCAAAAGAGATTATTAGCTTATAGAGTTTTTGATGAATCACACACTGCTCATAACATTGCATAATTATTACATATAGTTTTAGAAGAATATGGATTGACTCATCAAATATTTTCAATATCATTAGACAATGCTAGTTCTAATACCGCTTCAATAGATGAATTAAAATTTATTTGTCAACCTGTCATTGGTGGTTTATTTTTTCATATTCGTTGTGTATGCCATATTTTAAACTTATGTGTTCAAGATGGATTAAAACTTTTACAAAATTATATTCAACCAATTAGAACCGCAATTTCATATTTATGGTCTCATCCATCTATGATGAAACAATGGGGTAGATTTTGTAAAGCTAATGGAATGCGACCAAAAAAATTTCCACGTGATGTTCCAACACGTTGGAATTCAACATATCAATTATTACAAGATTCTTTTCAATATAAAGATTTATTATGTTTATTTTTTGCACAAAATAGTAATACCAATATATATTTATTTTCACAATAATGGAATATTTGTAGTAGTATTTGTGAAATTTTAAAAGTTTTTAACGATGCAACTGAACAACTTTCTGGTGTTTATTATCCTATTGCTCATTTAATTTTAGTAAATTTTTGTAGTATAGTATTAATATTAAATGAACATGTAAATGATGAAGCTTTAACTTTATGTATAATAGCTATGAAAACTAAATGAGAAAAATATTTTTATTTAATTCCTGAAATTTATTTAATTGCATTTGCTTTAGATCCTAGATTTAAATTAGAAGTTTTACAAGAAATGTTAACTTTATATTATGACGCATTAATTCCTATTAAGGATTCTTCCTCTCCGGATCCAGCTAATATTGTATAATATTAGAAATTATTTATATGATCTTTATAATCAATATTATGTTAAATATGGAACACAAACTAATATTTCTGAAACACAACAACCTACTACTACTAATTTAAAACTTACAAAAGCCCAACTTTTATTAAAAGAATGGACGAAACGTCCACGAGGATCCTCAAGTTCCACACAGGAACTTGAGAATTATTTTACGACTTCTTTTGATTTTAATGAAGCAGATAGCGAAGACTTCGACATCTTGAAGTGGTGGTCACAGAAGGCTCAAAGCTTTCCCGTTCTCTCCGTGATCGTAAAAGAAATTTTAGCTTCTCCAGTGTCGACTGTTGCTGTGGAGCAGACGTTCAGTGCCGCGGCAACATATTAGATGAACGACGATCAACCATGTCTCCCGACTTATTGGAAGCTCAAGCATTACTTGATGATTGGACCAGAGCCGAAAAGCGAATCCAAGGAATGCAACTTTCAGAAGACGAAGCCGAAGAATTTGATACCGAAGGAACAAATACAACGGGAACGGGAGGAAATGTAAGTGAGTGAGAAATGTAAAAATGTAAAAGGGTAAAAATATAAAAGAACTACGTGGGCTTTGATTCCCCTATACCCTAAGGGGATACATAGGCAACTTATATAAGTGCAAGCCCTTTTTTAATAAAATTTATTTTTTTTTATTTTAATTTTTAATTTTTAATTTTTTTAATACAATAATCTTGAACCGTGGCGAACCGTGAACCGGACCGTGAACCGGCGGTTCCGAACCGTGAACCGTAACCGTCTTGGGCGGTTAAGGTTAAGGGTCGACCTCCCACGAACCGTCGAACCGGCGGTTCCGAACCGTCGAACCGGCGGTTCCGAACCGTCGAACCGTCGGTTCCGAACCGTGGTCGGGTCTACACGGCATGCAGCCGGCGAGCGGCCACGGCAGGCGCCGCGCGGCCGCGGCAGGCGACGCCAAGCCGCGGCAGGCGGCGCCAAGCCGCGGCAGGCGGCGCCAAGCCGCGGCAGGCGGCGCCAAGCCGCGGCAGGCGGCGCCAAGTCGCGGCAGGCGGCGCCAAGTCGCAGCAGGCGGCGCCGACTGCACTGCCCCGCGACCGGCCGCGCGAGGACCCGGGAGGCCGCCGGAGGACGCCGGAGGAGGGTTAGCTAGCGTACCTGGGATCGGAGGAGGTTTGCCGGAGGAGTATCGCCGGAGAATCGCTGGAGGAGAATCGGACCGTCGCTAGGGTTTGCGTCTCCGCGGGGAAGGGTCGGTCGCCCTTTTTTTTAGAAATTTTGCGACGGACAACTTGCCCGTCGCAAATCAGCGACGGCGTTGACCAATCCGTCGCTATCGTGAGGCGGTTTGACCCGTCGCACTAGCGACGGACGTTGACCAAGTCCGTCGCTGTAGTCAGGTTCTTGACTTGGCGCGAATATTTGGCGACGGATACTATATATCCGTCGCAAATTGCGACGGACTATTAAATAAGTCCGTCGCAATTACATAATATTTTTGTAGTGACGGCTACACCACGTCGAGGAATCTATAACGGCCTTGTAGACTGCACGAGCGTTGTAGGCCACATTGGCGACGATGTGCGTCACAGTGAGCTTCTCCTTCAGGTTAGCGAGGGCAATGGAGGGGAGATTGAGATCATGCTTGGGTTCATTTAACTTGAATTGACGGTCTATGTCTATAGATGCGACAAAGACTTTGTCGTAATTGGCCATTCCGTAGTTGTATGACTCGACGACGAATCCCTGATCCATAACTTTGTTTAGGTTCATTTGGCCTCCGCCGAAATCACAAGGATCCGCCAATTTATGGGGCTCCCTCGGCCATGCACCAGCGACATTCCATATGCATCAATCACCGACCGACGTTGTAGCCAAAGTTGAATCATCAATCTTGCGAACAAGGTTAATAGTGTTTCTGACGTTAATAAAGAGGAACCTATGGTGACTAGTGTTGATTTAATGGCCGCGAAAGACCAATGAGGTGGATGGCCTTGAGCAACACAACCACCATAGAGACATGAGGAGTCGCCATAGTGTTCCTGAGAGAGAAAGAAATTCGTTCTTGACCACAATGACGATGATGTTTCTAGGTGTCGCTATATCAAGCTATTGGCATTGCTTGATTTTATTTTATGATGAAAAGAAAAATCTTCGGCTTTTTACCAAAGGGCATATCTAATAATTGATATTTACTAAAAGGCGTATCATGGTTTCTTTTTTTACCAAAGGGTGTATCCATTTTAGTTAACTTCCTCTTATACCCCTCCCGCCAAGAAATGACTTTTTCAATTTACATTTATGAGACATCCGAACTACTTTATCAGTAAAACAATATTTTATGGTTCGGATGCCCTTGGAAGTCGAATTTTACTCCTTTCTCTCTCAGCACAACAACGTAAATGTTATTGTCGAAGGCGAAGGACATTGTGCGTGCCCTAACTGTGCTATAGTCGCGAGCTTATCCCCCGAATCCCTCTCTCCAGCCAAAACCCTAGGGAAGTCTCCAAGGTGTTTGCGTGTGTCCCTGAGGCGGCTTTAAGTGTTAACATTGAAGTCCAGACTGCTCGGCACTATCAAAAGAAGGGGTTAGGGTTTCTGCACGGTTTATGTTTTTGATAATGGCAGGAAAAATGCTTGTGGGTGTTTCAGCGTCTTCTTCGTTGGTATTATCCACCAATGTATGTTATTGATAGTCTTAGGTCAAAACAGCAACATTTGTGCACATGTTTAAACTTATTTTTGCTGAATAAATTTGTAATGTATAAAACCTGTAGGTTTCAGATGACTTTGGACAAAAATTACATTGGTGCAGTGTTTTAGGCCACTTTAAACATTTTTGAAGCATTTCAAATTTTAAATGATCGGCGCACTGCAAAAATCAAAGAGTCGTCCTTCAGTGTTTTCTTAGACATACAAGAATTGTAGCATATCAGTGAAATTTTGGTGAATATATTTGAAAGTTGGGATTCAACCTCGCAAGTTTCTAAATTCTCAGGTAATAATTTTAGTTATGAATTGTAAATAATATCTATAGTAAGATAAAACAGGGATAAATATGACCTGAAATGATTTAATTTCGATCCATTTCAGTGATTTCATTTCAGGCCTACCGAGGGTCTGAAGTGAAATAGGCTTGAAATAAAATCATTTCAGGCCTACCAAGGGCCTGAAGTAAAATCATTTCAGACCTAAAACACTTGGTGTGGAAAGGAGGATCACGCGTTGACAAATGAAAGTTTTAACTAAGGTTAGGTGGGGTAGAAGTATATCAAATGACTAGTTCTAGTGGGAGGCTAGGCAAGAGAGAAATCCAAGTTGGTCAAGCATTGACTCGTCACTTGGTGTGGAAGTCCTAACTGGTAAAGTTTGACCGGATAGCAATAAAAAATCCCAATAGGTCACAATTGACCAGATGTTGGCAAGAGAACCCTAGACTTGGATCGAGCATGTTATGGTTAGGCAATCGATTGACCCTAAGCTAATCAATTAAGGTAATCGATTAAGTAGGTTCTTGTGAGAACACAGAAAGGATTGAAATCGATCGACCAATCGATTCGATTAGGCCTTTTCTCTCTATCGAACGAAGAGTTCAGAATCAATTAGGCAAAGTGCCTAATTGATTAGGGTCGACCCGAATTAGTTAAGTTGGGCACCTAATCGATTGAGATATATTTTCGCGAATACATAAAGGTAGTGAATCAATTGGTCAATCAATTCAACCTTTCCTAATCAATTAGGGGATTTGTTGCAGGAACAAATAAAGGTTGGGGATCGATTGCGAAATCAATCGATAGTCTTTCTCTTGTGAAAAGAAAGTTTCTAAATCGATTGGGGCAATTGATTAGAAGCTGCAGAATTAATTGGGATGACTCGCTAATTAATTATGTTTAGAAAAAGAATTATTTTGCAAGTTAAACGTTCAAATGATGATGTAGTAATCGATTAAGAGGTAAATCCTAATCGATTAAAGGTGTCATGTAACCCTAGAAAAGGGTTTTCACGAGGGTTTGAAGACAGGGGCTCACAAAAACACTCTTCATATCAATTCTTGTGAGGTCTTGGAGAAAAGTATTATTGCATTTCCAAACATCAAGAAATTGATCAAGAAAGAAGCAAGCAAGATTCAAGTATCATAATTATTTTCAATTTTCTTCTATATTTGCTTCGTCTCTTCTTGTTGTATTGTCGTGTTATGGGAGTATGAGGTTTCTCCGCCTCCACGAAGGAGATCATTCATGAAAATTAATAATTTGACTAAAAAAATAATTAATTTTATTATAAATAAAGTTTTTTTTTGTGGAAACTACTAAACTATATTTGAATAAAAATATTTTTCAGATTAATAATAAACCATCATTTTTTCCCCTATGGTTGTGAAAAGCTTGCGGTAATTTGGTGATCATAATTTTCACAGTTAGGCAACTGCAAGTTGACATTTTTTTACTTAATTATCATAGAAAGACAGACTTTGACTTTTGTGCTGACCTTATCCTTAATTTACTTTATATTGCTAGATAAACTGTCTATCTCAACTGTATTTCCTTAACTTTATGCATCCTAAGTTTTTAACGTGTGCAATTCCATACAATTTGGGCAGTGTTATCGTCAAATATTTATCATCGACATAGAGCGAGGAGGCGAATTTCAGAAGCATTAATTTCCATAACTTGGTACTAATTTTTATTCCTGATAACAGGGCATAAGCAGCTGGGATCGAGGAAATAGAACTAGCAGTAATCATCACATCGAACACACGATTTGGAGCACTCAAGAAGAGTCCGCATAAGAATCCTCAATCACCGTACGCACTGCAATGGGGATCCTCACAAAATGAGCGGCGCCGTCGTGCCAAGCCAAGCTCCCAAAGCGGTAGATTCCCTGAATCCTATGGATTGCGGTGAATGTCACGTTGAAGGTCTTCGCCTTCGCATTGGCATCGAACACCAGAGTTGACGGCTGCACCACCATCATTACGCCAGCCGGTGCCTGTACGACGGCTTCGTACACTGCACAGGTGTCCCCGGCCACGTTGGTGACGGTGCGCGTCACCGTGAGCTCTTTCTTAAGGTAAGGGAGAATAATGGAGGGGAGATTTAGATTGTGCAAGGGTTTATTGAACTTGAACTGACAGTCTGCGTCTATGGACACGCCTTTGTTGCAACTGATCTTTCCGTATTTGTACCGTGAGTCGATGTCGTAGACGAGGCCTGGATCCGCAGCTCTGTTTGGGTTCACTTGGCCTCCGCCGAAGTCGAAAGGATCAGCCAGTTTACGCGGGATTCCCTCGGCTACCAATGGCATTCCCTGTCCATCAGTCACCGACGCTGCATCCAGAGTTTAGTCATCGATCTCGTGAACAAGCTAATTAGTTAAAGAGTTTCAAACGTTAAGAAAGAGGAACCTGTGGTGACCAGTGCAGATTTTATTGCAGCGGGAGACCAGTTGGGGTGAATGGCCTTGAGCAGCGCAACCACCGCAGAGACATGAGGAGCCGCCATGGATGTTCCCGAGAGGACAACAAACCTGTCCTCACATGCTCCGAGGATAGCATTTCCAGGCGCAGCTATGTCGGGCTGTGAAGATTGATTGATTGATTGTATTCATCACTGAAAATGAAAACTCTGTAAGTATCAAAATCTTTAATAATTTGGGGTCATGCATACCTTGAGCAGCTCAGGTTGCCTCGCACTTGGTCCTCTCGAAGAGAATGACGCCACCCTAGGCGCCGTCTCTCGGCCGATTGAATACTGCGCCGGCATTATCTTCACTACCGGCTGAGTTCTGCAACCGCGACGCCATCGATCTTGGAGCTATGACTTTAAAGTCTTTATCAAATTTTAAAATGTGGATAGTCAGTGTACCTTGTGCTGTCTAAGTAATCTGAAATGCGTTGTGCAATCTCGAGGTCGACGAGAATACAGGGAATGCGGGCGAGAACGCACGGGGCGAGATCTTCAATGTGATTGTAAGGGTATTGCGCAAAGATGAGTCCTTTGGCTCCCTGGTCCAGCACGGCGGAGATAGCATCCGGCAGCGTCTTCGTCGGCGGAAGGCCATCGGAGTTGAAGGGATCGTAACATAATACCATCTTTCCCTTTACCTTGATGCCTTGGAGTGTTCCGTTGGAGCAGCTGCATACAATTTACTTATTGATGAACAGGAAACATAGAGCAGTTAGTAAATGATGGAGTAATTGAATGATCGATTACTCTGGGGCTACTAATTCAAGATTCGTAGTGTTTCTAAACAAAGATTGTCCCTGCAATTAAGGAAAAGCGTAGATGTTCATAGTTCTGATCAAGCTAATTATTGATTGAAATTTTGATTTAGTACCGTTAGTTTTTGGCCATCTCCGAGGGTAAATGGCGTCGGAAAAGAGCGATCGATGGTCGTTGCTGCCACTGTGATCGCCCATGGCACCTCGTTGGTGATCGTCATCGGCGTCGGACCGTCATTTCCGCCGGCGAGGATCACCGGAATACCATTCATCACCGCGTGCAGCGTCTCCGCGGGGTACCCGAGCCCCCTAATCGACATCGAGATCACGTCGACGCCGTCGTGGATCGCGTCGTCGATGGCCTTGATCACGGCAGCCTCGACGCACGTGCCGCCAGCCCAGCAGGCCTTGTACATCGCGACTCGCGCACGGGGAGCGCCGCCGCGGGCGGCGCCAGCGGGCATCCCGACCACGGCGACGTTGGGCACCACGTTGCCGGCCGCGATGGAGGCGACGTGAGTGCCGTGGACATTGGAGTCGCGCGCGGAGAGGTAGACGCCCTGCAGCAGCTCGGGGACGACACCACGCGTGTAGTAGCGTGCGCCGATGAGTTTGCGGCTGCAGTTGTGGGCGTCGAACGCTTCGCCAGGCACGCACTTCCCCTTCCACCGCTTCGGCACCGGGCCGTATCCTTCATCGCTGAAGCTCTTCGCCTCCGGCCACACACCTGGAGCAACAATCAGACACGCCGGAGCAGAAACGCTTCGGAAAATTACGTACCTGAATCTATGACTCCAATAATGATATCCTCGCCGTAGTTTGCCCTGTGAAGTAAACCGAAAGGTTCGAAATAGTCGACGCCGAGGAAGTCCCAGCTGCGCGTTGTCAGAAGCTTCCCCGTCCGACTTGGCTTCACGCTTATCACCTCAGGCAACTCTATTCATGACACATCCCGCAAATACAGTGATAAACCATGTCAAATTTAGTCATGATTAAAAACATTTGAACCTGCAATTTTCCGAGCTTGAGACTTAGACAGTTTCGCTGAAAAACCAGAGAATCCATGTCGATAGCTGTAGACGATGGAGTTGAGCGCTTCCTCCTTGCTGTTCCAGTCACGAAATCCTTAGCATTCACCTTTTACAATCTACGCTGAACTACTCAAGCGACTAACTACTAAACAGTGAAGCCAAATTGCCTGCCAAGAACAGAAGTGAGCATTCGGTGGTGCGACTCCGTGACCAGCTCCGGGTCTTCATGCTTTCTTTCTCCCAAGTAAACAATATATACCTTCAACAATTTAAAGAGATATTCAGCCATTGAGCTACCAAAGGCTATGTGAGAAAGTTTGAGTACCTTATTTGATGATGCTTTCACTGTGAGAAGAACCGATTGGATGCATTGCAGAGCAAGGAGAACGAGAAGGGAGGAGGCAAGTGATTTGCAGCTCATTTGCCTTAGCAGTAACTAAACACGGAGAGGAATGAATGTCTACCCAAGAGCACACTTAAAAAGAATGAGATAATGCCTGGCGGCGAGCCTAAAGGTGGAGATGCTTTCATTGAGCTGTGCCAAGTGCAATAAAGAGTATTTGTCCGGAGATCTTGTTGGATCTTGATATGTGTTTACTGGATGCCAGTTTCGGAAAAGGAAAAAGGAAGTGGAGAGAATACTAGTTTTTTAATCTCTAATCTTCTGCCACAATATTCTCTCTGTTTTGTTTCGTTTCTTCCTCTTATGTCAGCTCTATCTGGGTCCGCAAATGCATCGAGCGTGAACACTGAACGGTGGCTTGGGGATGATAACAAGATTAGGATTGGATAGCTACTATTCATAATGCTGTGTGATTTTGATCGGGTGGATATCTGATTTGTTGAATGTTTTTAAAGAGTGACATTTGAATGCCTGAATAATTAATGTTTATGATCAAATAACAAATCCAATCATCATAGCTAATAAATACTAATAAAATCAAATCACCCGGGGGCAATGATCCGATGGCAGGTAGGACTGTAAATGAATCAAGCCGCTCGTGAACTATTCAGAGCTCGATTCGATAGAAGCCCGTTCGAGCTCGTTTAATAAAGCTCGTTAATATTAACGAACCAAACTCAAACTCAGTAGTATTCGGCTCGTTAGTTCGTGAACAGACTTGTTAATAAGCTCGTGAGCTAGTTCGTAAAATATAAAATTAATATTTAACACTAAATATATATTTTTGACAATTTTACATTTAATAAATATAAAATATCCAATAAAGTTCATTTGTATGAATAAAATCATAGATTTTAATAAATATTTTATATTTTTTAGAATATATAATTTATTTTTTTAATAAATTGATAAATAATTTAATTAATAATTTATATTTGGTAAGTTCGTTTAGGGCTCAATTAGACTCGAATATGCTCGTGAGCTATCACTATATTCGATAAATTAAGCTCGAGCTCGGCTCAATAATAAACGAACCAAACTCAAACTCTCATATATTCAGCTCGGCTTGGTTTGATTACAGCCCTAGTGGAAGGGAATATTCTCAATTTTGCAAATATTAACGGTCAGAGTCTTAATTTTAGTGAATTGACCGACAATAATTTTTTTAATAAATAGTTAATTTAAGAAAGTTGAATTAGATACATAGTAAATATTTTTTTGATTTATTAAGATGGTCCATTTGAAATTTTTATGAGTCTGAATTAATTATTTTAAAAATGAATCAGTATAAATTAGATATTTAATGTCAATGAAAAAATACTTATAAAATCGCGGAGTAAATAGGAACGTGAGGGAGGAAGATGGTGTAAAAGAATAGACTCGACCAAGGGCCAAGTTTGAATCAGATCCAACTACGGCTCATAATCAGATCAACAGTTTGAGTATCCATTAATCCAGTAAAAAATCGTTATATATATATATATATATATATAAAGGCTAATATCCTAACCAATCAGATTATGATATATTATTCTTTTTATTTCTTAGTTAATTATTTAAAATAATCAATACTTTTTTTTATTATATCATTATTTTTAATAGTTAAAAGAAAAATAAGAAAATAAAAAAATTATATTTTTAATAATTTATTTATACTAATATGATTTAAAATTTAGAAGAAATGAGTAAAAAGAATTTGACTGTGTAATTAGACCAATGATTAATATGGTCGGAGGAGAAATTTTATATTTTAAAACGATTTGTATTAATAGTGATTCAGGATATTCTTAGATAACTTAAATAGGTATAATTTTTTTTTATTTTGTTTTATTTTGATAATATTTTAATTTTATTATTTTAATGTAATAATCTTGAATGAAAGATATTGTGAATTATAATCGTCATATTTAAGATTAAAAATCCACCCACCACGAACGATTGAATTGGGTAATGTGATAGATTGATTAGGGATGATAATTTACTCCAATTTAAATGGAGGATCTGATATTTAATCTAAATGGAAGAGGGTATTGAGAGATTATCAATATTTGATATCCGACCTGAATATTTGATTAAATAATATATATGTTTCGGTAGTGAACAACGTGAACGACAGGTCACTGTGATGCAACCTTGAGTTGCAACCAGGGGATGTTCGTGCCTGTGAGATTAACACGAGCATTAAAGGGATACATCGGAAGGAGTTCTGGTGGAACCCTCTCTGACGCTTGAGTCAAAAATTACTGACCGAAATGGGAGGAGCTCACTACAAGAAAATTGTCATATACCCACAGTAAAAAATCATAGGTAAAAGCATGAAAATCGTAGGTATAAACCTCAAAAGTCTATACCCACGGGCGTTCATTTCCGTCATTTTTACTATGCCTTTACCGACGATTTTTTTGCCGTCAGTATAACATATAGTGACGGTACTCATTACCGTCAGAAAATACCTCGACTTATACCTACGGATTTCATTGTATCACTAGAGGTTTTAGTGACAGAACTAAAAATCGTCATAAATAATTACCAGGTAATTACCCACGAAAATAATTCTATCACTATATACTTTAGTGCAAAAATCTTTTTTCCGTGGGTATAGCTTATAGCGATATGATTTTTAATTTTCTGTGGGTATAGATTATAGTCACACTTTTATTAAATTTAAATTTTTCGTAGGTATAGCATATAATGATTTTTTATTATGGATAAAAAAATTAAAATTAAGAATTTAATTTATATATTTAAATTTATATATATAAGAATAACAATCATATTTAAAAAGACTTCAATGATATTAAAAATAAAACAAGTTCTAAAGTAATAAGTATCAATATTACACATAAACAGAATTAAGAAAATCTAGTAGAAGTACATGTTATGCTCTCATAGCCGATAAAATACAATTATAAAATATGATATGCATGAATCACTAACGATTAATAAAGATGAGCACCTTCACTTCTAGTTATCACCTGTAAATTAAATTACAATAAAACATTAATATTAATATATGTATTTAACAAAATTAATATCAATCTTAATGAAAATTAATAAAATTAAGTATATACTATATTCATGATCTTCATCATTGACACTTTGAGATCTTGAATTGTTTTGATCATTTGGTTTACTTGAAGGGAACCTATAAAAAAAAATATGCAAATTTTAAATGTGTGATAGCATAAAATAGTGTGTCACAAAGTTAGTACAAATAAATAAACTTTCACAATAATAATATAGCACCAAAAAACCCCATCATTCAAAAAACTCCATAGCTTTTGTCAAAAAAAAATTCAATTCCTAATACATTTTAAGCACACAATTATAGGTCTTAACATACCTGTTCAGCTGCAAGTTGTAAGATATTTTGCACATCTTCTTCTGGCAAACGACTTTGCATTAATTCCACTTATTTTCTGTACAAAGCAAGAATTCATAAGGAGAAACATCACATATGTGTATAATGTTATATAAAATACATATATATGTAAAACAACTTACTTGCCCTTCTTCTGAAAACCAATGATGAACTATAGCGCGGTATTGATCTGGATCAACTCGATCATCACGTAAATGAAAAACAAAGAGACATAAGTTGGCCCTCATGCTTCTGGGGGTACTTAAGGAAAAGAAAGATACTAACTACCCACTTTAGGTATGCATCACCAAGTAGCTCTGCACGTTCATAGCAAAAGGTCTCCTGACATGAGGCAGTTGTCAAAGCTTCTAATATCTGTATAAGATATTGATCACATCAGCTGAGAGATGTAGCATGAGGAATTAATTAGAGTGAGCAAATGAAATGCACAAGTGAACTACAAACAGTACCCTCATAGCAGGAACAGGATATCTGATCGTATCCTTCAGCTGAACTGTCAGAAGCATACTCTGAATTCTTCTCATAATAGAGGGTAACCTTTGTGCTCCCTGAACAAGGGGACCAAGGAGTGGATGAATGAGACATAGCTCTAGAGGTAGATACACGTAGTACGTTTTTGTCTAAATTCTCTTCATTTTCAACTTCTGGTCACAACACAATTTTTTACATAAGAAATAAAGAATAGCATGTGTGATATATAGGCAAAAGCAAATGAGTTATAGAAATACCCTCTGAATGTTCAAATCGAGGCGATAGAAGATTCTTGCAATAGGAGACTCCATGACCTCTTATAAGAGGTTGTTTCTTATGCCTCAAATCTACCCCATACCTGCAAATATGACAATCAAAATAGCTTCAGAATGCAAGGAAACAAAATGGAAATTAATCACACTTAGGAAGAGGAAATACAACGATATTTATCCATTGCTAGATAGATATGTACCCTCTTGATATGTATTTATCAAATACTATAATATTTGACAGAGCTAGATATGCTATCATAAAGATTAAAATATGATCAGAATCTTACTTCTATCTGTAGTAGTCAGCATATGAGCTATACTCTAGTGGACAAGGTTGCCCGACATGCTATGAGACTACACAAGTAATCGAATATGATACTTAGTGTCCTTGACGCAAATAATCTGGATTTGTGACAAGGTGTTTCAGGAAACAACATTATCATAATACTAGACAAACACAAGTAATAACAATAAAATGTATAACAAGGAGTTTAAGAATGTTCATTCAGTAGAAAACTCCTCTTGATACTCATAGTGTGCTTGACCATTAGATGATAGCTTCTTGACCGAGATTCAAGAACAGCTAGCAGTATCTTGAGTATATATATTCACCTTAATAGAGAAAAAATATTATATCATTGAAGCTTAAGACATTGTAAAAAGAGAACCAATCCTACATGTTTCCAATTGATCCACCTCAGCCAAAAATCAACGACACAACACACAGAACCAATCTAATACTAAATCCAAATTGGACTGTTACCAACATCTAACAATTCAAGGAGCAAACCTATTCCACAGCCACCGCCTGGTCTACCCAGTAATTGAGGATTCCTACAGCATGTGATTTACACAACCAAAACCCCACATCATAACCAATCTCTTCACAGGCCAAGAACTCACCTGAGATAGGAGCAATCCGGTGGTTTCGCAATCTTCCTCTAGCACCAATCTATCGATCAGATCCTAGGTACGCCGACGACAAATCTGGGCTCTGAAAGTCCAGCTAGGGATCGAGGAGATCCGCTATGGGGAGGAGTTGCGGCGTTGCTTTGCGAAGGAGGAGGAGGCTTCGCTTGTGAAGGAGTGCTGTCGTTGTCGGCCTGCTTCCACGGAGAAGAGAACCGCACGGAAGAGGGATTGCGTGGAAAACCTGCCGTCGGCGGTGGCTTAGGGGGTGGTTGCGACGAGGAGGAAAACCTGCTTCTCTTGTACTCGCTGCGATCGAGAGCCAGAGTAGGGCTTCGCGCGTGTTGTTAGAGCTCGGAGACGGCGCTCCTGTGGCTTGCTCCGCGTGCTCGAAGAGGGTGGCGTCGGGCAGAGCTCAGCGGCGTCGGGCGAGAGGGAGAAAACGAAAGGAGGGGGAAAACGAAAGGTTGGGTTCGGCGAAGGGTTAGGGCACGGGGCTTATAAACCTAATTTAAAATTTTAATTATTTATATATATAAATATATTCCAAAAATCAAACTTTTCCTTAAATAATTCATAATTGGTTTACGACGCGATCAATTTTCCCTGTAAATATTTTCAAAAATTCAGACAAATTATTCTAAAATCATCCATGTGATTGTTTCTAATTTTTAAGCTCCTATTTATGTTGATTGTATATAAATTTATATATATTCCTCTATATATATATTTATATATATTATTTAATAATATACATTTATTTACTATTATTATTATTATTTTATTTTATTTTATTTTTATTTTTTAATTCATATTTTACACTACAAGTCGGCGGCCTTAGTTGACTTCGCGTGCTCGAAGAGAGGGTGACTGCAAGACAACGATTACAAGATAGCCACTTGTTGTGCTGGCGTCGAGCTTGCGTCGAGGAGAAGAGCTTCACGGGACCAATTTTCCCTGCAAATATTTTCAAAAATTCAGAAAAATTATTCCAAAATTTTCCGTATAACTATTTCAAATTTTTAACCTCATATTCCGTATTTATTTTGGTTTAAAAAATTATTTATACATTCAATTTTTAATTGATTTTAAATTCCCTTTTAATTTTTTTTACTCGTATTATTTTCTTTAAATGAGACAGATTAGAAATTCCATAGCAAATCTATTTATAATTTACTAAAATTTAAAATAAATTTTATTTTCGTTTTAAAAATCCGTTTCTGAAGCCCTATTTTCTTGTAGTGCGCGTATTAAGATGTTAAATAATATAAAGATATTTTTAACATTTTGGCATAATAAATAGTTTAATATGATATTTTAATTTTTTAAATAATCCTTTTGATAAAGTTTATCATAATAAATAGTTTATGATAGGGGATAGATATTTCTAACCTTTTGAAGTTTTCAATTTTGATGAAATCTTTCCAAAAACAAAAAGGGATAGGAATAGCAAAAGAAAATGTATACTAGCACAATATTGTCACCTCGATTCATAGCTTGAAGATTATCAATGGTTGCGAGGGCACTCAGGACAACACCCTCAACCCCTCCCCTATCGCCGTGGACGATGGCGCCGGTGTTGGGGGCAAACCCAAACCTAAACCCTCCGAACCAAACCACACATATGACTCATATAAAAGTTATAGTGACGGTAAATTATGAGTGTGGGTATATATTATTTATATATATCTATAGAAAAAAAGGTTATAGTGACAATAAATTATAAGTGTAGGTATACGCTACTTATACCCACAGTAAAAAAAAATTATAGTGACATCAAAATATAAGTGTAGGTATAGATATCCAATACCCACAGCATTGATATCTGTCCCTATAACTTATTGTGACAGTAAATTATAAGTGTAGGAGTACGCTACTTATACCCATAGTAAAAAAAATTATAGTGACAGCAAAATATAAGTGTAGTTATAGATATCCAATACTCACAGTATTGATATATGTCCCTATAACTTATAGTGACGATTTCATATATCTGTGGCTATATGTTATCTATACCCACAGTTTGTATATGTGTAGCTAAAACTTACCGTGGGTATATGGCAATTTTCTTGTAGTCTAGCGAGGAGAACACGCTATCTAAAGTTTAGAAAATTCCACCCTCGTACCTAGGTGCTTCGACACCTTATATAATCATTGACTCCATCCTTCGAGCGTTCTCACGTTGTTGTAACCGTCTCTTTTGTTTCCACGCCTCATAGATCGTGGTCACCTACCAGCTGTCATCCATCAGGGGATGCTGGTAATGGCCGCTATGCATATTAGGTGTATCATTATTATCATGTGTTACGGGCCATAACTGCCTGCCAACTTTCCTATTATGAGAGAAAGTGGTTAAAGTTGTTGTCGCATGTATTAAGTATATCATTGTCCTCGCTAATGGTGAGCTTCTAACCTCTCTTTTTCGGGTTGGTCTCGGGGCTTTGCTCTCCTGAGAATTGGTCTCGGGGACACTCCACCTGAGCTGATCTTAGGCACTCTTTTCCCGCGCTGATCTCAAGGCTCCACTCTCCCGAGTTAGTCTCGAGGCTACGCTCTCCCGATTTAGCCTCGGGCATACTCCGTCCAAGTTGGTCTCGAGTACTCCTCTCCCAGTCATGTCACACGGCCTACTTGAGTCACGTGTTCATCTCTGACTAATTATCCCGATCTATATATATATATATATATATATATATATATATATATATATATATATATATATATATATATATATATATATATATATATATATAAAAGAATTTTTCTTCATAACTCCTTTAATGTTAAAAATTGATTATATACATGTTTAATCTATTTTTTAAATCATATATATATATATATATATATATATATTTAATATGTTATTAATTTTAATATATTTTTTTTTGAATGATAATATTTGAATAGAAATAAGAAAATTTATTAGTATATAAGATATTTGATTTTTTAATGGGTATGAATATGAAGATGAATATTCGATACCTGATATGTAAGAGTATGGAGGATATAAAATTATATCCAAACCCGACCCATTATCATCCCTAAAATTGATGGACTCATGGGTATTGTCATTATAAAATTTTAGAGTCAAATTCTGATAAAGTCAAGTAGGTATCTACTCTCCGTTATATGCTAATCACGATCCGGACTAGTAGTGTCTGTGATTTATCTCCTCCGTATTAACTCTGGGATGGATTGATGGGGGTACTAGAACAAGCAACTCATCTTTATCACATTTAATTAGTAATTTGGCGGCGTCGAATGGTCGATGCTTCTTAATCAACGTAGGATCCACCAAGACAGGGTGAAGACGAAAAACAGAGAGGTTAAAGGGGAAAAAATTGAAAAAAAATATATTAATCAAATCAAATAATGTCGAATTTAGAATGATCAATTTAATTTTATAAAAAAAATTATTGTTAAAATAATCGAAAATATATACATAAATGTTGGACAAATAAATCATTTTTTATCACTAGTAATTTGGAAGCTATTAATGGTTGGTGGTTTTAAATCGGGATAGGATTCATAAAGGAGGGATGAAGACGAATAGTAGAGAGGTTAAAGAGAAAAAAAGATTAAGATTAAATAATATTGAATTTGGAATGATTAATTTTATAAAAAAATTTTTATATCGGTTATAAAAAAAAGTAAATTGAAGAATTATAGATAAAGAGCTATTTTGATAATCAGCCTTTTTCAAACTTTACTGTGCATTCAAAGATTTTTTTTAACAAATATATTATAATTAAATTTTAAATTTTAAATTTTAAATACTAATTTATTATTGAAAGATTTAATGATCACATCATATCCGAAGTCGAAAAAAACATAAACATACCAAATTGAAGGAATAAAATATTTAATTATTGATGATAATAATTGCGGCAGGAGGCAACTGGTTTGATGACAGCTTTTCAGCATCGATCCACTCAAAAACAGTGGGAATGGTGAAGACGACATCTTGATAATGATGGAGTGAGCGAGCTAGAATTATTTTGATAAAGACATTCTAAATTATATAAATCATTACAACAATATTTTAAAAAAAACACTCCATTCAGATATTTTATCATAGAATATCCATCATCAAATTTTCTTGTAACAACTATTCCATGGCTACCGAATAATTATTATCATAATATTGAAAATAAAAAATATTATAATAATTATGACTAATTATTATCGTATATAAAAATTATTCTATAATTATTAAAATACTGAGAAATATTAAAAAGTTAATATAATCATTTTAAAATAATGTTAATTAATTTAAAATAATTTCAATAAAATAAATAATTTTGATAAATTAATAAAAATATTTTGATTTTATATTATTTATATTTTAAAATTTTAAAATTTAAATATAATTGTGCAGTGGTTATCCATAATTATTATAATGTGTTAAAACTATTTTAATAGTCTATAATATAAAAAAATATTTATTTATTTTAATTAAAATTATTATATGTAAATCACTATTATATTATTAAATAGCTATTACAATATTATTAAATACATGTTATAATATTATAATATCAAACAAATGATTATGGTATCATATTAAATTACTAATATTATCACTAACAGTGCGGACAACAAAACAACATCATGTTCCTGATTTGCTGGGCATCGGTCTCATCCGTCATAAGCCTGCAGTAAAAACTTTCAACACTTTACGATGACAACATTATTAAGGAACATATTCTCAGTGAACAAAAGGCATTGATACGTGTTCTAATAGCTGCGCATGAGGCGTTGTCATTGCAAAATCAGAGAGTTAAATCTTGACGAAGTAAATATCTATCCTTCCTTATATGTTAATCATTATTCAAGCTAATAGTTTTTTGATTTATCTTTTTCATATTAATTTTAAAATAAATTGACGAGGATATTAAAACGAACGAATCATCCTTTATCGTAAAAACATGCTGATACGTGCAAACTGCCAGAACTAATCAAACAATGAGACGACCCTATCCCAGGGCAAGAATAAAAATGACAAAAAAAAAAGATGCTGGTGAATCCATCACATCGATCAAATCTGAATCAACTGAGGAACTGATGAAAAATAGGTCATGTTGGCCAAATTTTAACTGACACACATTAGCATAATGGTAAAGAGGACCAACATAAAGGATGATTTTTCTGTATGATCAATCACACACATATACAAACAGTGAATATTCTGTATGATCAATCACACACATATACAAACAGTGATATTATATATATATATACAAACAGTGAATATTCTGTATGATCAATCACACACATATACAAACAGTGATATTATATATATATATATATATATATATATATAATATATATATATATATATATATATATATATATATATATATATATATTATATATATATATATATATATATATATATATAGGTCTACATTTCCTCAGCCATACAAATAATTCACAGTCAAAGAACAAGCATTGGCACCTAGCCTACTAAGTACTAAGTTACCAAGTTCACAACTTGGAACTTTTGCTCATTTTAATCTCATCAATGCATGTTTGTTGGATTGCACTTCTATGGATAGTTAATAGTTATAGAGTGATCTGCTCATAGGTGTTCTTTATACAGAAAGGTCCATGTAACTCATCCCAACAGATATACACAATTGAGAAAAAAAGGAATAAAAAAGTACCACTTGATGGAAGATGAATCACTGGCTTAAACTGATATAAGAAGCATGATTTCTTAGTAAAGAGTAGCAACAAGAATCCAGAAGGTTGCAACTAAATAGATTTAGTTACACATCCTTTCTTTGTTTCATGTGTAACATCAACTATCAATGTGATCCAGGGCCCATAAATTATCATTTACCATCCAGACAATATTAATTTAGGATTTAATATACCTTTTCCTGCATCAATTATTTAATCAACTTGAATCATTGGATATTTGGACATTATGTACATATCCAGCTGTAAAATTTGGATAAGTCTACATCACCAAAGAAAAAGAACCTTACCTGCAGGATCCAAAGATGTTATAGAGCAAAAACTGAATATAAGATTCTGGAAAAGTATATGACCTCTTTGAATTCTTAAAACCAACGAGGGATATGCAGCTAAAAGTCTGCAACTAACGCTTGTAGATTTTGAACACATTATATCATGGAAACAATGGTTCGTCAATGTTAAAATTGGTCAAGAAAAATAATGTCACACCCAGAGGGGTTACATATATGACGAAAATCAGATAACACCGCCTCTATACGACGAACAATCTCAAACCAATACACAAAATGACCTCCACGACCTCCACACACACACACACATATGATCAAACTATATCATAAATAAAGTAAAAACAACTATCAAAAGAGTACCGACACCTATACTCTAAAAGCAAACTCTAAAATGTCATCTGGGCAGACCGACGATGTAAAATATATACAAGTACCATAATAATGGATGACACGTCTACCAACATATATATAAAATGAGAAAAATACATCCCAACTATAACCAAAAGAAAATGCGGACTAAATAAAGACACTATGATATCAACGGAATTGGGACTTACTACTGGGCTCTTCTAGCGCCGTCATCCTGAAAAGGAAAAACAATTAAACGATTATGAGTCCATGAGAACTCCGCGGGTATATAACCAGATAGATATGTATGGTGATAAAAAAAAGGTTATACAATAGCAGTATAGAAGCAAACTGATACAGTCTCAAAAGAAAAATCAAGATATATGATCGGTATACTACATGCAAATATACATATCCATACCTACCCCTGCCTGGGGGTGTGTAGGTCATAAGTTCCTGAACCTGAATGGTCGCCAGACCATCAACAAAGCAAATCCCTCCTGTATGTATATGTCATTCAAATGCAGCAAGCATAGCTCAAATAAGTGCATCAAACACAAACAATGCAAATTATGCAATCCTGAACATGATGCAATGATATGGTCACCCATGATGCCAGTCAGCCACCGCCACTGGTCATGGGTAAGGTCGAGTGGGTAGAGCTATGACAACTGTACGCACTATGCCGTCACTGCTCCTGAGTGACCGAGTGGACAGGATGCTGACGAAGGTCACACCTCATATGAGGGAGCATCGCTCTCATCTCCTCGTATCACGGAAAAGATGAGGGATCCCTGTTTGCTACCACGCTACGGAACCACTACCCATGAGCGGTCAAGCGGAGCCTTGAAAGAGCAACTGCACACACCCTCCTGATGGTACTACTAACCCATGAGTGACAGTGTGTGCAGATCTTGATATGACTGACGGCCCGTCTTACCACAAGAGAGCTCAGAGATCGCCAGTTATACAATAATGTAAAGATGGCGCATGACGCTAATACACATCAAATAACTTTAAATGATATGCACTGATCTGAAGCATAAATCATGGTATACAAATAACCAACTAGGCATGCAAAAATGCAAGGTATCGATAAACATGTGTATTTTCCCGAATCCGAATATCAAGCGTAGAGACTGTATGGAAATTAATTTCGAGCATGTCAAAGGGTCAAACAGTAAATATCAAGCAGGATAATCAAGAGGCAGATAAAGGTAAATCATACAACTATCCATGAATGGAACCATACATAGAAATCTAAAATATCTACATAGATAAGTTAGAAGGTACCCGCCTCGTAAATAACGTATGTAATACTGAAAAGAACCTCCTGTCCAGCCAATCTGTATCCAATCAGGGTCCTGTAATAAAATACATAAGTTTAGCTATTACAATACATGATACTTAGCTAAACGAGTAATCCTATTTAATTAGGGCATCCTGATTATCCCATTACATTTAATTAATCATAACCATAATTAAATGCTTAACTCGTGTCCCTCAAATGCCTCTCCATCCTTCATGTCTTACCTTCTGGAGCTTCCTTCATCTTCGGTCCTTATTGTCGGATCTTCCTCATTTGCCAAGATCCCACTTGAACTTACCTCCTTTGTACCTGCATCCTACATACTCACAATCCATGCATATTAAATACATCAATAAACCTAACTTAAACCTTTACCCACACATTAAAACCTAGGACACCTAGATTGCTCCAACATTGTGTATTTAGGAACTTTCCAGATGTTGTCCGATAATACAATACATTTGAACTTGCTTCAAGTTTAAACAAATGTAAGTCTGTGTTGATCATACCTTACTATTTCAATAAAAAAAATATTGTCAGAACTTTAGAACTATATAAAAGATTATCCTATAAATAATTAATAAATCATAATAAAATATTATAAAAAACAATTTAAATATAGAAAAAATATGAATCCATGTTTTACCTAAAATCATCTTGTTTCAGGCCATCTACTAACTAAATCGAAAAATTTATTTT
Organism: Boesenbergia rotunda; assembly: GCA_024364735.1. NCBI lineage: Eukaryota > Viridiplantae > Streptophyta > Magnoliopsida > Zingiberales > Zingiberaceae > Boesenbergia > Boesenbergia rotunda. The sequence goes on along the minus strand of JAGFNQ010002579.1, from coordinate 20,320 downwards.
TTAAATTATAAATAAATATGTATAATATAACATTATAGATAAAGATTAAGCAAATATATAAAGAGATAAAGGAAAAACATAAAGATATAAATATAAAATATATAAACTATAAATATATAATTAGAGGTTATAGATGTTAAATATAAGAAATAAAAATAAAATATATTAAAATAAAATTATAAATATGAAAAAAACTCAATTTGATAATAAGATATAAAGATAAGAAAATTAAGATATAAAGAAAGAAATATAAAATATAAGTTTGGATACCGTAGAAATCTATAAATGAAATTAAGATATAAAGAAAACACAACTATAAAAAATATACATAAAATATAAATAAGTACATACAGTTTATAGATTATATTTCAAATAAAAATAAATTATAAATATAAAAAAATAATTAATATAGATCATAAAATATAAAGATAAGCAAAATAAAAAGATAATAAGATATAAGATAAAAACAATCCAACCGCTTCTAACTAATGCTGCATTGTTCTGTACCAACTGATACGGTATGAGAACCTCATTGATATTCATTAGAATTAAGTTTGGACATCAGAAATATCATCTCCTAGCTCAACCCTAACTAGTGATATCGAGTATTGAGAAATTTAAATATCCTAGATCCATCAGTGAGTTTCCACTGAAACCCACTGATGGACCTACAAAAGTCCTATTGCGACAAATTCAAATATTATGAGGTGATGGTATGCAAGGAATTGAATTTTATTATGCATTGTGCATTTAGGGGCTTTCCAGATGTTGTCTGATAATACGATATATTTAAACTTATTTCAAGTGTAAACAAATGTAAGTCTGTGCTTATCATACCTGAGTATTTCAATAAAAAAAATATTTTATTAGAACTTGTAGAATTATATAAAAATTATCCTATAAATAATTAATAAATCATGATTAAATATTATAAAAATATTTTTAAAATGGAAAAAAATATGAGTCCACGTTGGGCCTGAATTATATAGATGTAACAAAACTACTCATAATTATTTTTTACAATACAGTCGATAATTAATCTCATGCTTTATATTTTTATCTTTATTTAATCTCAAAATTTGTATTAATCTTTTGACAAAAAATATTCGTGTATTTTGAATTGATCTATGATCATATTTGACTTATATTGAATTAAACAAACTAAAATGTATCTTACTATTGTAATATATCTGGAAGTGATAACATTAACCACAACTAATTTTTTTACAATACTGTCATTGTACTAGATACAAAATATATAGATCTATTTCTCATGCTTACAAAATATATATTTCAAGCAGAATATTCTTGCATACATATACCAGTAACTCAAGAACCTGAGGTTGGCGACATTCTACAAGTCCTTTGATTATGACCAAGTTGTTTGTAGCGACTGCATTTGAGTTTTACATTCCCATTGTGTTTTGCCCGATTTTTTCGAGTTTAGAGGTATTGATGAATTGTTTGTAGTGACTACATTTGAGTTTTACATTCCCATTGTGTTTTGACCGAATTTTTTGAGTCTAGAGGTATTGACGTCACTAGAGATCAGTTTCATCAGTTGTCCAAGTGTTGGGACCGATTGGCGAGCTAGAGGGGGGGGTGATTAGCTTCGATTCACTTGTAGATGATTTGTCGCGGCGGAAGACTTCAAGCAATCGCTAACACTTGGATTTTACTTGGTATCCACCCCGGTCGGGTGACTAATCCAAGGGTCCACTCTCCTCACACTCTCATACACTATGAAAGTCTCCTTCTTGAGGTGGAGAAACCTCTTACAAGCTTACAATGAGATACAACAAGAGGAAGCAAAAATACAATGGAAAATCTTACAAGATTTACAATATTAAGCTCACTTTGCTTTCCTTGCTATCTTCAAGCTTGTGGTTGCCTCTAGAACCTTGGAATTGCAGCAGCAATGTCCTCCAAGACTTCCCTTGAGATGGCACCGAAGGAGGAGAAGAATAGGAGAAGAGATGCTCCTTCAAACCTGCGCGAAAGACCTTATACCCGACACCTAGGGTTTGGTAATCGATTACCCAATCGATTACCACGTAGGATTTAGCCGTTCAACGGCTAGTTTTCGAACGGTAATCGATTAGCCAATCGATTACCCGTGCCCTGAATCGATTACCCAATCGATTCAGAGCTTCTCTGTTCTCTCGCGCAAACTCTGTGATCGATTACCCCAATCGATCAAGAGACACCTTAATCGATTGACCAATCGATTAAGGGAAGGCTGAATCGATTACCCAATCGATTCAGCCACCCTCTGTCCTCTCGCAAAAACTTCCTTAATCGATCCACTGATCGATTCACTCAATCGATTACCCAATCGATTGAGTCCAACCTAACTTGCTCCCACAAGTCTAGGATCCCCTACCAAGTATCCAGTCAACCCCGTTGATTGACCTGGATTTTTACTGCCTAGCTCCCAGCTCGGACTTGACCTGGTTCCCAACCAGATTCGCCTAACCCTCGAGTTAGGTCTAGTCTCTCGGTAGACTTCCACCTTGCCAGCATGCAATCTCCCCGATCCATCTGGACTTCACCTAGTCCCACTAGGTCTTTTCCCTTGCCAGCGTGCGATCTCCCCGATCCACCTGGACTTCACCTAGTCCCACTAGGTGTGCCTAGTCCCACTAGGTCTTTTTCCATGCCAGCGTGCGATCTCCCCGATCCACCTGGACTTCACCTAGTCCCACTAGGTGTGCCTAGTCCCACTAGGTCTTTTTCCATGCCAGCGTGCGATCTCCCCGATCCACCTGGACTTCACCTAGTCCCACTAGGTCTTTCCCAGTCAAGTCTCCAGTCAACCTTGACCCACTTGACTCACACATCATGACCACTCAAACATCATTATCAAACATCGAAACATACACCTCAAGCTCACCCGAGCTTGCTAGACTCAAGCTCACCTGAGCTTTGTCAAACTAGGTCAACCCTGACCTAACCAAGATTGCACCAACAATCTCCCCCTTTTTGATGTTTGACAATATGTTTGAGAAAGACTAAACCCTATTAGCCTTTCAATCTCTCCCAAATTTCTCCCCCTTTGACACACATCAAACCTCTCCCCGAGAGTCTATATGGTCAAAGGTATACCCAATGAAAATCCCATACTTTTCATTGAACCTATGCTCAACCTTGAGCACTCATGAAGATTCCCGATCTCCATTCATTCACTTATACAAAAAAATAAAAATTCAACCACATGTTGTTAAGGAAGACCTCCCCCTCAAAACATGCTCTAAACCTCTATCATTGCATCAACAATGATTTTTGAGTTCCTAAACCTTTAGGAAAACTCAACTTGAGGTAATTGAGATTTTGAAATTCAAAATTTGAACCCAAAACTCTCCTTAACCCTTAAATGTTCACCAAACCATTTCCCTTGTTGATCTCACAATGAAATTTACCCAAATATACTTATAAAAGTATTTCAAGGGTGTAGGGATTGTTAGGTTACTCAAAAATGGGTTAACGGACTGAAACTAGACAGTTTCAGACTTATCAATCGATTGGAGTTGGGGACCAATCGATTACGGCCTGCCTTAATCGATCAGCCGATCGATTACGGCTACCTGTAATCGATCACCAGATCGACTACCCGAGCTTCTGTGCTCGTAAAAGCATCAACCAATCGATTGACCAATCGATTGGCCATGGTCCCAATCGATCACCTGATCGATTGGGAGTTTCTGAATTCTGAAAACAATTTCAGATCCGAAATTCAGAAACCCCTAAATAATTCTACAAAATTCGAAAAATTCTAAAATTTTGTGTAGACATTATTTATACCATATACTATCAAGGAAAAATAAGTTTCTATGAAAATAACCTTTATTTCCAAAGATTGACACAAAATTTGAAACCATTGAAATACTTCAATGTTTTACTCTATTTTGTATCCAATTCATCAATGATGAGTGCTATCAAAAGATAGTCTTCACCAAGGTTTTGCAAGATAGTTTTAAAATGTTTTTCAAAAACAATTTCCAACCATGTTCCTTGGGCTAAATGCACATGACTTGTACATTAGTTTCCCAATGATTGGAGTTCATTTAAAATTCTTATTTTGATGAGACTAAAACTCAATTTTATGCACTTTATTAACACCTTGAGTTTTGTTCATCACCCTAACATCTCACTTGCTTCTAGTGTGTCTCAAAAACACATACAAGTCACCTTATAGTCTTAGTGAGATGTAAAAGTCATATTCTCCCTAAACTAAGGGTTCATGCATTTCTATCTAGACATTATAAGCTTTGATCATCCACCTAGGATGTCAATTAATGTCAATGTCCTTAAGTTCAATAAAAATTGATTTATGCATGATTAATGACTATGACATGCATCATATTAGGTTTTTCAAAAGAAATTATAACTAGATGATGCATGTATGACATGACATGTAATATTTTCATAATAAATATGAATGATGAAATATGATGTCATGGCATGTGATAGGGCATACAAAACATGGCATAGTGTCATAAAAGCATATACCTAGATTTCCTATCTAAGTATCAATAACTCATCGCTAAGCCATTGATAATCCTAACTTGCCCTAATTTCCAAGATAATGCCAAAACTCCCCAACTTGGCCTATCTTTGGATTCTAACCTAGTTGTGCCAACTTTATCAAGTTTAATCCTCCAAAAATATAGTTTGGCACAAATTTACTCCTCCTAGAGTAAATAAATGAATCCTTCATTTTCAAGGATAATAATTCCTTGAAAATGTCCCAAAGTGCCAACTACATCAAGGTTGGGTTAACTACCCTTCCAATTAGAGTTGACACTCCCTAGACCTATCTAGGGTGTGGCGAACACACTCTTAGGAACCCAAAACCTATTGGTGCTCCTTGGGTGTTCTAGGTATTCACTAGGGATACCTTCCCTTGATACCTTCCTAGTGACTTTTCTAGACTTTTCGGAAGCCTTAGTCACCTTTGTCTTGTCTTGGTCAACCCTAGGGATAGCTTCCCTTGTGGCCTTGACTTGACTTCTAGACCTAGATTTAGTTCCATATTTATATGGAACTCTATGATAGGATGGACCATCATCCTTAGTCTTAGGTTTGTATCCCAAACCTTTCTTGCTCCTAGAAGGTCCTTGACTTCCTAGATCTAGGTTTTGACCTTTTGATCCCTTAAATAGATTTTCTATTCTTTTGAGAGATTTTTCTAATTTATCAAGTTTTGACCTCAAAACTTGATTTTCGATCATTACCTCCTCAAGGCTTGGTTTTCTAGTATAGCCTTGGTGATTGTTTTTCTTAGCCTTGGATTGGGTAGGTCTACCTTGGAAATTCCTAATTTGTTCCCTATCCTTAGAGGTGGTAGTCCTAGCATGGAAAGCTCTATAGTTTTCCTTAGGGTTTTTATACCTCCTATTTTCATGATAAATAGCATTAAAATGATAATGGTTATCTCTAGCATGCATATTATCATGATTTAAATAAGTACCATTACCTAATGGTACCTTAGTGTTATTCTTGGAGGCTCCCCCTTGACTTGAGCTCCTCCTTTTAGCCTTGGTCGGATTCTTCCCCTTTGGACATTGATTTCGATAATGTCCCTTTGCTTTGCATGAGAAGCACACAATGTGCTTCTTATCCTTCTTTGCCACGGGGCCGACCTCCTTTGGCTTCTCTTTGGTCTTGGGTGCCACTAGCACCTTCTTCTTGACCAATTTGGGACACTTACTCTTATAGTGTCCTCTTTCCCTACACTCAAAGCAAATAATGTGATCTTTATTTTTGCAAATTGAAATGTTTATACCTTTGCTTGTAGGGGTGGCACTTTCTTCTTCTTCATTGACATTGGAATATGATGTTGAAGCTTGTCTTTGATCCGATGCCAATGACACATTTTGCTCCCCCTCAATCCTAGAGGTGGAGGCTTCTTGAATTTCCTCTTCAACCCTTGAGGTAGAGGCTTCTTGAGCTTCATCTTCGGATGTTGAGCACCTCTCAACTTCCGAGTCCTCTTCACTTGATGAATCTCCCTCTTCGGATTTTTCTTGATTTAGTATAGTGGAGGGATCTTCATGAAGCCTTGCCAATGTGCTCCAAAGCTCTTTGGCGTCTTTGAATTCTCCAATCTTGTCCAAGATGGTGCTTGGCAAAAGGTTGACCAATAGCTTGATCGCTTTGTAGTTGGCCTCGCATCTCTTGATTTGCTCCTCATTCCATTTGCTTTTCTTGAGGAGTTTTCCTTTTGTGCTTGTTGGAGCTTCAAAACCCTCCATTAGAGCAAACCATTGCTCTATCTCCATCATGAAGAAATTTTCGATCTTTGACTTCCAAAGACCAAAATTTGCCTTGTCGAATGGTGGAGGTGCCCTTGTGTCATAGCCAAACTCCATCTTTGAAGTTGAAACCCTTAAATGATGACTTCTTGAAATTAGGGTTTCTTCCAACTTCTTCTTCTTCCTCTAGCTCTTGCCCTCTTGGCGATGAGTCCAAAGAAGAGCAACCTCGCTCTGATACCACTTGTTGGGACCGATTGGCGAGCTAGAGGGGGGGGGTGATTAGCTTCGATTCACTTGTAGATGATTTGTCGCGGCGGAAGACTTCAAGCAATCGCTAACACTTGGATTTTACTTGGTATCCACCCCGGTCGGGTGACTAATCCAAGGGTCCACTCTCCTCACACTCTCATACACTATGAAAGTCTCCTTCTTGAGGTGGAGAAACCTCTTACAAGCTTACAATGAGATACAACAAGAGGAAGCAAAAATACAATGGAAAATCTTACAAGATTTACAATATTAAGCTCACTTTACTTTCCTTGCTATCTTCAAGCTTGTGGTTGCCTCTAGAACCTTGGAATTGCAGCAGCAATGTCCTCCAAGACTTCCCTTGAGATGGCACCGAAGGAGGAGAAGAATAGGAGAAGAGATGCTCCTTCAAACCTGCGCGAAAGACCTTATACCCGACACCTAGGGTTTGGTAATCGATTACCCAATCGATTACCACGTAGGATTTAGCCGTTCAACGGCTAGTTTTCGAACGGTAATCGATTAGCCAATCGATTACCCGTGCCCTGAATCGATTACCCAATCGATTCAGAGCTTCTCTGTTCTCTCGCGCAAACTCTGTGATCGATTACCCCAATCGATCAAGAGACACCTTAATCGATTGACCAATCGATTAAGGGAAGGCTGAATCGATTACCCAATCGATTCAGCCACCCTCTGTCCTCTCGCAAAAACTTCCTTAATCGATCCACTGATCGATTCACTCAATCGATTACCCAATCGATTGAGTCCAACCTAACTTGCTCCCACAAGTCTAGGATCCCCTACCAAGTATCCAGTCAACCCCGTTGATTGACCTGGATTTTTACTGCCTAGCTCCCAGCTCGGACTTGACCTGGTTCCCAACCAGATTCGCCTAACCCTCGAGTTAGGTCTAGTCTCTCGGTAGACTTCCACCTTGCCAGCATGCAATCTCCCCGATCCATCTGGACTTCACCTAGTCCCACTAGGTCTTTTCCCTTGCCAGCGTGCGATCTCCCCGATCCACCTGGACTTCACCTAGTCCCACTAGGTGTGCCTAGTCCCACTAGGTCTTTTTCCATGCCAGCGTGCGATCTCCCCGATCCACCTGGACTTCACCTAGTCCCACTAGGTGTGCCTAGTCCACTAGGTCTTTTTCCATGCCAGCGTGCGATCTCCCCGATCCACCTGGACTTCACCTAGTCCCACTAGGTCTTTCCCAGTCAAGTCTCCAGTCAACCTTGACCCACTTGACTCACACATCATGACCACTCAAACATCATTATCAAACATCGAAACATACACCTCAAGCTCACCCGAGCTTGCTAGACTCAAGCTCACCTGAGCTTTGTCAAACTAGGTCAACCCTGACCTAACCAAGATTGCACCAACACCAAGGACTACGATCAGATAGGGTCTCGGCAGCTCTCCTTGGTTGGGATTGAGAGACAACAGGGGTGATGGTCTGACGATGACCATGTATCCTCTAGTTCTGATGACGAGGAGGAGGCTGCTCCTGCTGCTGCGCCTACTGCTGCTCCTGCGGGGATTACAGAGGAGCGTTTCTCCCGATTGGAGGTAGAGGTTCACGGACTCAGGGAGGATTTTCAGAGTTTTCGGCATAGACAGGCTGATATGTATGCGATGATGCAGCGTTGGGATCTGATGTACCCGACCCCTCCTCCTCCTCCTCCTCCCGACGATGATGCATAACCTCGGCATGACTTGGACGTGATGGTGTTGAGAGTGTGTTTTAGCTTGAGCATGCTCTTCTATTATCTCTCAAACACCATATTTCATATTGTAATATTTGAGGATTTGTGTAGCACTTATTTATGGTTCCGTGTGAACCTTTAATTCACTTCTTAGTATTGCTTATATAGAGTATTATTACTTTATTTGTGGGTTATGCGTACATGATATATGATAAATTCCAAAATACTTTCTATCTAGAGATTATGGTATAAAGGGGGAGCTTTGATCAATTTTTCTTTCTCTAGTGTTAATATGAGAAAAAGGAGGAGGATTAAAAATATTTCCGTGTTTTAAGGAGTATGGGATAGACTTGGAAAACACATAGTTTCAAAACTAGGAAGTAGGTTTGATACAAAGTTGAATATTTTTATAGAATTTGAGTTTTTGTCAAAAAGTCAAATATGTTTAGATTTTTCATAAAAATGTATTTTCCCTGTTAGAATACATCATAAGAAACATGTTTACAAAATTTCATGATTTTTCAAATTTTATGGAATTTGTTAGGGATATCTGAATTTCAGTTCCAAAGCTGAAATTTCAGACTGAACTGTATTAGTCGACTGCCCCCTGGGGCAATCGACTGAACTCTCTGTGGGTTTGCAGTTTGAAGGCACCAGTCGACTGGTAACTGACGCAGTCTACTAATGCGTATGGTTTCTGATTTCAGGGGTTTTCAGAACTAAAAACTTATCCCAAATTGATACTAGGGGCTAATATTGCTTAGAGCAATCCTTTTGATGGTGTTAAAGGGGGAGAATTAAGAGATTTAAATTAGCTTTTAACTTAACTTATGGTTATGCTAAAAATTAAAAATTATGTGTGGAGGCATAGGTTAAGGGGGAGGATGCATGTTTATGCTTCTTAATTTACTATGTCTTTAATTTTCAATGATTGTTGTTGTACCTAACTTAAACATATTGTTATACATCAAAAAGGGGGAGATTGTTGGTGCAATCGACCCAAGTGTGATTGGGTAGATCATGGGTTTTGATGTGTGTGTTAATATGATTAAGTTAGGGTTTTATGTTGATCTAATATGTATATTTGAGTGTGCAAGTTTGCAGGATACACATGGACCGTGTGCAAGTTTGAGTGATCCGGTGAAGGATGACATGGGGAGACGAGCCGTGGGCTTACATGCATCCGAGGGATCATGGACAAAACAGGGACGATGAGCCGAGGGAAGCGAACTTCGAGGCATACGCGAAGGATGACATGGGGAGACGAGTCATGGGCTTGCATGCATCAGAGGGACGAGAGCCAAAGTCGAAGAAGGATTAAAGGCAACAGGTCGAGGCTGCTGGATGAAGAGTCAACTAAGTCGTGAGGGTTCGAGTGCTAAGAGAATTGTACTCGGGAAGGGAAACCCTAGGACTAAGTCGTGAGGGTTCGAGTGCTGAGAGAATTATACTCGGGAAGGGAAACCCTAGTCTTAGGAAGTTGGCAGTCGACTGATGCTTGGATCAGTCGACTGATATAGAGCAAAATGATCGGTCGACTGATCCTATCATCAGTTGACTGGTGTCGACTAGAATTCGAAACGTCGGGCTGTGACATTCGAATTCAAGTGGACCAGTCGACTGGTGTTAGCACCAGTCGACTGGTAACAGTCCTTTCAGCATCAAGCAATATTTAAGAGAACTCGTTTTTGGCTGAATTTCTTTGGCGAAATAAGCTTGGGTAAAGCCTGTTAGTAGCCTACAAGTGCTCAGAAGTTGTCAAGAGATTGTGGCGAGATTTCTCCACCCACAAGAAGCGACAAGAGATAGCTGGAGGTCTTTCGGGGAGTCATCCACCGACAGATCGGGATCGTCTACCTTACGAACAGTCGTGGAGTAAGAGTATCATCTCCGAACCACGTAAAGGTTTGGTGTTAGCATTGTTTTAGTTTATATTTAAGTTTTCCACTTGACCTTGCTAACACGTGTAGAAAGAAAATTGAAAAGTAGCTATTCACCCCCTCTAGCTAAACGTCAAGGTCCCAACACCCTAGTTCTTAACTCACGCAGATATTGTGGAAGATCTCTATATGCCTCATTATAATGTCTAACGATCTTTTTCAACACTTTCTCCCTGGCTATGTATGTTTTTCTGTATGATATGGTCACTCTAAATTTAGCTTTTATATCTAATATAATCATACTTGGTTTGTATTGTTTATTACGAAGAAATTGCTCTTCAAGAAAAGACATTACAAATGACGAAGAACATGCATTATGATCAGTATTTTCCCTAACAGTTCCACATTAGTATTCCTTTACATACTTTGTAATAGTTAACTCTACTTCCCCCTGAGTAACTACTCTCTATGTATATGATTGGTTGAAGTACACTGCTTTAACTCTATTTTTTCGGGTGTCAACTGGGTTATATCTCATATGCTTAATCATGACATGTTTCGCAAGTATATTCTTGAATTCTTGTCTAGATGGAAAAATCTGTCTTACAAAAAATCATGCTCATCTCTTGCCTCTGCCTCTGCCTCTCCAATTGGCCCAACTAGTAATTGAAAATTCAAAATATAAGGATTATCAACTATTGGAAACTCCTCATCTAAGTTACTTTACTGATATGAGGGAAATTCATATTGCTCAATTTGCATATCATCAACATGGAATTCTAGTAAACTTGTGTTGGGTTGTAATTCATCTGCATTTCGGATTTCATGATCTTCCTCCTTACTCAAGGTTGGCTCAAAGTATTCAACAAGTCTTGTAGAAGAATTCAAACATTCATCTTCTAGATTACTTGTTTCTTCGTTTAGATCAAATGTTAAATTCCTTGTAATTCTATTACCACTATCCTCGAATGATAATAGAATATTATTACTGAATATTTCTGCTCTATTCCGCATGATAACACTATCATCTAGTGTATTCCATATCTCTAAGAGAATTTCGTCAACAACATTATCATTCATGAAAAATAAATTACAATTAAATTTGACAAACTTTCAAATTCATAATCAAGTGTTTTAGTAATTCAAAAAACAAATAAGCATCGATACAAATCCAATATCAAGCCCTCCTTGGGCCTGATATGTTATGATATCATGCCCAAAGTCGTTTTTAAGCATGAATTTATCGTAAGGTTAAATAAATATGAGAATCCTATTTATATAATGAATGACACCGTTAGAATACTTCTCCAAACTAAAAATTAATAGGAAGAGTTGATTATGTACAAAACCAGGTCTGATGCCATATCAGAACAGAACATGGTCTAGCTGAAATAAATCTTATAAGAACCCATAACCCTTATACTATTTCTTTTCGTAATATACAGAAATTTTAAATAGCTAAATCATACTTATATTAATAAATCTTTTTCTTCCTTCTATCAAACACACTATTGCTTGAAATTTCTCTTTCAACACTTATTTTCCTCGACGATTCTTTGAAGTCGACTCTTTAAAGTCACCTTTAGAATACACTCCCGCTTTTAACTCCCTCTTTTGCAATCGCAACAAAATACAATAAATGGTTCGTGATGAGTCGAATTGTGCAAGACAAAAAATGATATATATGATGAGAAAAAAGAGAATACTTGGGACATCCAAACCACACTCTTTATTTTAAAATGAAAATTATGAAAAAGTAATTTGGATTTCTCGAAAAATTAATTGAGAAAGGGAGTTATTTATCGATATAAAAGGAAGAAAATAATTTTTGATATATCTTTTGATAAAAACTAAATTTCACTGATCTTTGATAATTATGATTTTTTACTTGTGTCGTTCGGTAAAATACGGTTTTAAGAAATGTTTTCATTTTAACCAAACGTTTAAGCTCTAGTCAATAAATAACGTGGTTTCCAACGAAGATTACGATGCGACCCAGAGCGACGCGGATCGTCGGCCGAGCTCGTTCCTTCCACCGACGCCCCATGGCCGCTGCGACCACCAGTGGCGGCATCGTCGCCGCCGCTTCCGCCGCCGCACAGGAGGAAGTCATCCCGTTGATGCCTGCTCCTCTCCTTCCTGCGGATTCACGCGACAAGCCCGGTGAGCCCTCTGGTTGGGGCCTCACCCTGTCCGTTTCCTTCTCCTCCGGAAACCCTAGGATCGAGGAGACTCGAGGAATCATGCACCTCTACCCTGATGAAGCTGCCTCCTCCAACAATCTCCCTGTGCGCATCGCTTCATTTGATGGCGACGTTTCCAAAATCTTGGAACTTTACAATCTATGTGATTTTGGTGCGTTTAAGTGCTGAATACTATTAGGGTTTATTAAAATGTGTTATTTTTACCAGAGTGGAAGGAAGCCTCTCGTTTGTGTGATTGCGGTGCCTAACCACATGACTTATGCCGATTTCTGCCGGTTCTGTGGTGCGTTCATCATGCACATGGTCGAGATGCGAATCGTTAGGTAAATGATTCGACTTTTAGATGCTACTTTGGCTGTTTTTAGAATATTTATTAGGAATGGATATATTTGCTTGTTGATAAGGCTCTCACGATGTTTATGTATCCTTCTTAGAACTGATGGTGTGGACGATCAATATAGTGTGATCATCAAGTTTGATAATCAAATTTCTGCTGATGGATTCTACCAACACTTTAATGGGAGGCCGTTTTCGTCCCTGGAGGTGCGCAGTGGAGTTATTTCACATATGACATCAAATAATTGGGAAATTGCGCTTCACACTGTCTGGGAATTCTTGGACCTTCTTCTTTTGTGATACAGGGTGATCAGTGTAGTGTTCGTTACACTATCGATGTGCAGTACACTGGATCAATTGAACTTACACAAAGCTCAGCGACAAGCTCTGCTGAAGAGCCTTCTTGTCCAGTTTGTCTTGGTAGGTTTTGCCTACTCTTGGAATCTATGATTCTCTATTGATAAATTACACAGGAAAATTTATCCATTGAAATCTTGTTCATACAACTTGGCTAAGACTCTTTTAGCAGATCAATTCTACCAAAAAATGAAGCGCTGCACTGTACATATTTTTTTCCCCATAGTGCAAAATCTACTGCCTTTCCTATATATTAGACATCTCATCTTTTGTGGAAATGTCAAACACTTATTTTTCTCAGTCCTTAGATTTGAACTCTGAATTGCAATCCTTTTGACAACCAAAATTACCAGATATGATGGTTTATTTGGCTGGATAGTTGTGATCCTCATAAATCTATGATTTTGGAAACATATTTGATCCAACTTGCTCTGCAAGACTTGCCTATAGCTACTCTTGATTTTTCACATAGTGATCCTTGTTCATCTAAACATATTGAGCTCATTACATATCTAAAGGATAGAAATTTAATTTAACTTATAATCTATGATTAAATTTTCACTCTCACTTGCTATCAGCAATATTGGAATTACAATCACTATTTATATGGGACAATTCTATCAATTTTTAGGTTGAAACCTCTCAGAAAGAATCTAGATAGGATATTTACTGTCAGAGCTCATTTTGTAAAAATTCCAATATCTATCTCTTTTTTGAATGTTGACAAATAACATAAATGCGGACATAAATATCCTACCACCTTTTAACACATTTTTAGAGAATTTGATCATTCCTAATTAATCAAAGTAATGTGATCCTGAGTTCATGAATGATTATGTAAATTATATAAAGATCTTTGCTTAACATTGAGTGTATTGTTCTCTAATTCATTATTTGTTTACCTTGCTTGTTTTTGGTTCTCTTCATGGTTCTGCCCAAATTATTTTCATGACTTACATTATGTTGAGATATGAGGCTTTACGTATTTTTTTTTTGTCAATTTACAGAGAGACTAGATCAAGATACTAGTGGCATTCTCACAACAATTTGCAATCATTCTTTTCACTGTTCATGCATATCTAAATGGACAGATTCATCTTGCCCGGTAAGAGACGTGGTTTCTTTACATTAATGTTTATTTGGAACTTATCTACCCATCCTTTTTCTATTAAATAAGCTATAGTTAGTCCTGTTATGTGTTGATTGACTAAGTATATTTTGTTTATTGAAACCTGTTAGCATATTCTGTGACTGATTCGTTTTATGGGATGATTTCAGTTCTTATGGAAATTGTATTTCTGCAATTACTGATCTTATTAGAAGTGAGATTTTGACGTTTAAAAAAATAATCTTTGTTCTATTGGGGCTACACTGTGACAATTAAACATCATACAAGCAACAAAATCAAATTGAAATGTTTACTTAGGAGGGGATTAGTACAGTATTTACCGTATTTGTAAAATGATGCTTCTGTGCTATGTCAGAAGGTTATGTACAGGATTTTACTCATTACTTTGTGGTATCAAGGAAGAACTTCCCTGTTTTTCGTAGGCATGTTTTTAAGGTTTTGTCAAGGTAAGGTAATTAAACACCATTAGATGCACTATGATAATTTTTTGTTCCATGGTCTTTTTGCTGTATATAATGTGAACTTTTACCTAGCAGACATGATCAATCTGTAAAAGTTTGGCACTAGTAAGGATAGAAAAGAATGTTCCCTATGCAAAATCTTGCAAGAGCAAATTTTTACCTTCATGATGCACAAGTTGATGTATATCAAACTGCTTTTGCAATATAAAATGAACACTGAACTAAGGATATGAAAACTATGGAAATATGAGTATTGCAACCGTGATCAGATCTGAAGAATTAACTTCTAATGAGCTGAAAATTTTGTCTCCTTTCTCAATTTGTTTGAGATGGTAAGAAAATCCTTAATATTTTCATGTATAATGAATGGTAAAATTATGACATAAAACTAAAACTAAACACGCCCAATGTTTTTTGGTTGGAAAATGTATTCATGAAGCAACAGGTGAAAGCGTGTGGACATTCTTCTGTCATTATTTGTCCTTTGCTGCTTCAAATAGTTTTTGGCATTATGGTTTGAAACTGTTGCAATTTGGCTGTTAATTGAGAATTACTCACTCCACTATAAATGTGTTTTATATCCACTTTATTATAATTATGCATATGATGAAAAGGTGGTCAGATGGCACGATCTAGTTGAATGGGTCCAGTTTTATGATACAATAATAGGTAGAAATATATATTTTCTGGTTTCACGAGTAGATTTCGTTTGTCCAATGGTAACTTAGCTTTCTGCAAAACAATGCATCTAAGGCTAACAATCAGTCAATTATTGTTTATAACATTCAATTTGAATTACCATTTCATTTATCCAGTGCTATCCTTCCTTTCTGCAAAACAATGCATCTAACGCCAAGAGTTAGTTAATTGTTGTTGATAGCATTCATATTTGTATTATTATATTGCAACAATTTTCTTGTACTCACAGGATCCGTGATGTACTTTGGTTCTGAAAAAAATCTATTTCACATGATGTGGTCTATAACTATTCAAACATATATTGTATTTGCACTTTGTTGTAATTGCTGTGAAGAATTCTCAATCACTATGGCTTACAGATGTTACAAATAGGTTTGCAGATATTGCCAACAACAACCTGAAACATCAACATGCTCTGTCTGTGGAACTTCTGAGAATGTTTGGATATGTGTTATTTGTGGTTTCATTGGGTGTGGAAGGTAGCATGTTCTTCCCTGTAGTGTCACTGTGTGGAGTATCTCTCTGTTTTTATTTTTCATTTTCTTTCTTATTTTATTTCATGAATATGACAGATACAAGGAAGGCCATGCTATTAGACACTGGAAAGAAACACAACACTGCTATTCACTTGAGTTGGAGACTCAGCGTGTGTGGGATTATGTTGGGGACAACTATGTACACCGTTTAATCCAATCAAAAACTGATGGAAAGTTAGTTGAGTTGAATTTCCATTGTGCGCATGCTGATGATAAACATGGTAGCTGTGAATCTAGCGAGGACCTTGGTTTTGATGAGGCTCTTCTGAACAGTAAACTTGAAACTGTAATCTGTAGAAAACCTAAATTCAACTTTTACTCTGCTATATCTCAGTCCCATGTTATGCTCTCTGAAATCTTCTCACTCTTTTCCTTTTTTTCACCCATAACAGATAGCTGGAGAATACAATGATCTTCTTACATCTCAATTAGATAACCAAAGAAAGGTATGTTCATGTTGCACTCAGTCCCATGTTGCTATTTGTCATCTAATAATCTACTAGTGTGACCTACCTTTTATTGTTAGTTTAAGCATTTACAAACTGTAAAATGACATTCAGTAGCTTTAATTGTTTTCTTATGGCACTACAGTATTATGAATCACTGGTGCTGGAGATTAAGGAGGATACTGAGAAGGAAATTTCTGAAGCTATTAAAAAGGCTGTTGGTCTAAAACTTCAGAAGTTCCAAAAAAAGCTTGATAAGTGCATTGAAGAGAAAAAGTTTATGGAGGATGTGAGTTACCCTATCATTAGGTTTATATATATTTTGTGTCTCTTCTGAATTTGGTTCGGCCTTTGACATTTTTCTCTGATGTACAATTTGGTTATCTATAAATGCAATTTCTATTTGTAAAAGTAGTACTTTAAATGAGTACATATGCAAGTTGCTATGCTTAGTAACCAATTTGAAAATAAAATGTAATTTTCACTTATCAATATAATACTAATCTTTATTAGTAACAATTTTGTATGAGCCCAATGTAGCGATAAGATCTATGAAATTGGACCACAAATAGTAGCAATGACACAAGTATATTATTATTATTTTTTTATGTCTTCATAAAATAATAAGATAAAGTTTGTTTTTGATATTTATGTTATATTTCATTTGACAGAGAACGGAGTAATAGAGTTTAGATAGCTCACATCAAATAGTTGGGCCAAACATAGCTTAATGATAATGCGATGTTGTATTTATTTATTTATTTGTTACGACCAAATTACATTCAAATAATAGGAACCTATTTGTAATAGTTCTCCAGACACGAGCTTTATAGTGGAAGGTTAATTATGCCTTCAATCAGCTCACGAGTCATGACTGCTTTCAAAGAGTGCCTTGACATTTGAAGCTAGGTGCTTTGGTTTCAGCTGAATTGTTATTCTCTCATAGATCTGTCTTAGCTTGGTCAAAGTGCTCCTTTCTAGCCACCTATTGATCCCAATTTACTAGAATTGGACTTGCACTGATCCTTGCCTACCTGTAGGTAATCTACAAAATGAGCAAAATCAGTGACAAAGCAAGTTGAAAGAATAAACATGGTTGGATAATGAAAGTTTCCTTTCATTGCTGTAGTATGTAGGTTCTTTTTATAGACAATAACAACTAAGTCTTATCCCACTAGGTGAGGTCCGCTAGGTTCTTTTTATAGACCTTGAAGAATATTCCTAGCCGTTTCCTTCTCAGTGGTTAAGTTTCATGCTGTTCTCTTATTCACTGAGCTCCTAACTGTCTTCATGCATAGTTGTTTTTGCCATCCATGTGACATTTGCTAATTAGCCTCTTCACTGCATCTTACTCTGTTATTTTGCTGCACATGACATCTCTTGTAGGTACGAGTAGTTTTAGGATAATTTTACCCTTAACAGCATTAATTTAATGGATACAATGAAATAGTGTTGACGCCATATCTTCGTATCTTTGAATACTAGTTACAATAAAATTAAAATTAAAATTAAAATTAAAATTAAAATTAAAATTAAAATTAAAATTAAAATTAAAATTCAATCTTTATTTTAAATTGATTAGTTGTGATAAAAATGACGCTTAGCTAATACCATTTATTTAAAATTCCTTCAGAATGTCTATTCCATTCTTTATGTGATTTCAAATTTATAAAAATGCATTGATATCATCTCAAATATTTTAGTTTATTATATATTTATTTGCAATATGTATTATTTTGTACTTGCGTATTTCATGTTGCCAATGTATTATTGATGTTATTTATAGGTTGCAAATCTGGCATGTGGGATTTTCATTGCAGTTGCATTTTGCATCTTGTTTCAAGGTCTAACTTCAAATGGATTTGTAACTTGCAGGTCATTTGCAGGCAATCAAATGCCTGGAAATAGGCCATTTCCTCTAACTGCTATTTAGAATGATGTATTTGTATAAACCAAACCATCCCTATTGACTATCAAAATGTGTTTAATTATCTGTGATGAAAAATGTGCTTCCTTTGTGGTATTATTCGGTAACTTGGTTTTCTGTTGCTTGTAGATTAATGAAAACTTGTTGAAAAACGAAGATACATGGAAGGCAAAAGTTCAACAACTGGAGGAAAGGTAATGTATTATCGTTGACATAATTCTCATCTAATGATTTGAAACTATATCTTTTTTCTAAAATATTCAAAATACTTGTGCAAGCTGAAGTACACTACTTTCTAGATGTTGAAAGCAATATGAAATTCATAAATTGGTGCATGTTAAAGGAAGTAGAGGAAGAAACAAGAGCTTGAAACTCCATTCCTTGAGACATATCTATTTCTTGCTCAATAGCATGAAACTAATTATTTTGTACGGAATGGGTTAGTTATTTATTTCTCATTTATTCTTAATCAAATAACTGAGTGTATATGCTGACTTGAGCCTCTTTAGGCATGCTTAAATAGTTAGAGAACCCCTAGCTAAGTGCGTTGACATTGACTTAGTTTGAACTCTCTTGTTGGTCCCTAAAGTCTCGCTGATAAGTAGTAGGCTAATCACGGGCCATTATAAACCTAGACAATTGGGTTATCATTAGCTTTTGTTTAAGCATTTTGGGCAAACGATTTGGGCTAGTGGGTTGGGCCTAACAGGTTAATAGGTCATTACAAGGGGTTGCAAAGTGGTGCGTCTGTATTGGGCCTTGCATGCTTCTTATTTGGATGATTTTGGATCATGAGTTGGACTTTCTGTTCTGAGAGGAAATCAATCCTTAAATGAGGAGATTTTTAAATTTAGATGAGCGACCATTGACTTCACTTGGAACATTTTAGGCCTGGGCAAGTTGATGGTTCTCATATTCATGGGAGCCGTGAATAGGTAGCTCTTATATTTGCAATTTAGTACTATGCTTCTTCTATGCATTAGATCTATTCATCACTGCCATTGTCAGGGAGCAAGCTGCAGTGAAATGGAGAGAGGAGAAGATTCAAGGTTTGGAGGAACAAGTATGTTATGCTTACTCAGTTTTGTAAAATTGTTCTGTTTCTTTTTGAAATAATGTGTAATTGTAGATCTAATCTTGTCCTTCAATTATTTTTATCTTTGGCTTGATAATCCTGATTCCACATTCTTGGCACTTTTTCACTGAAGAATTCTGTTTCTGATTACTCATTATTTTTATTCATCTGGGCGGGAATAAAGAATATTCATGACAATCAAACAAAAGCTTCTACTGTTTGTTTGAGTAATCAAACAAAAATTTCTACATTCCAATCACAACCATGACTAATCCCTAACTGTATCTGCCTGCAGCTGGGAGATCTGATAATGCACATTGAATCCAGAAAGTGATCGAAGAACCTTCAAAGGACTCCCTTGCGAATGAGATCAAAGGCGGCACTGTATTACCAGTCGAACTTGCAAACTCTTCCACTACTGGCAGCAATGAACATGGTAAAAAGAACCGAAGAAGGAACTAAGGCGTGTTCGTTTTTCTACAACTACTATCATACAAAGTGAAACTTTTGTACGAATTCAGGAGTTTCCATGTGTAGAATTCGATGCTTTTGAAGGAGCAACCGAAGAATCTTAAACAATTGATTGTATATGCATATTCTATCGTAAATTGCTTCCGTTGCATCTCGTGTTCAATTTCCAAAGTAACGTAGGTTTATGATTCATTGCCGATAGTTTTAGTTACTTTGTCCCGGTATCGTTAAACAATTGTGAACCCAACGTGGTCATGGTCGTCTCATATTAGTGTTCTTTTTTATCAGAATTAAAGTTGATATTATATCTATCTCTTCTCGCTTAATCCGATCGGATGCTACTAAGTTTATATAAATCTAAATAGTCTAAGTTGAAGAATTAGTTTCGATCAATGTCTATGGATCTATTTACAGAGTTTAAATGGCAGAGACTAAGATCAACACGGGTTTGATTTGCTACGATTAGGCTCACATTGGGTTTGATCTCAAGTCAGGTCCAGGTTACACTTGATTTTCTTATCATGTTCTTTTAATTAGAATTAATGTTTGACACTATCTTTAATTTTTTCTCACTCAAT